>VZRQ01000121.1:101767-205689 GCA_013397975.1 Machaerirhynchus nigripectus | reverse complement strand
AGAGCCGGTAACCCCCGAACGGGGACAAGCCCCGCCCCGGAGCAGCCCCCCAAGCTCTTCCTCCACCCACCTCCCGGTTGTGCTGCACCAGGGGCTCCACGGCGCACAGCCCCAGCACCACCAGCCCCCGCAGCAGTTCCGCGCTGCTCTTGCTGCGGAACGCCTCGCGCGGGTCCCCGAAGTCCACGGCGGGCGGCGGCGGGCCCCGCTCTATGCCCCGCGGGGGAGGGGGCGGCCCAGGCCGGGGTCCCGTGCNCATGGGCACGGCGGGGCCGCCGCCCGCCGCCGCCTTAAGTACGGCCCGCGCGGGACCGCCCCCGGGCCTCCAGCTCCACGGCCCCGCTCCGCCCCGCCTTTGGCCCCGCTCTGCTGCCACCGGAACCGCCACCGCGCCCCGGCACTGCCCCGGCACCGGCACCGGCACCGGGACTGCGACTGATTCTGGGATCGGACCGGGACCGGCAGCGGGACTGGGAACGGGACCGGGAACGGGACCCCGGGAACGGGACCGGCACCGAGACCGGCACTGGAACCGAAAACGGAAGCGGCACCAGGACTCGGACCGGGACCGGCAGCGGGACTGGGAACGGGACCGGGAACGGGACCCCGGGAACGGGACCGGCACCGAGACCGGCACTGGAACCGAAAACGGAAGCGGCACCAGGACTCGGACCGGGACCAGCACCGGCAGCGAGACTGGCACTGGGACCGGAACTACGATCGGGACCGGGACTGCGACCAAGACCGACACCGGCATAGAGACCGGGTCGGGGGTACGAACCGGGACTGGCACCGTCACCGGGGACAGCACCAGGACTGGAACCACCCTGCCCGGTGCACCCCGCTCCCGCAGCCCCCTGGCCGGTGCCTTCCCCATTCCCATCCCCTTGACGCAGCCGGTCCCGGGGACACCTCCCTCCCCGGAAGCCCGAGGTGCGGCTCGAGGGCAGCCCTGGGTGGGGCCTGAAGGGAACTCTCTTCCTTGGAGCAGTGCTGGGAGCAGGGCAAAAAGAGCCTCATGCCCTTGGAGGAGCCCTTGGGGAAATGATCACGGTCCCACGGGAGCCTTGAAGTGGTCCCTGAAGGGGATCTATGGGGAGCACCGGGGCCAGCCCTGCAGGGCCGAGGGGCTACTGACTGCTCAGAGAAGCCCCAGGGAGGGCCAAAGGATGCTTCGCAGGGTCCTTGTTCCCTCGTAGCCATCCCTGGGACAGGCTGAGGTATGTCCAGCCTGTGGAGCTGGAAAAACTTGGGGAGGGGATCTCAGACCTGCGGGACCTGTCATGGGAGAGATGATTCAAGCCCCTGCACTTGCTCCTCCTGATGTGTGCGTGAACAGTTTGGGGGTTTCAGCTGAATCCTCACTCATTTGGTCGGGGCCCATGGGTGCTTGGGGTGCTTAAGCAGCAGCCTTGGCTCCTCGTCACGGGCTGGGGCTGTTTGGCTTCGCCTGCTCCGTGGAGCCCTAGAGAGGGCTGGCAGGACCTCGGGATCTTCCCAGGCAGGGCGAGTGCCTGTTGTGCTCCTAGCAGGGATTTGCTTGAGCTGTTCCTCCCCGGCACGCTCAGTGCTGAGCTCCGGAGATCACCGAGCACCTCCCTGACACCCTGTGGCCAGAAACGCTCCCGAGTCTTGGCGTGGGAGATCGGGTACCTCCCTCGGTTTCGCAGGATTGTTTCACAGCAGCATCGCAGTTGCATCCTTTCTCTGTGCCCGTGCCCCTTCTCTGTGCCCTCATATCTTCTCTGTGCCCACATCCTCTCTCTGTGACCATGTTCCTTCTCCGTGCCCACCTCTCCAGTCCCGTTTCCAGTGGCTCCCGGAGGATGACTCCGGGCTGATGCAGAGCTGTCCAAATTCAGTTCCTCAGTGACATCTTGTGCTGGCAGTGCTCAGCGCAGGCAGGAGCTGGGAAAATGAGTTCTGCAATTGTTTTTTCCTGCCCTCCCCAACACTGACATTGCTGTGACCAGCAGTGAAACCACGGGGATTCCCTGAGCTCATTTGTAAGGTTTTCTTTGGGAACATCTTGTCCTTCCGCAGAGACAGCCAGACAGTGGCATGGCCTCTGACAGAGCTGGGGACAAAGCTTTGGAAAAGCATCCACTTCCTTCAAAACATTCCCTGTGCTGTGTTAACTCTTTTGTGCCATTTTGAGATAATAATTCACCCCAAGTTCCTTGCCGTGATGAGACTGCACATATGAGTTCTTGGGCTGCAGTTCAAGCCTTGTTTCTCAGCCAGGTGCCACAGAGAAAAATTCCCTTCAAAGGCTCTGACGGCACCAGTCACCCCTGGGAAACACTCGCCTGGTCTTAGCACGGAAAGCCTCCAAGCACTGCCTGCTGTGCCAGCAGAGCTGCAGCCCTGCAGCATCCGGCTGGGATTGGGAGTTTGTGGTGCAAAAGCAGGTCTGAGTTTCTGAAGAAACTTTAGTCTGAGACCCAAACTCAGAGATGAAATGTAAAAAAGCCACTTTTTGGTGGAAGTGAAATCTGATGGGGTTTCTCTCAGGATGGCGGTACCCGAAGCAGAGGAAATCTCTGAGCTGGCAGCCCTGCCAGCGGCAGGGAGACCAGCAAGGGATGCTCCAGGCTGCTGTGGGGACTATGCCAAGCCCTCGTGGGTCACCGTGGCCTTGCAGAGCACTGACCCCCCAGCTCCCAGTCCCCCTTGGCTGTGATGTTATACCCTCGAGGCCACTGTCCCCATCCCCAACATGCCCAGACAGGTGCTGCTGGCATAGAGACGCTGGTCCCTGCTCACGGTGGCTGCAGCTGGCATGGGAAGCTCAGTCCATGACTGGAAGACACACCATGGACACAACCATGCTGCTGTATCCCACACGGGGAACGTGGCCCAGGCCGGATAACACACATCCGAGTTGTTCCATGGGCACTCTTGGCCGCACCAGCAATGGGAATAAATCCAGGAGAAGCTGTTATGGATGGCTTGAGAAGCTGTAAAATGCGAAGAAACATTTGAATGTGAGACAAATAGGCGAGGAGAGAATTTGGCACAGGAGGAGATGCAGTTTAGAAGGGGAGGCCATGCCATGCATTTTCATGGGCCAGCCCTCAGCAGAGGCCTCAGGGCAAGGAGCAACAGCAGCTGCTCCCAGCATCCAGGAAGGAGAGCTGTGGGATGATCGCTCTTCCTGCCTTGTGGCAGAAGTGGGCAGGGGCACAGGACCTGGAAGCTGCTGGCTGTGCTTCCCCCATGTGAGATCAGCCTTCCTCACCCTCCTCTTCCTCCAGCCCAGTGCCAGGCTAGGGGCAATCCTGCCCCATCCTCAGGGCTGGGGCTCTGTCCTCACTGTCCCACAGTTCTGTAAGCCCTCCAGCCCTGCTGCCCCAGCACTCCGTGCTTCCATCATTGCTCCTCTGAGGTTTCCTTGGAGAGTGCTGGCTCAGGTCCTCCTCTGCCAGGTGTTTCTCACTGACCATATGCCTGACTTGTGCTCAGCACTTGCGCTACCAAATCACTCCCGCCGCAGGCCAGCATGCAGGGGGGACACCTACACCCTGTGGGTGGGGGTGGATCCTCAGCTGGCATCTGGCTCTGCCACAGGTGCCCCTTGGAGCAGCAGGTGCAGGGATGGCAGGAGCTGGGTGGGTCAGAGTCTGACTAGCCACAGTGGATCCACTGGCTAAACCCAGGAGAAGGTGGACATGAGGACAGTGCTTTCCAAACTGCAGTCATGTGTGGGTTCTCATCTCATAGTGGGTTATTTTTCTTCACAAGAGGCTTCATCTCCCTCTGTGCAACTCTTCAGGGAGAACTCTAGATCCACTACTGCCCACTCTGAGGGGATAAACCCCTTTGGGGTGCACAGGAGCTCCCTGCCTTAGGATGGGGTGTGTTTGGATAATGAGTTGGTACTCTCTGACCTCCCCCAGGCACCCTGTCAGCCTCAGTGTCAGACTCTTGACTTGTGCCACAGCATGGACCACACTCTGGCAGCAGGATGGAGGAAGCCTGAATGATGGAGGAAGCAGGATGGATGAAGTTCCCCAGCATTCCCACTCACAGCTGGGGAACCAGGGAGCTGCATCCTTCCCCTTGCACCTGGTGCTGCCGAGGCCCCAGGAGGTTCAGCTGCTCCAGCAGGATTAGGGGTGATCCCCATCCAGGTGTGGCACAGGCAGGTGAGGCTGCAGCACTCTGTGTCCTGCCTCCGTGAGACCAGAGTAGGAGTTTTGGGAACTTGCTGGTCACCTGGGGAGTCACCGGGTGGGAGCTCCAGCTCCTGGGGTGTTCCTTTGGGTTGGAGGCCCTGGGGAGAGCAGCTGATCCCTGCCAAAGACCCTGCAGAAGAAAGAGATGCTGGGTGGCTCCTCTTGCAGCTGATCTGGCCAGCCCAGACCTTGCTCTCCCAGCATGGTTGGGATTTTGAGAGCTGGGCTGTGTTCTGATCCCTGGCATTTCCCACTTGCATCCCAAAGATTTTTGGTGAATCACTTGCAGCCTAAGAAATAAATGTCCTCTTGAGTCTCCCTGCGAGTTCCTGGGTGTGGCTCAGAAGCCATGAGAGAATACCCAGGTGAATTCCTGTCTCCATAAAGGTCAACACTATTAAAAAAATACGTTGCCTCTGAAAGGGAACCTAGGAAATATCCAAGACAGGGACAGACACATCAGACTTACCACATCAACTAATTATTCTTTTGCAGAGGGTCCTTCTCTTTTTCCATCCACTGGCAGAAGGGAATCATGTGAGATGTCCACAAGTGTGCTTGGGGGAAAAGGAACATCAGTGAAGACCTGAAACAATTTTGCTGCTTTTACAGCTGAGAAAGGATGATGCTGGGAGGTTTTTGTGGAAGTGGGGCCTGGGGAATGGACATGAAAAGCCTTTTTTCCCAGCTGGCCCCCTTGGCGGGTGAGTTGTTTACAGAGCTTGTATGCCAGAGTGCCTGGAAGGGAGCCAGCTCTATTTTAGCCCTTTGTAAATGATTTAAACACCTCATGCTGGGGGAACATTCCCAGGAAAGGGGCTGCTTGGCTCTTCTTCCTGGGCGGACCGGGGCTGTGCAGGAGATGGTGGGAGGCAGAAGGAGCCAGCCCTGGCAGGGACAGCAGGAGCGTATGGTGGGGATGGCTGTGCCCCTCCTGTCCCCCAAGAGCTGCTGCTGAGACCTGAACCAGCTGCTCCTAGTCCAGGTGGCCAGAGGCATCCTCCCAAACCCCTCCGAGGTGATGTTCCTAAGGAGCCCCTCTACTCCTTTTTGCAGCCCTTGCCTGTCAGGAGCATCCCCAGGGAAGGCCAAAGGTCCTATGTGCCCTATGGGACCCCAGCGATGTGGGGACATGGGGCAGAGGTCCCTGCAGCACTTGGAGGCAACCACACATCATGGGACTGGGGACAAGCTCCTGAGGCTGGAGCAGGCAATTCCAACCCCCCTTACCCTTGAGGACCTGGCTGCTCCTTATTGATTAATGTGGTGGCTCATTTCTCTAAAAATAGGCTCTTAATTACTGAGCCTCTGGAAACAGAGTTGTCTCACAGCAAAACCTGATTGATTTGAGGGCAGCTGCAGCTCCAGCTCCAGCTCGGGCCCTGTGGCCACAGAGCCTGGATGGCCCCTGCCAGAGACAGCTCCTGGCCACAGGAGATTTCAGGCTGGTTCAGGTCAGTTCCCAGCTTGCAGCAGCTGATGGATATTTGTTTTTCCCAAGTGTCACTTTTGCTTCTTAACTTTCTGTGTATTTAATTGTGAGCAGGTGGCATTGAGGGGCACTTGGACTTCTCTTCCAGCAGAACAAAATGGAAGGAAAAATGTTCATTTTTGCCTTGTGCTCCTGAACTGTCTGTAGAGAAGGGAAAAAGTTGTTCTGGGTTCTTTATTTCTGTATTTCTTTATTTCTGTATTTCTTTATTTCTTTCTTTTGTGTTGTTTTCCCACCTTCTTCGTTTACATGGGCAAATACTTTGTGGGAGCCTTCATGCTTTCCCCTTATTCTCCTGTCCCAGAGAAGCTGTGCAAGATCCCAAAAAGGCTGAAAAGAGAAAAAAAATAGAAAATAGCATTGAAAATAGATTTATTTTTTGGGGTTGTTTCATCTCTCTGAGTTTGGGTTCTTGTGTCAGGAGTGTCTTGTCATGTCCTGGAGATGGAGAGGGGGTCCTTGAGAGCCCTGTGGCCCCCACCCTCCCACCAGCACCACAACCTCTGTGCAGTGGAGTGCAGCCCACCAAGGGGAATACAGGGGCCTTCTGAGACAAATTAAGGAGAAAAAGGGAAGAGTGGCTGCAGCTGCTGGCTGCCAGCACTGGCCCTGCCCCCGTCCCTGGCCAGTGTGAAGGCCATCTGTCACCTGGCAGATCAGCTGGTCACCGCTCTCCTTCTCCATCTGCTACCGTCCAGGCTCCATATCTGCTGTGTCTCCCTCCTCCTCCACCTCCCCTGTGATCCCAGCCAGTCCCTGCCCTGGAGCTGGCATGGGCACCACAGGGCCAGGGGATGCTCAGAGAGCCCTGAACTCCACATCCAAACCCACGGGTCCTTGCTCACTGCACGGGCTGCAGATCCTTGCTGAGCTACTCATAGGTCTTTTTCACCCTTCATATTTTATATTTTTCAAGGCTGAATATTTCACTCCGGTGGTGGTGTGGCTTCATTTTGCTCATTCAAAGTTTCTTCCAGTTGAAGTTTTATGGGTAATGTTTTAATTCTTTGCCCAAGGAAGTATCAAAGGGAGCATCCCTCCTCAGAGGGATTCAATCCATGGCATCTACAGGGGAGGCTCACCCTGCTGAGACCCATTCCTGATGTCCCACAGACATGACAGCCACCCCAGGGCAGGGGAGAACACAGGACAGAGCCCCTCCAGAGCTCTGGAGGATGCTCCACCAGGGACAGCCAGGGGACACTGGGTCTGGCACAGCAGTGCTGGCAGCAGTGCTGGCAGCAGTCACCAGAACTCACACCTTGATTCTATGAGAACTCAAATAATTTTTCAATGTCACCAGCCAAATTTCCACAAATTTTCCTGGGGAAAGGAGAAGGCAACACTCCAAGTCCCTGTTCCTCAAGCTGGCAACGTGACAGCTTTCCACTGGAATGATAGAACTTTTTTTCTTAATGCAGGCCAAAGTAATTTTCTCTCATTAGAGCTCCTGATACAGCTGGAAAAATGAGCTCTCTCAAAAGCCTCATCTGCCAGTGAAGGGCAGCATCCCCCCAGCAGATCTCAGGTCGGTTGGCTGCCCCAGCTTCTTGTCCCTCTGGCTGCAGCTCTTTGCCCTGGAACTTGGAAAGAAAAATACTCCGGGATGGAAAATTTCAAGCCTAAAGGGTAAAGTTGGAGTGAAGTCAGGTGGGACTTGGCAGAGAGACCCAGCAAAGGTTGTTCCTTGTGCTGACATTTTTGCTCTGTGCTTTGGAGAGCCTCTCTGCAGCTCTGCTTCATCCAGGTGAGGCTCTACCAGTGTAAGAGGTGATGTTAACAGCACTACACGTGACTTTCTCTGGGTTTTCCCGAGTTTTATTTTGTCTCTGGAGCTGTGGATATTTCAGAAGCAGACACTGCAGTGGTCTTGCATCCTGTGGGGATGGCTGTCCATCAGCCCACCCCACTCCCAGAAGTGGCCCAGAGACTTTGATCCCCTGGCTGCTTGTCCACAGCAGATGCTGCACATCTGTGGCAGCACCAGAACAACCCTGACATAGCCCAGATAAACCACCTTATGGAAATGAGGAGTTCGGATCTTGTTGCAAGCTCTGATTACTGGAAACCAAAAGCAAAGAGCTACTCTGTGTCTGTGCACTGCTGGCTGTCTCTGGGATGCACATGAGGCTGCTTTTAGCAAGGGACATGCTGGAGACTGCTGTGACTCCATCTCCCTCCTGTGAATTCTTCCACTCAGGTCTTGCCAGAGGATGCCAACCCATCCCTGCAAAGTTTGAGGAGCTTTTCAGGAGGACCTTCATGGGCTGTGCTGAGTCCTGGGCTCCTCTGCACCAGGAGGGACCCCCCAGCACTCCACGGCGACCCCATGAGTCACTGAGAAAGTCCCCGAGTGCTGAGGCCAAAGGCCTCAAAATTAACCTGTGGAGAAACAAGGAGATTAGATCTGAGTAATTCCAAGGGTTTAAACTTTTTTTGTATTACTAAAAGGATGTCTTTATGCTTCGGGTATTTTTTTTTCCAATAAAGAGAAAGGCAGCAAATTCAAGGTAAAAAAAAGCAAGTTGAAGGTGAGAGATGAACCTGCTCTGCCGTAAGTTTGGAGAAGTCATCACCAAATTTGATGTGGGGTTGCTGTCCTCTCCTTCCCTCCAGGGAGCACTGTGGCATCTCCTTTCCCCTGGATTTTGGAGAGAACGGATTTGTGTTTCTTATCCAGAAACACAAATAAAGCTCCAACAGCCTGCCTGTGCAGGTCTCTTGTTCCCTGCTTTGCTGACTGTGTTCCTTCATCAAGAGGATGAGGAGAGGCCAAAGGCACACCAGGACCTGTGCATGGTCAGGAAGGGGCTGCTCATCCCTAGGGAGGTGGATGTGCCTTTGTCCCGGAGCAGAGGTGCTTAAAGCACCATGATGCAGACATGATCCTCAGTAGATGCTCCTGCCCCTCTTTGGGTCACATCACCCACCCGAGACAGCAGCTCAGCTGGGACATGATTTTGGGTGGAGCATGTGGTGGTGGCAGCGGTTCCTGGCTGTCCTGTGCTGAGCGGACAGCTGGGAGCAGCCAGGAGGGTGAACTGGGGCTGGCTGCGGGTTCGGTGTGCTGGTGGAGCTGTTGGAGAGAGTTCAGTGGAGGCCATGGGATGCTCTGAGGGCTGGAGCCAGGCTGGGAGAGCTGGGGGTGCTCACCTGGAGAAGGCTCCAGGGAGACCTTAAAGCCCCTTTCCAGGGCCTAAAGGGGTTCCAGCAGAGCTGGAGAGGGACTTGGGACAAGGGCTTGGGGGTACAGGACACAGGGAATGGCTTCCCACTGCCAGAGGGCAGGGATGGATGGGATGTTGGGAAGGAACTGTTCCCTGGGAGGGCGGGGAGGCCCTGGCACAGGGTGCCCAGAGCAGCTGTGGCGGCCCCTGGATCCCTGGCAGTGTCCAAGGCCAGGCTGGGCATTGGGGCTTGGAGCAGCCTGGGCCAGTGGGAGGTGTCCCTGCCCAGGGCAGGGGTGGGATGGAAGGGCTCTGCAGGTCCCGGACACATTCCCGGGTTCCGTGACGGGAGCGCGGCGGGGCCGAGGCGGTGGCACCTCTCGGCCGCTGGGTGGCGCTGCGGGCCCGCTCCCGGCGCTCCCCGGGCCGGTCCCGGGGACACCGCGGGGACACCGCGAGCTCCGGCCGCCCTCGGGCACCGCGGCCTCGTCCTGCTGTCCCTGCTCCTCTCCCGTGGGTGTGCCCATCCCCAGCCCAGGGTCTGGCCCGCTCTGGAAGCGGCTGCTCCCGTGAGTTTATCCCGCCTCAGCCCTTCAGGCTCCTCCAGCCTCTGCCCTGCTCTCCTCCCGCCCTTCCCTCAGCACAGCTCCGAGGGCCCTCCAGTTCTCCTGAAAACTCCAGTTATCCGGCTGTTCTCTAGCCGAGATGTCCTGGTGTCCATCCTCCAGCCTGAGCCCGGGCTCTTCAGGCAGCAGGGTGAGCAGTGGGCAGGGGCGTTCAGCTCTCCCATAGCGTGGGTGGAATTTGCGAGGTGTCAGGGACTGGACAAGGTCCCCAAGGATCCCAAGGCGAGTGTCCCAGGAGGGTGGCATTGAGGCTGCCCTCGGATGGAGGCATCTATTCCCTCACTGCCTGCTCCCACCAGGGCTCCTGCAGGGTGCTGGGAGGGCCAGGTGGGCTGGGGACACCTGGGTTGTCCCCTGTTCATATGCAATGGGACATGGCAGCTCTCTGAATGAGCCCTCCTCCCCTGCATGGTGTCATCCAGCCCCAGCAGTGCCAAGTGCCCGTGTGGGATGGTGGGGGGTGCTGGGGAGCAGAGGTGAGCACACGCAGGGCTGTGCAGAGTGCGTGTATCCCTGGAGGTGCATGCGAGGGGGATTTGGGCAGAGGAGGGTGTTTATTGGGGTACACACATGTCCAGAGGGTGGGAGGAGGAAGGGGTGTGTGCATGCAGCAGTCCCCAGCAAGATCAAGGTGGGTCCATCAGCCTTGTCCCTGCTCTGCCCCAGGGGTGCCTGGCTGGTGCAGGGCTCCCCAAAAAGGCTCCTTTCCAGGCTGTCACCTCATCCTGGCCAAATGGCAATGGAATTTTATTGCTGCTCCTGGGAGCTGCTGTGGAGAGATCCTCGGAGGAGCTCCCAGCCCATCCATCACACACTGACTTAGCATCTATGAGGAACCAACAAATTGTCCCTGGGACATGTGTGGGTGTCAGTGTCAAGGATGGGCTCAGCAAAATTCCTGCACCCCCTGCCAGTGCCTGCTCCCTCCTGGTACCCACAGGACCACCGCTGGCTGGCCCAAGGGCTGCCCTTTCCCAGACTCCGGAGTCCCCTTGGCCACACTGCAATGTGTCCGTCTGCCAGCCTGGCCCACATCACAGCTGGGCAGGGGTGGGTACAGTCGTGGTTGAGTGTCTCGCCAGGACAGGCACAGGTCCCACAGCCTGGCTCTCTGGTGCCAGGAATTACTGGGGTACCAGTTTGATTTTACAGACAGGCGTGGTGGCATCTGGAGTTTTGCCCCCTGCTGTGCTTCCCAGTACAAGACAGAAGCTGGTTACTGGACTGAGTCCAGGGAAGAGCTGTGAGGATGGTTAAACCACTCATGAGAGGAGCAGTGGTCTCTACCCTTGGAGATATCCCAAAGCCTGTGGGCTATAGCCCAGAGAATCCAGCTTTAGGTGACCCTGCCTGAGCAGGGATGGCACTGGACCATCTCCAGAGGTTCCCCAGCCTCAGAGTGCTGTGAGTCAGTCATGAGAATGTTGAGCCCTGGAACAATGGGGAAAATGTCCAAGGCCAGAGAACAAAGATAAATAAGAATCCAGTTTTGTTTTCTTTGGGAAGCATCTCTAGTTGCAGAGGATGGACAGCAATGAAGGGAAAAGCTGGGTGGTGGTGGAAGATGTAAGAGAACTGAAGTCCCAGACCTCCTTTAGCTGTCCAGCATCACCAGAGAACACCAAAGGGAAATGTGGCATGTTCCCAAATAAAACAGCAATTCAGGCCCAGGTTCATATTTCTCCACCTATAAGCGGGTCATGGTAACAAAAAAAGATGATAAACAATATACAGTTTGTCCAAAATTTGGCAATTCTTTCCATGAAGGGTGCTGGGATTCTGATGAAACCTGGTTTTACCATGACATTTTGCTCTGTGAGAAAGCTCTTCTTGGCTGCAGCCAGCACTGTGTGTTGCTCAGCAGAGCACAGACAGCCTGACAACAATTTGGCTGCTAAAACTTCTAAAAATAAAAGCCATCCTTTTTTCTTTCATTTTTTTTTCCTCTCCAAAGAAATGTTGCAGCATCACACCTTCCTCCCAGTACAAACTGTCAAACATCTTCAGGCTGAGAGGCTGTGTATGACACTGAACTCCAAGACTGTCATTTTATATTCTCAAAATGGGGTATTTTCTGGGGTCTTGGCAGAAAAAAAGGAGGGAAGCAGAGGTCATAGGGTGGGTTCAAGCACTTTTTGTTGTTTGGGGCTGCCCAGAGAGGAGTGTTTGGGGGGCTCTTCTGGAACCATCTGCTCTGATGAGGAGCTGGAGCTGGAGCTCACCCCTCTGCTCCCTGGGGTGGGGGTGGTTCCTGGAGGTCTGTGCTGAACTGGTTTGAACTGGGAGCTCCATCCTGCAGCATCCTGCTCCATCCTGCAGCTGCCTGAGGCTCCCCTCGTGCTCCCCCAGGGCTGAGTGACAGAGCTGCCACTGCTGCTGGTCATTGCTTAACAGCCAGGAGACTTCAGAGTGGGGCTGCAGTGCGTGAACCAAAATTAAATAACAACAATAAATTATTTTCATCTGAATATGTATCTATATCTATATCTATATTTATATCTATTTAACAGGGCTTTACTCAAAGCCATGCACCTCCCATCACCTGAAATGTCCAGTTAAGAGGAATTGCTTTAACTTGCAGATGTTTTGAAGAAGCTTCTACCCTCCTTCCCAAGGGAAACTTGGCACCACTGAGTGTCTGTCAGGGGTTGGAGGTCCCTGGTGTCTTGTGAATCCACAGAGGTGCCACCCTTGCATTTGGATATGTCCACCAATCATGCTGTAGGAAAATAAAAGGCATCCAGACCACGAGAACAGACCTGCCACCCCCCCTTGCCCCTGCTCTGAGCCCCCCAGCTTTGCTTGGAGCACCTATTGCTCTCAGTTCACCCATCTCCCATGTTTTCACTCAGACTGTACTTCCCTGCCTGTTCCTGGGAATGCACCAGAGGCTTTGCCTAATGGATCACATCCGTCGTTTCTTCCTCCACTAGACCAAATACCGTGGCAAGGAGGGAAATTAGATCACCCTGACATAATTTGTTCCTGGTAGAGTTGTGTTGGCTGGTGTTTATCCTTTATTTCTATCACATTATTGGTACTTACAAATGGATTGTTCCAAAATTTTTCAAGGAACTGAAGCCAGCTTGGTTGATGTGTAACTCCTCAAACTCCTAATTTCCTTTGTTTATGTATTTTTATTTTTCACAGAAAAAGTGCTTTTTCTGCACTTCCCCAGGATCCCCTAAGCCTTCAAAATTTGTCACAATCTGCTGCTAATTGTTCAGAGGTTGCTTACATTTTCCAGGGTGATTTCTCTTGACCCCTGGCTACTCAGTGCACTGAGCTTCTCTCGCTAATGGTGATGGCTCTGGGCACTGGTTACAGGCCTGCACTGTGCAGCCGTGGTGACGAAGTCACTGTGCCTCTGTGTCATCCCTTTGGTTCTTTCCATCACAAGACACGAATGCTGACTCTTTTTTTTCCTTTTCATTGCACTTCCAGTATATTTCTGGAACTTATTTCCTTTCCTTTTATGCCCCTCACTGGCTGCAACTCTCCCTGCTCCTTACCCTTTCTCATTCTGCCCCCATGTGCT
Organism: Machaerirhynchus nigripectus; assembly: GCA_013397975.1. Classification (NCBI taxonomy): domain Eukaryota; kingdom Metazoa; phylum Chordata; class Aves; order Passeriformes; family Dicruridae; genus Machaerirhynchus; species Machaerirhynchus nigripectus. The sequence goes on along the minus strand of VZRQ01000121.1, from coordinate 192,688 downwards.
TGAGCTTTCCCTTTATACTCATCCTTATACCCTCATTCCCATTTTTATAGGATTCCTTTTTGATTTTCAGGACACTAAAGTGCTCCTGATGCAGCAATACTGGCCTTTTACTGTTTTCCTGTGGTTCCTCTGCACCAGGAAGTTTAGCAGCTGTGCACCTCATATACTCTCTTTTAGTAACTTCCCTCAGTCCAGTATTTCCGATTTTTTCCTTGGGATGCCTGCCTGAGGGATGTTGCTGGTGGAAAAGCACTCCCCCCTGGATTTGTTCATGTTTGTGCAGCCACCTGTCTTTTTTTGGATTCTCTCTTTTTATTTCAAAACCGATGAACCACTGTTGGTGATGGCTCTGCCCCACAGGACCCAACTGGTCCTTGCATACTGGTCAGAGGATGGAAGAGCTGCCCCTACCCCTACCCACCCCTGAACAGCACTTTGGAATAAAAAAAATATGCAGAGAACTTTCCAAAGGGTCTTTGGGTGGGTTGTGTCCTCCTGCATTTGTTTGGAATGTCAAAATGGGATGGTTTAGACATAAAAAATTGCTGTTTATTCAGCCAAATGCTTGCTGAATGGAGCCTTAACTTGAGAATAATTGCAGATAAAATGAAGCTATATTTTTGATGAATAAATTGTTCTTCTTTCAAATGTGCTCAATTTGAGGTTTAGTGCCATGATAAATCTTCACTAACTTCTCTTCCTGAGAGAAGCAGCAGCAGGGAGGGAATATGCCCAGCCCGATATGGGACAGATGGTCCAAGCAGTGATATGCAGGGAAGTGGAGCCTCCTCCCTCTGGAGGGAGTGATGGGGACCTGCCAGGTCTGAGCCTGAACATGTAATGGGAAGGGGGAGTAGGAGGGCAGGAGGGGTGGGTTAAAGAGTGTTATCAATCACCACCAAAATGCCACACTTGTTCTCTAGCCAGAGTCAGTCTGTCCACTCATCCCGTTCCATCCATCCATCCATCCATCCATCCATCCATCCATCCATCCATCCATCCATGAACTGGGTTTGCATGGCCAGGTTTTGGTAGCAGGGAGGCTCCAGGGTTGGCTGCTGTGAGAAGCTGCTGGAAGCCTCTCCCATGTCCTGCAGAGACAATTCCAGCGGGCTCCAGGTTGGACCTGCCACTGGCCAAGGCTGAGCCCAGTGGTGACAGTGGTAGCAGGACTTGTGACCCTGTGGGTGACCCACATGGGAGCAGCCTGGTCCTGAAGGACTGACCCTGTGGAGGGACCCACGCTGGAGCAGGGGAGGAGTGAGGGGAGGAAGCAGTGGCAGAGACGATGTGTGATAGCGACCACAACCCTGTCCTGCTGCAGTGCTGGGGGGAAACAGGTGTAGGAATCAGGAATGAAGTTGAGCCCAGGAAGAAAGGAGGGGTGGGTGGACAGTTTAAGATTTGGGTTTATTCCTTATTGCCCTACTCTGATTTAATTGGCAATAAATCGTATTTTCCCCAATCAAGTCTGTTTTGCCTGTGATGGTAATGGGTGGGTGATCTCTGCCTGCCCTTATCTTTATCCAGAAGCCTCCTGTTATATTTCCTGAACTCTGTCCAGCTGAGGAGGGCAGTGATGGAGAGGCTTTGGTGGGCACCTGGTGTCCCGCCGGAGCCAACCCACCACAGTCTGCTGCCTGTAACAGTGGGAAGTGGGAAAAGGGACTGTGTGTCCTGCAAAACCCTTGGAGCCAAGGAGGCAGGGGTGCACAGTCCAAAGCACATCTGAAGGGGCTGTGGAAGCCTGGAGAGGCCACAGCTGCAGCCCCATGCAGCAGCCAGGGGAAGGTCAGCAGGAGGCTGGGATGGGGACAAGGACTCAGCCATGAGCTGGGAGATGGAAAGAAGCCAGAAACTGTGGGCAGTCAGAAGCACCAGAAGACAATTTCTCATCCCAAAATGTGAAACCATGTTCTGCAATCGATACTTAATGAATACCTCAGGAAACATGATTGCAGTAGCCCGCTGGCTGCAAAAATGTCACCACCAGGCCTGTCATGTCCTTGGGCCAGTGGGGACTGTTCTGCTTGGAAGGTTCTCCCAGCACAGCCTTTTTCACTCCATGTCCTTGTTGGTTCTGCCCATCATCTGTGACCACTGGATCAAGACTGGGAAGCAATGGCCGGTCCCCATGGGGACCGTGCCAGCCCAGAGGGATGCTGGAGGGGACTCTGCCCTGCTGGGAGAGGTGGCAATGCCCGTCATTGCGAGCTGTCCTTCTGTCCTGCTCCTCACATCTCTGCCAAGGTCTGAGAGAAGAGCGGGCTCTGCCCTTGTCTGGCACAGACTGGACAACGGGGGACCCAGGGCCACAAGCGTGGACCTGTCTGGGGACATCTGCTGCTTGTGCCACCAGGCAGGGCAGAGCTGGCCCCTGACCCAGAGGGCTGTGGGGGCTGCCCAGTCCTGCCCTGGGAACAGCAGTGGCTCAGAGGGCCACATGTCACAAATGTGACCTCAAAAGGGAAACGCTAAGCTGCTCTGCTTTGGGAGAAGCTTAGCACTTAAAGCTGATTTCAACAGCTTTTGCCTAAAGTTTTAAGACCCGTCACTAATCAGCAGCTGGTTTATGGCTGTTGTAAAAGACCAGGAAAAAATAAAGGAATCTACCGAAGTTGGGGGAGCGCTTCCCAGCTCCTGCATCCATCACGGCCGTGCTGACATTTACGAGTGCAGGGAGTCATAAATCCACGCGGGGCCGACATTGGCCCAGGACTCAGTGCCGAAGGGGAAGTGTTGTGTCTGAGTCTGTGTCCTGCCCTGGGAGAAACTTCATTAATGTTTTGCACAGCGAGACAGACGCATCCAAGCCCTGGGACATCCATCCCCAGATTTTGCAGGCTCTCCTGCCCGCTCCTGCCGCAGCCTGGCACTCCTGGTATGTGGTTTTATACTCCCGAGCCTCCTTGGGGCAGGATATCCGAGTGTTTGGTTGGGAGGGGGAACAGGAGGTGGCACATTTTGCTGTGATTTTGGTTACTCTCCTGCCTCCTCTGATTTGTGGAGCAGTTCTGGTGCAAACTACCTCTCTCCTCAGACTTGGAATTGAATGGAAGAATTTGGTCCAGGGGGGTCCTTGGTGCATAACTGCTTGTTTGCTGGACAGACCTGCTCTGCCTCATGGTCTGGGATGCTCTGGGCCATGCAGAAAATCCCATTCAAGGGATGGCCATGGTCTGAGGTGTCTCTTTTCAGACTACAAGCACTTCTGCGGGTAGCAGGTGCAGACACTGCTGCCACAGGAACCCGCTGGGGAAGGCTCCTGGCCCTGCACTCCAGGCTTGTGGTAAAATTCAGCCTAAAGGGAAGGTGTTGTGGGCAGCACAAGTGTCCTGGCTCCTTTTTTTGGGCACAGCTGGGACCTCCTGGGGCAGTGGGAGCTGCAGCTGGGAGTGGAGGAGCTGGAGTGATCTCATCCAGCCCCTAGTGCTGGGGTTGGACATGTCTGTGGGTCTGCTCAGCCTGATGCAAACCTGAGCTGAGCCTGTTGGCACCAGAGACCAGAGCCAGCCACCTCCCCTGGTGCTGGCAGCTGTCCCAGAGCACTCTGTGTGTGCACAAACCTTGTGCATGGTGGTTATCACCTGCCCTGGCCAAGCCTCCTCTCCTCAGAGTGCAGCACCTCAGTGCTTTCCCTGTCAGCCACGGAGCAGGAGCAGGAATGAGCATGGGGCATGTGAAGTGAGGGGAGGTCAAGGGAATGCTCCATCCCCAGGCTGGTGAGCACAAGCAGAATGAAGTGCCTGTGGAAGCCAGTGATGTGTGGCAAGGATGCCTTGGCCACCATCACGGCGATGTGCTCGCTCAGCCACCAGCTCCAGCAGCCCTGCTTCCAGGGCAGGACTGCACTCCATGGCCTTGGAAAATATTTTCTTTGCAAACCTAAGGAAACCATGTGTGTGTGCATGCAGGGGAGAGGCCTGAGATGTCCCCAGCCACTGCCTTGCTCCGTTTACACATAAATTGACATCTTGTAGGAGAGCTGTCCAGAATACTGAGTGACTATAGCTCACCCTGAATCACAGATGAATGTGGGCACAGCAGCTCTCTTACAAATCATTGCAAAGCCTTTACAGATTACACCCTTCTTCCCCCCATTAAAGGGCTGCATTTGTGCTGTAAAGAGTAAAAATAGTAAGTGTTGTTATTAATGAGGATGTGCCACAACTGCTGACTTGGAGGCACAGCTCGTCTCCATATGGCCATTACAGTCGAAGGACAAAAACAATATTTTATGTTTCTCATGGTTATTGTTCATCAAATGTTTATGAAAATGTATAATGACTGCATATGATGAGCGTGCTTTTCAATAACAGGAGCGAGACGAGGAGCCATGTGAATTTCCAATCCCAATAAGTAAGACCATTAAATTAATAGCTTAATTACATGATAAATTTTAATACATTTTACAGAATACATTTTATTTTTATTTAACCTAATAACATGTTTAGTGGCAACTCTTTCTGGGATTTGTGTAATAAGCTCGCAGCAGTGGTGATGCTTCCCTGAGTCTCAGTTTGTCTTTTTATTGCTGTTCTGGAGGGTGCTGAGGGTGGGGTCCTGCTGCTGTGTGGTCCCATGGCACACACCAGGCTGGGGGTCTGTGATCACAGACAGGATCTGAGAGGGCTCTGAATTCCTGCTCCCAGAAATGCTGAATGCATTACGGTGCTGATCTCTATCCAGCAGGACTTGTGTGGATTTATTCTCTCACTCACACACTCCGAGGTGCTCCCTGCCAGCTCAGGGCCCTGCACAGGCTGTGCAAGCGAGATTCAACAGTGCATCTTTCAAGCAAGCAATTGTTGTTAATTACCTTCCCTTCTTCACTGCAGCTGTCCAGCTTCGTGCCAAGTCCCTGTGGTGCCATTCCCAGCTCTGAGTGGGTGACTGGATCCTCCGGCTGAGGACAGCATCTCCACTTTGTCAGGTCTGTTGATGAAGTGGGAGATGAACAGAAAAGAGCTGCAGGAAGGGCAGAGTGGCTGGAAAAGCTCCTGGCAGTGAGGGGCAGGTGCCCCAGTGAGCTACCTGCAGAGCAGGAGCCCTTGCTTTGGGAGAGCAGTGCTGGTGAGAGACAGGAATTTGGGTGAGAGCAGCACATAGAGAAGAGCCCGTGGTACAAACAGTCACTAGGATGAGTCAGACCAGAAATAAAAGATGTGCACGAACAACTTAATGAAGGATCTATCAGATTTGGTGTCACTGACAATCCCCTCCCAAGGAGCTATCAGGGAGCCTTGGGTCTCTGCCCTACTGTGCTTTGAGGTCAGTGGAGAGGGGGACTGAGAGATGCTGTGAGCTAAATCCTGCAGGTTTGAAGTGTGTGTGGGCTGCTATGGCTGTGATCCTTCCTCCACATCTCCTTCCCTTGGCCCTGCCCATGTCCTCATCTCCTTGAAGCCACGTGTCCCTGTGCACCTCCTGCACATCCCTTGTGGTGTCTGCTCACCGAAAAACCAGTGCCCACACCATGGCCTGCGAAAACTCTCTGGAAATGGTCTTGTAGCAGTTTTGGGAACAGCCAGTGGTATCCCATCGCTGTTCTCTCATGGATGGGCTCCAGGCTTGGCCTGTGCACATCACTTTGGAAAATCGGGGCAATTTCTCTCCGAATCCATGAGAGAAACTAGCAAGTGGGGTATTTTCTATTCCTTTTCTGGCTGAACTATCAGTGGAAATGTCCCTGCGTGCAGTTAATGTGTCAGGCAGGGAGATTTGAGGCTTGTGCTACTCAGCAGATCTGCTGAGCACTCTCAGCTATGGATATGTCAGTAACAACCAACACCCCACAACAGCAGCAGGGCCTTGCAGCAGCTTCTGAGAGGCATCATGCAATTAGCTGAAACTTCTGTAAACTATAAATATATAATCAGAGTCTGTCTAACGAGTTGTAGTGGTGGAGGGGTATGTGTGTGCATGGTTCCTGGGCACCAACTCCTCCCCGGCTGAGAGCAGCACATTCCAGCAGTGTCACAGCGTTTATGTCCCACTTAATATTCCGCTTGCAAAAAGGTGTTTTATAAATGACAGTTTGAAACTTAATTGTATTAATTTTCCATTGACTGCATATCTAATTCTAAATGAACTCACTGGCCACTCACTTCCCTGCTGCACATTGAATTAATCTCAACAGCTGATATAGTTGCAAGCACAACGTGGAAGGAGTCACAGGCTTGTCACCTGCCTGTCACCCACTCCTGCAGGTGCTGAATACTCACCCTTTGCACCCAAAGAACAGGGCCAAGGCTTTTGCTCTGCAGGGAGGATGCTCTCGGGGGTTTCCATCCCGTCAGGGCTCTTGGTCTGACCTTTGCTCTTAACCCTTGGTGCTTGGTCCTCTGCTTGCTGAGATCCTGTTGGAGGCTCATGAATCATGCCAGACATGCCAGGCTGGTCACAAATAGTCACCCTCAGCAGATGTGGTGTCTCAGAGCTGGTGTACACAGCCCCATGATTGCTCCAGGGATGGCCAAACCCCTAAAGGAGCAAGATTATTCTGCTCTTGATTGGAAGCCAGAGGTGCCGCTGGGTGGGACCTTCTTTGTGTCCCTGGATTTCTCTTCTGTGCTTTACCATGGGGCTGTAGCTCTCTGTCCATGGCCATGACTAGCCTTGAGCCCTTCCAGGCCCTGCTGCCCTGGTGGTACCCCAATGTCTCCAAGCACTGGGGTGCAGAGTGCCTGCACAGGTGGGTGCACACCCCAGGGGTGCACAGAAGGGAGGAATGGACTGTGATGACCCAATGAAGGGACCACAGCTCCTCTGCCATCAGCCACAGCTGCTGCTGCCCCCCTTGGTGGGTCCTTCTATCCCATCTGCCCCTGACTAGGGTTGTCCTTGTCACCAGGAGCTGTGCTGGATCAGTGGCCCTGCCTGGTGAACTGAACTCTGTGAGATAAGATCCATGATATGAGAGGATCATTAACACAGCTGAAATTCCCTCCTGCAAGCACAAGAATGAGCCCAGATGTTTCTCCAAACAGGCTTTGAGGTGTGGGAGATGCTGTGCAGTCCCTGCCCCTCAATACTCCCATGTCCCCTGATGCTGAATCCAGAAGATGAGCTGAAGAACATCACCAGCAGCTTCTTCTTGCCTATTCAATCCAGGGGCTACTCCAGATGCTCCTGTGACTGGAGAAAGGAGAGTTTCCCAAGAAGAACCATTTGCACGTGCCAAGCAAGGACCTTTCTGAGTCCAGGAACATCACCATGGGCTGTTCTCAGTGCTCTGCTGCCCTGGACCCTCCCCAGCCCTAAATCTGTGTCCTCCTAATGAAAACGAAGAGCACATCTCACTTAGGAACAGTCATGCTCTGGTTCCTACTCCCACAGAAGCTTATCCATCCACACCAGGTATGAGAAAAGGCATGGGCAGGTCCCCAGTCTCAGTTTCCTGGATGGGTAGGGTGGTGGTGGGAGCCTGCAGGGAAAGTGTGAGCTGTCTGGTGGCCAGAATGGTCCCTTCTCTTCAAAGGGACGTGGGACACAACTGGCTGGGGGACTGTGGGATAGAAGCCTGTGTGCAGAGCAGGCACACAGAGGGGTCTCTGGGGTTCAGGAATGGTTACTCTCAGCCCTATGGACTGGAATGGCCCCAGGAGCTGGGCAATGTCCTTGCCCCAGGCACCGTGTCCCTGCTCCTGCTGCACCCAAGCTCAGCATCTCTGCTGAACATGGCAATCGTCACTTTTATAGGCACTACAGCAGCCATTGCTATATTCGAATGGAGGCTTCTTACGGTTTAGTATCATTAAATACAGATGCAACTTGTGTTCCTAAAGCCATAATGCCCCTTCCTGTTACTGCCTCACAATTAACTGGGCTATAAAGCTTTCAAACATATTGCAGGCACTAATTCAACTGGATGGTGAAGAAACACGGTTTTATTGGGCAATTACAGTGCTTGGAACATGTTCCAGTCTGCACGGTACCTTCCCAGTAGGAACAGGGGCTGCCAGGCCATGTCACTGAGAAAGGTCCAAAGGTGGCATCCAAATGGCTGTGTCTCCAGGCTGCAGGGATGGTTTTATTTACATCTTAATAAAAAGCTCCCCAGGAGTGATGATAGCTCCACGATCTGTGCAAGTTGGGCTGGACCATCCCCTCTGCACCTCTGCTCTGCTGCTGCCCAGCCAGCCCCACCTCGCTGCTGCTGCTGCTCCTGCTGCTAATCTGCTCATCCTGGTCCTCACAGCTCAGCTTCAGATTCCTGGGCTATGCCCTCTACCCTCAGCTGACACCCAGTGTTTTGGTCTCTGGAGAGCTGGGTGGTCCTGCTCCTGCCGTGCTCTGGGGGTGATCAGGTTCCTGGACAGGAGGAGCAGAGGGGACACAGCAGCTCTCTGGGTCTTGGTCTCATGTGTGGGTTCCTGTTCCTTCAGCGGGGTCCTGTCCTGGCTCCAGGGTTCACTGGGAGGGGGGAAAAAAGATGCTGAGTTGGGTGGTCCTGGGCTGCTGGGGGAGTAGGAGAGTCTGGGAAGCTGTGAGGGGCCCTGAGACCAGTTCTCTGATGGCTCTCAGGTAGGAGAGGGTCCTTATCTCCTGATGCACCTGCAGACTGCCCCAGGGACAGATCCCTCGGTGCCTTAGCTCCTGACATGGGAGACACATGAATGCCATGACATGGCATGATGTGACATGCACCAGACATGTGGGCATGTGGGTGGGCAGGACATGAGAGCAGGCACAAGCTTCTCCAGCTACATCGAGTGCAGGGCTCTCACTGGGGAATGTCCTCCTACCCAAGTGTCCCCTCCACTGGGAGCAGGCCCTTGGAAAGGTGAATCTAAACACTGTGAGCAAAATGCCACGTGGGGTGGGACTGGGCAGGCACAAGAGAGGCAAAGGCAGGTGACTGTGTCCTTTCAGCCCATTCAGCCTGCCCTGCTCTGGGGCTGTGCTGAAGCCATGTGGCTTTGCTGATGACTCTCATCTGCTAGAGCTGTCAGCAGGTGTCAGCTGGGAGCTGATGGGGCAGCTGGGACGCTGGTGACAGTACAGGGAGGGGCTGGCTGCTCTTGCTGTACTGTCACAGCTGCTGGTTCCAGCTGCATCCAGAGAAACATCAGGGAAAAGTTGCCTTTTGGTTCTCTGCAAGATCAAGCAAGATACTGTTAATTTCCTAGGAAATTCCCTGGCTGGCAGAAATGGTAAAAAGCCAAATGGACAGACCTGGGTGTGAGCACCCACTGTGCTCCCATGGAGACTTTCCTGGAAGAGGCACAACACTGAGAATTCCCTGTGCCATTCAAGGATGAAGCCCTCAGTCTGGGGCAGGAGGCTAAACCCCCCAGTCACTGACTGACCCCCTTGTGGCCCCTCTGCCTTGGCAACGGGCTTGCCCTTGCTTGGCAAGAGCCTTTTCCTGCCTCTGCTCTAGAGATATTTTTTCTGTGGTGTCCAACTCCCCACAGAACATAAATCCACTCCCACCCTTGGTGCTGGCTGTGCCTCGAGCTGACAGTGGCTGCCTTTTGCTGCTGGTGGCCATGGGTGATGCAGGCACCCTTGCTGGGAGCAGTGAGGGGACAATCTGTCTGGAGAGTGATTTTCTCCTCTCTTACCAGAAAAGGGGTCATTTCCTCAGTGTGGAGAAGGGAGTGGACACTCCTCACTCCGGGCAGCCTGTGCTGGTGCCAGCTCAGCCCTCCCCGTGTACTCAGGTGGGAGCAGAGGCTTTTTGTACATCTACAACCATCCAGTCCCTGAGCTCCTGGGGCTGTGTGAGGACAGGACGCAGACAGCAGCTGGGCAATTCTTCCCTGTCCCAGGGTCAAGGATGCCCTGTGCCACAGAACAGCTTGGGTAAGGAATGGGATGGAGCCTGTTCAGAATCTCCTTGATAAAGCTGTGCCAAAGGTAGCAAATACTTGAACATTCCCAGGGTGCAGGTGTGGTGTGTGGCCATTCCCACCACAGTGCTTTGCCATCCTGCACACAGTGATGCCTCCTATGAGGATGCATCAAGGGAAGGAGTGAAAGAACTGCTGCCATGTCACCTGTAGTGACCTCTGATTACTGGCAGTGACCTCTGCCAGTGCAGGGCCCAGGGAATAATCCCATCCAGGGACATTCTCATGCACAAGAGGTGCTTCAGCCAGTTTGCAGTGTGGGAGCCCTGGTGACTTGAGGTGGGGATGCTCAGCAGCCCTTGAAGGGAAAATGTTCAGTGCTGAGGAAGGGAAAAGCACCCTGGGTGAGTAGAAGCTGGGGAGGTTTTTCTGGTCATCCCTGAAGGTCACTCACAGCAACAGCACAGGTGGCATGGCCAGGAGCAGCTGGAGGGCTGGGAACAAATGCTGGTGCCAGCAGGGCTCTGTGACACTTCTGAGCCCAAAGGCAAGCAGGAACATAGGAGTGGGGCTTTGATTTGTGAATTTCTTTGGAGTTAATGACCACATTCATGAAAGAAATTTGAGTCAGATACTCCCTCTTGAAACTGATACATGACCCAGACTGGGAGTAAGAGCAGACCATATTCATATTCCTTCTTATTTTTTCCCCCCATTTTGGAAATGGAAAAGATTTGTTAAGTCTTGAAGGAAAATGTGCTATAATAGCAGATTTTGGTATCCCTGTTTGTCCTTGAAAATGACTGCTGCTTTCATGGTATTACCTGCAAGAAATGACGTCTCATTTATACTTTTCTCTCTGGAGAGGTAGGTCATATCCCTCACAAATGGGAAAACTAATTAGAGAAGTAATTCAGCAGTTCCCTGATAGGTCAGACATCGGAAATAAATAGAGAGGTTAGTGCATTATTTTGACAGTGGTTTTTGCCCCTTTAGTGAGTTGTCATGAAAATGTGTTGTATTAAGAGAAGATTAATTTTATCCCCCAGTGGTGGAGCAGAGGGGCTGCAGCCACACAGGGAGTGCTGACCCAGCCTGCACAGCTGGGAGCCTCCCAGAGCCTCCCCTGCAGCCCTGGAGAACACCACTGCAAGCGGCCCAAGGGTGAGCAGCAAAGCCTGCTTGAGAAGAGATGTGGAATCATGGAATTACACAATCTTTAAGGTTGGAAAAGTTGACCTTTAAGGTCAACCACTGAGTCCAACAATTAACCCAGCACCACTGTGTTCACCACTGACCCATGTCCCCAGGTGCCACATCTCTACGTTTTGTAAATCCCTCCTGGGATGGGCACTCCACCACTGCCCTGGGCACCTGTGCCAGTGCCTGACCACCCTTTTAGTGGAGTAATTTTTCCAATATCCAGTCTAACACAATCTAATCCCTGGCCCAGCCTGAGGCCGTTCCCTCTCCTCCTGTCCCTGTTCCCTGGGAGCAGAGCCCGACCCCCCCGGCTGCCGCCTCCTGTCAGGGAGTTGTGCAGAGCCACAAGGGCCCCCCTGAGCCTCCTTTTCTCCAGGCTGAGCCCCTTTCCCAGCTCCCTCAGCCGCTCCTGGGGCTCCAGCCCCTTCCCCAGCTCCATTCCCTTCTCTGGACACATGAGCAGCATAAACAACATGAGCAATGCAGACGAGCAAGTGGATATTCCCTTCCCCCACGCTTTTGCAAAGGGTGCAGCTGATACATAGAGAAGGAAAAGCAAAGCCCCTCTTCACCAGCCATGAGCCTACTTGAGATCTCTTCAAACATCTGCTGGGTTAGGCACATCCCAGGCAAGGCTCCACCAAGCAGCAATTCTTGGCACTGCACCCTGAAGGATGCACTGGCACCTCGTTACCTGCCTATAAATTCGGCACCTGTGCCTGTGCCTGCCTTTCCTGAATGTGCCCTGGGAGAGGGCTGAGAAGGCTCTCGGAGCTGGTGTGGTGTTCAGAGGCTCATTAGTGGTTTCGTGCTGCCTGTGATCCTCCAGTTGAAAGCCCAGTGTTGGTAAGTCCCCACACAGCCCTGAGCCCAAGCGGCAGGAGCAAGAGCAGATTCCTGTGACAGCATCCTATGGGTGGGAAGGCACCAAGTCCCTCCCCGGCAGCCCCGGAGCTGTAGCCCGGGGGGCCGGCAAAGGACACCCGCGTTGTAGCTATTTACTGCTTGCAAATGAGCCACAGCCTCGGAAATGTTCACAGGAACGACTCCAAGTAACAAATTCGTTTGAGAAAGCCACAATCTGCTCATGGCTAATTCGAGAACAGAAAGAGGGGAGGGCTGGGGCATGTGATGAATTATTCACAGGGTGCCGAGGGGGTGCAGGAGGCCCGTGGTACAGCATCCACGGCTTGGGCTTTGCAGCTTCAGGTGGGGTGTAGCCCGCACTGCCCTCAGCTCTGGAAGCAAATTCCTGTCCTTGTTCTTGAAACGGGGAGAGGCAAGTGAAAAACTGGGCTGGCAAAGGCAGGTTCAGGCCGTGAGGTGCCTGTGTGTGTGCACACAAACGACTGCAGTCAGCAGGGAGGTTACACCTCGGGGAGAATGCACAATGTGCTTTAGGTGCTCTTGAACTGGGAAGAAACCCTTGCCCCCAGCCCAAGAGTGGCTGAGCAACCACCTGGGAGAGCAGGTTGTACAGCAGATGGGTGTGCCATGCTCTCAACAGGTCTTGATAATGCTGGTGGTGCACCTGTGACCTGCCTAGCCAGGATAATTATGGACATGGAATTGTCTAAATGCAGCTCCAGAACTACATGAGAGATGAGGAGCAGGAGTGAGAAGGAGGGACAGTGCAGGAGGGCTCAAGTGGGACTGACAGTTGACAGGGATGCTGGAGGTTGAGGTGAAGCTGGGCTGGAGGCAAGGAAGGAGTGGGAGGAATGTGTAGGGGAGCTGGAGGGGCCAAGGTTTTTGACCTGTTCAGTAAACCTGGCTCTGGGAGCCGTAGCCACAGGCAGCAGACTGTTCAAATGGACACTTCTTTTTTCATGGGGTTGGGCACAGCAGTGGTCCAGACTGCCCCACAAAGGGGCACCCACAGGGCTAGAGGCTTCTGGATCGTCATGGTCCTGCCTGGCTGGGAAACCGTCCTAGAGCTGGGGCTTTGCAGACAAGGCCAGCTGCTTCCCAGTGGTCCTGAAAGGCTCAGGAACTCCTCAAACTGGAAATCAGCAGGGGCAAATACAATCTTGGGCACAGAGTAGACTGGGAAGTTAGACATCACCAGTATCTGTCTGGCCAGTGCTGCTGGGGGGCTTAGTGCTAGAAGAGGAAAATGAGATCAGTCAACACTGAGAACAAACATTTTTGGACAGAAGTGACAAGAAAAACAAATCCTTATGCTAAAGATAGTCCAGGTGAAGCAATAAAGTGTCATTTTCTCATTTAAGAAGTTTTTAAAGAATCTGCATGTTTCCTGTGGATGAGGTGGAGTGGGAAAGAGGGTGATCACTCTCCAGCTCTGTGCTTTGAGCACCCCCCTCCTACACATGCCATCTCTGTCCTGCAGCCCCTGTGCACTGGATTTGGCTCTTCCCTTTCTTTCTGAAGGGCAGTGCCAGTTGGGGGCAGTGTCCTTGCCGCAGGGCTCAGGAATGGGAGCCTCCATTAACCTGCCCCGTGCCTGTGGGAGGAGGCGCTGGCCCTGCCTGACCCTACTGTTTGTCATGGCTTTGTCATTTAATTTGAATTTATTGATTTGTTTGTCACAGTCCGGGATCAGTCACTGCGGTGATCGGGATCCAAAGCTTGGGAGGTGCTGCTGACCTGCTCCTCGTGTTCCTCCTGCTCCTCCTGGCCAGCCTGGAGCAAACCTCAGAGCCCCAGAGCCGTGGATGGCTGTGAGGAGACTGGGGACTGCCACCCACACCACCCACACTGCCAGGCTGTGTCTCTGGGAGGGATTGGGTGACAATGTCCTCCACAGGCACATGAGGAAGGCAGCCAAGCAGTGACTAATTAATAATTGACACTTGCAGGCAGAGCTCTGATGTCTAAAAGCACTTTTGTATCTCAGCAGCATTTTCTGAGTGATGGAGGGAGCAGTGTGGAGCATTAGGGTACGGAGTGCTCCATGAAATGGACCTTCCCAGGATAGGAGCAGTCCTGTTGTGGAGATGGACATCTCCCATCAGAGGGCAGAAAGTGCTCACATGAGCTCAGGACACTCTGGGAAGGTGGGAGACATGGTCCTGCTGCAGGGCTGGAGGGACCTCCTGCTGTAGGTTTGCTGTGCAGGTGGGGAGGCCCTGGCACAGGGTGGCTGCTGTGGCTGCCCCATTCCTGGAGGCGTCCCAGGCCAGGCTGGACGGGGCTTGGAGCAACCTGGGATAGTGGACAGTGTCCCTGCCCATGGCAGGGGGTTGGACTAGCCCTTTAAAGGCCCCTTCCAACCCAAAACACTCAGTGGTTCTGCTGGAGCTGCTGGGCTTGGCTGTGAGCAGTAATGCGGAAGGATCTGCCAGGGGCTCATCCCTTGTGCCACATGGCTTTGTCATCATTTGCTTCGAAGTCCCTGCTCTCCAAACCTCCAGCTGGATGGAGCCTGTGACCCAAAATCCAGCATGAGCCTGGCCCCAGCAGCAGGCTGGGTGTGTCCACGGCACTCAGAATCCTTCTTGCCCTGGTCACCCTGTAGGTGCTGTACATGAGAGGTCAGTATGTTGGATGCTGGTCACCACACCCCTCAGAGCATGGTCCTGCTGGATCCCTTCACCTCCAGGAGGATGTGGCCACGGCCAGATGCTGCAGGAAAAGCTGCAGCGCCAGGGGTTGCATGTGAGGGATAATTCTGGTTTCTGAGAGCTGGAGACTGGCTTCCTCCCAAGGTACCAGGCAGAGTCTCTGCCAGACTCGCTGCTGTGCTCAGCAGCACGTGAATAACCTTGTTACCAGTGTAAATGTACAAGACCTGCTTCTGTCTTGCTAAATTCCGAGACTGAAGTGTCTTCAGGTACTGGGACGCCCACAGGCACCTTCTGCAAGAAGATGTTGCCTCTCCCCTTGGGAGCTGCTGCTTTCCAGATTCACTGGGTGTCCTTGGATTTTGAGGCAGGGAGACCAGATGCTGCGAGTCACTCTTTTCTAGATCATTTATCACTCATTGGGCCCCTCTGGCCTGTGCCTTCTCCAAAAAGCACTCACAGGCTGTCTGACCTCTCTGCATGGCCGAGCTGCTCCAGGCCCCAGGCTCTGCCTGACATTCTCCGGGAGGAGCTAAGCTCTGCCACTTTCTTCTAGTGACTCCATTTTCCTGGTTTAAACCACATCAACTGCACAGACTGAGATTTCAACCATCTGCATTTGCTCTCAGACCATGGAGGGGCATCACACACAGATTCCTTCATGCCAGGTGACCTTGGACTTCTGTTTTCTGGGTAGGGTTGTCTCGAGGCCATGCACCCCTTCCACCCCATCAGTGCACCATCATGCTCAGTTTGCGTGGCTGGAACATCCCCAGGGAAACTCAAACTCCTTGGCCAGGACAGGAGACCTGGACAGGCTGCTGCTTGTGGGTGGCACCAGGTTTGTCCTAGGGTGATGCTGCTGGGAAGAGCAGAGAGATTTGCTGGGCAAAACCAAGACTTGACTACAGGCTAAGCTCCAGCGTGGATGCTGCTGGAGGTGCTGCTCCCCAGGGAGGTGGGGACCAGCCTCCCACCCTCGCTGGGAAAGCTGGGCCCATGGAGAGCAGGGACACTTGTGACACATCAGCGCTGCTCCTGAAGGAGGCTGAGGGATTTTGCTGAATGCTCACTGTTTGCTGTGTAAGATAAGGCTACTGGGAGCTAAAAACACAGAAAGTGCTCTGATAGCTGAGCTTTCTGCAAATATTTGGTGAGTGCATTTGACTCCCTGCGAACAGGGACCACCAGTGTGCCCTGTCCATAATGGAGAGATTGTTTTCCAGGTTGTCAGGGGAATTCTGGTTGTCATCTCCATCTGGAGCTGTTTTCAGTCTCAAGCTCATGGCCTCAGCTCACATCTGTTTTCATCTTGACCCAGCCTGGGGCTGACCCAGCAGACGGGAAGTTCCAGTCACAAGAGAGGGAAGCTTCCTGTACCCCCCTGGCCAAAAGCTGGGATGTAGCAATTCCTGATGGACTATTCTAGTGGTCTGTCTGGTGACAGGGACACCCATAACTGTCCCTTTGCTGTGACAAGTCCAGGCTGGTCCAGAAGGGAGGTCAGGGCAGGGCACGACATGCAGAGCATGCGGACACAGGGGTTTGTGTGCCATTATGAGACCCCTTAGGTCTATTCTAGTCCTTGCTCAATCTTTGCTCAAATGACTCTTCTGCAGCATCACCCTGGCTGTGAGGAGAGCTGCTCCCAGAGCTACACATCTTGCTGCCCCTCACCTCTCTCAGGCTGTTTCTCCTGCCCTCCTGTTAGTCCAGCTGGTGTCTCATGTGATGGCCTTCAGGACAGAGAGCTGAGCTGGTCCCAGAGGTCCTGCTGCTCTCAGGCTCTCCCCACCTCTCCCTCTGCTTCTGACCTGATGGATCCCTGACCCAGGCTCTCACCCTGGGATGCAGCCTGGCTCCAGAGGGGGTTTCTTACTGATTCCACATCCAGAGATGGCAGCATTAAGCTTTGCTGTCCTATGACAAATCCATTTAATTGACTGAGGTTTTCTGACAGCTGGGGTGCAGCAAGCTCTGGAGGCACAGCCCCACCTGCAGATGCTCTGAGTGCAGGGGCAGCCCCCCCTGGGGAGAGTTTGGGGTGACAAGTTCTCTGCTCAGCTGCCACTGCCCTCAACAAGTGCCCGAGGAGGCTGCCCATCTGCTTGCTGGTAGACTTGCTTGAGTGCATCTCCACAAGATGCCTTATTTTCTTCGAGACAAATGCAATTATGAATGGGACTTTGGCCTCTAAGCTGTGGTGAACAGTAGTTTCTTTAGGGATATGGGGGTTTCCCCAAGGAGTTTGTCTTGGAGGAGTGGTGAGGCTTTGCTAGGCAAGGATCCTTGTAAGCAGGGGAGTAGAAACAAATGACACACAAGTTCAAGTGAGGATCCTTGTGGCTTCCTGGTCTCCCGGGCAAGTCACAGCCCATTGCATTTCACCCACTCAGGCCTCCTACAGAGTCATGTCACTCGCTTTCAGTTCCAGCATCCCCAGGTCAGCATCTCTCCGCAGGAGAGGTGGAGACCTGAGGAAGCTCCTGCTTCCCTTTCCCACTCACTGGGACGTTTCCCCGCTAGTTAAAGCTCCTTCCAGCACAAAGTATCTCCTCCATAGGAAGGTGTTTGTGTGGGATGACTGAGCCAGCCCGCAGACTTTCTATTTGTCAAGACAGACATGTAGAGTTCTTTTGAGTCCCTCATTTCCCATCCCTCTCACCCCCAAATGCCGTGGCTCTGCACAGCCAGGCTGGGCTCAGCACACACAGAGGTGACATTACTGCCCTCCTCCCTCTGCCCCCAGTCCACATGCTCACAATGACCCACAGAGCCCATGTCCAGCCCTTTAGGACTCCCTGATGAAGCACTGGGCTGTAACACAACATGTGGGGCAGGGTTCAGTCTCCTGGGAGATCCCAGGCTGTCCCCAGTCCTGCTGAGAGCTCCATGGAATTTATCAATCTCTCCATGCTTTGTGTCAGCCACAGATTTTCTATGAATGAGTTTTCAGTGTGTTTGTTTGAATCACTGATGAAAATATTGACTACTCTGAGCCTCCTGCTCCAAAACATTATGAGAAACACAGATTTAATGACAGCTCCCCATCAGGGGCTGCTGCCTGGGCTCTTCTCTGATTCCCAGTCTCACGTGTGCCTCCCAGATGCAGCCGAGTGCTTGTTTCTAATCAGCCCTGCAGCTCCGAGTCAGGCACGTTCCACAGGCTGGAGCACATCACAGCTGTTCAGCCACTTCCAGCAGCCACGCATGGAATCTCCTCTGTGAGTGAAATCAATGCTGACAAGACCTCATTTTCATAAAAAAAAAATTGATTGGCATAAATCTTCCAACTTCCTTTCAGCTGCTTCCTGGATCCCTTTCCTCTGTCTTTGCCCGTGCCTGGTGCTCAGGAGCCTCACCCACCCTGCTGTCTCCTTTGGGATGCTCCAGCTTCCCCAGCGTCCCCAGATGTACCGGGGATGCTCCTGCACAGCCCTTTCTAGGTCTGCCTGTTGTGTCACTCACCCCACTCAGTGCTATTTAACACCTGCCTTGATCTTAAAAATGCTGGTGAGTTTTCAGCATCTTCTTGTGATACCGACACCAAGGCAGCCCAGAAACACCTATTGTATTTCTGCCCTATTGAGGTTTGGCCATCTCTTATAAAAAAAAACCTTCTGCACTAGGTTTTTTTGTTGTTGTTCACAGAGCATTTCAGTTGCTTCCTTACTGCCGTTCATTCCCTAAGTCATGCACTTTTAACTGATGAATGTAGCTTCTCATATCAATTTTCTGTACTTCATAACTTGTAATTCAAAATCAATGGTTATCTATTTCCCCCCTACACTCCATTTTGTTATATATTGCATTTTTTTCTTGATTTCTAATATCTGCCTCCACTTCATCACTGAGGAGAACGGGCATCTGACCAAATCTTACTTGATTATGGAATTATGGCTCTTGCCCTCAAAGAAAAATTCCCTGTTTTCACTCCTATGTTTCTGTCAATGTTGTGTCCTTTCCAATTAGTTTTGCTCTCAGTTCACCTCCCTGCTGGGGATGTTCTGCTGTCACACCAGGTGAGTCACTTCTGGTGGTGGGTCCCTCTGTCTGCCACGGCCCTGGGGAGGAGTGTGACTCTATCTGCTTCTCCAGAGTCCCTCCTAGCTCTCGTTCCAGTAATTCTACAAATACAGTAATTACAGGAGTCCTTGAGCCACTTTCACTCTGGTAATTACTCTCCCTCCCACCTTCCAGCTTAGCACCTCCCAGCCAAGTTAACCACTCCAGAGATGGACTTCCATTCACTGCAGGTCCCGAACCCAGCCTGTACCCAGCCCTGTGCGTGTTTTTGCCTGCTTCTCACAGGACTGATTCTAGCAGGGTGGCCAAACAAAAGCCCCCTTGGGACTGATTTGAAGGGACTGACCCCCTCCAAAAGGCTGGGACACCCTGTCCCGGTGCATGGGGGAGGTGCTGCCTACCTCCATCACCTGAGCAGTTCTGAGGCACCTTCAGTGAGAGCCCCGCTCCTGGAGAGCTGCAACCTGAAAAGAGAACAGGGCAAATTGAAATTAATAATTTATGAGTGACAGTAACAATTTCCACCATTCGAGGAAGCAAAGAAAATTGCTCCATAAACATTTTTCTTTTCAATTTCCTACCAGTTACTTGAAATTTGATTTCCATCTAGTTTGTTTCATCAAACCTCCCCAAAGTGATTTAAAAGGTGTCGCTGGCAATTACCCAGCTGCAGAAGGAAAGAAATGGCAGTGGGGCAGCTCCAATTCACCAGCCCAAAAGGAACAGGGAGGAGGAGGGCTGCGGTCACTGGCAGACAAACAATCAGCACCAGACATCTCTTGTCAGTAGTCCGGCCCACACAGCCTCGGCCACACTCAGCTGCACAACCCAGACTTGGGGTGGCAGGGGCAGCACGGTTCACTCCTGGGGACAGTGAGGAGGTTCAGGGACTCTGGGCAGCAGAGAGACCCTCTGACTGTGCACCAGCCTGCACATCGCTCTCCCTCCACACTGCGGGAATTTCAGCGCTCCTGAACTACTCCTTTCCAACCCTGGTGGGGCTGGGGTTGGTTTCCACCATGTGCCCCTGTTCTGCCTCCGCTGGAGTGAGGGGCCCTCCTGCAGAGTGCTGAGGGCAGGCGGAGCTGCCTTGTCTTGGCCACTTCTGACACTTTGTGACATTGACTTGGCTGTCCCACCCGTTTCCCACTTTGAGCTCTGCTTCTGTCCCTCTCCAGGAATAATCTGCACTTTTTCCCAGTAGTAGAGGCCAGTCTCTTCTGCAGGACCAGTTACCGCTAATGATAAAGCACGAGCAATTCTCACCCCTTTCTTCACAGTTATTCTCATGGCTGATCAGGCCTCCAAGCACCACCCTGAGCTGTTAAAGCCTGCCATGGTCCTGGCACTGGGGCAGAACTGCTGTGAGTGTGTCAACAAGAGCAGTCACTCCTGGCTTGGATTTGCTCCAAGAGCAGAATCTCTTCAAGTGGCACCCAGACCAGGGAGCTGCTGGTGGGGCTGGGCTGGCTCACCCTCACTTACCCCAGCAGTGAGGATATTTATCTGGAGATCAAAGACAGGGGTTCCTCTGCAGCTGGAATTCCCCAAGGTGCTTAGATAAGAGGCCACTGGAGCCCTTTGGCTGGGTCTCCACATCTGCCATCAGCATTGTCACTGATTTAAATAACACACCCTGAGTGTCGGGAAATGATATCTGGAAACAAGGGATTCAAGGGGCTGGAAGGCCGGTGATGAATAAACATCCACGGCTTGCAGTGAATCCCTGCATATCCTTGAGAATCCCTGGGTACAGGAGCACTGATGCCAGGAGTCAAGGAAGGTGGGGAGAGGCAGCTGCTCGCCCTAAAGCCTCACCAAAATTTCCCTGTCCTTCTGATAATTGAGGAAGACAAGTGTTGAGTAGGCAGCAGCCCTCAATGGGCATCATGCAAGCCTGGAAGTGTTTACAGTGTCAACTCTTTGAGGATAATAGGGAATTACATGAATAGGCTGGTTGAGTTTTTAAAGTAATAGCTTTGTTAAAAGCAGTTAGGATCAGGCACTGCTCGTCAGTGCCGTGGCTGCCTCGCGGCCACGGCGCTCACGGGTTTGCTGTCCTGTGACTTTCTAGCCAAGTAAAGTTTTTCCCTTCTGAAGTAAGTAGCAATAAATGAATACAGGAATTAAGAGCAGTTCCCAGCACCTGTTGTGTAGGTGCACTCTGGGGGTCTAAAGCCTTCGTGCAGAGCATGGGCAGCACTGATGTCCCCGCTCCGGCAATGAGCTGTTCTCAAGATCTTTTGTATTTAAATAAAGACCCAGGGTGGTGATAACTGCTCCGAGTGTGAATTCCTTATCCCGAGGGATCGAGGGATCGGTGCAGGAAGGTGGAAGGGAATCTGTGACTGCACTGAGGAGAGAGGCAGCAGGGGCTGCACCAGTGGTGCAGTGCCCGTGTTGTCTCCCCGCCCAGGGGAGAGCCCAGCACACATCAGAGGCAATACCACATCCACAAAGGCTAGGTGTTCCCCCTGGAGAAGGGGATACCCAGTGGGATGCGCAGGACTCATGCCTGGGGATCAAATGGGACCTGATTTTGCAGGGATCAGACGCTCTTGGCTGGGCAGCCAGACCCAATGATAGGTTAACTTCTCTTTAGGATATTCTCTCCCTCCAGTTTTCCCCGTGACACCCAGTGTCCTACCCCAGGTCACAGAACACAATGCAACACCAGTGTCACATCCCCTCACCATAAGTGCTAAAGTGGTTTCCACGGAGATCCTATTTTTAGCATTTCACCCAGCTGCAGAGCTCTGAGGACTCATAAGCATGCTCTGGCAGCTAATTAGAAGTTTCTTCCAAAGTTTGACTAAAATTGGTCAACTTGCCATGAAGATCCAGGTTAGGAGGCATCACTCAGATTTGGACTTGCTCTTCGAATAGTCCTTTTTGGAGTAGGTTCATTTATCTTAAGTAGAAAAGCTTTTCACATCTTCCATGGGGCAGCCCAGGCCAAGGCAGGAGAGCAACAGTAGTTAAGTACAGCTGCTAATGAGGTTTTTAGTCAAGGGTTAGAAGTGCACCTTTTGGTGGCAGTTTTAAGTGTAGAGGTCACAGATGTGAAAATCTGATTTGCTTTTAATATCTTTTTGTTGAACGAGTGGGAGGTGCAGACACAGAGCTGAGTTCCTCTCCCATGGCAGCCCCAAGACACAGCACAGCCTGGTGCTGATCAGTGACTCTCACCCTTCTGTGTTCCCTCTTGCTTTGTGGCCAGGAAGATGGATGGGGTGGGAGAGGGAGAGACCAGGAAGGGAATGAGGTGTTGGGAGAGGCAGAGCTTTGCTGCAGAGGTGAGGAGTGGGCCCAAGTTTGGGTCTCTTGGCCATGGTTGGTTTGGTTGGTGAAGACCATGGTCTGTGGATTAAGGAGATGGGTGAGATGCTGGTGTCTCCAAGGGAAGGGGACACATATGGAAATGGTCCTTGCAGGGGGTGAGGCAGAGCTCTCTCTTGGTGCTGGGGCTGACCCATGGCAGGGGGGTGTAGGCAGGTGTAGGAGGGTCAGCCTAGGCTGAACATCACCCACTCTTGGGAACAGGCACTGCAGGACGTCACCCATCCTGCAGCTGCATGTCCAGGGGGACACCTCAGTGCCAGTGTCACTCCCTCCTTGGCAGCCCTGGGGATGGTGGCCATCCCTTCCTGTCATCAGCAGCTGGGCCACTCCCTTCCCCACCCAGACCAGCGTGTGCTCTGGCCCAGCAGTTCTGCCTTGTGTTTGGCCTGTGCCATTGTCCTGTCTGCAAGGCCATGCCAGCTGTGTCTGGGGGATGTCCCCCAACCCCTACTGACAGGGCAAGGATGCCATCTTTGCTCTCTGCCCTCTCAGTCCCACAGGCGTGGCACTGGCTGGGGGTGGTGGAGGTGGTGGAGGTGGTGTAGAGCCCTGCTCTGCTGCCTCCATCCTTCAACATGGAACCACTTGAGGTGAAGCATAACCTGATGTCAGCACTGGGGCCCCACACCAGCCACGGCCACCACAAAAAGTGGTTTGTGGGACTGAAGCGATGCCTTGGGCTACAAATGTTCACTCAGAGCAGGAGAAGCCCTGACAATTTGCGGCATTTTTCTGGTGTTTGATGGCAGACAACAGCCTTTCTGGCAGATATTTAATACAGATCCAGTGGCCACATGTGGGACTTCTTTTTGCCCCTTGGAGGGCTGTGGGTTGGAGCTCAAAGTCTTCCTCCCACCCACCCACCACACCTGATCCCGGCAGAGCCTCTGCCTTTGCCAGCTCTCGCCAGGCTGTGTTTGGCTGGCTGCTCTGCTGTTTCAGAGAAGCAAGAGCCTTGAAAAATTCATGTGTATTGCTAGGAGGAAAAAATCCCAAATTTAATTTGGGTTTTCATGACACACAAGCCCTCTATTAGGCCTTGTAAACTTTTTCTGACATTACCACTTCATGAAAACTTTGATTTCAGCTGTTGACGAAATCTTTAATCTCCCTCTACCTGCTAGGTCTGTCTCCTTTTCTTACTTAAAAAAACCTTTTGGATTTTTCTTCAACAGCATCTTTCAAATGTCAGCAGTTACCGGACTAACACGGAATGCAAAGGCCTTGGCAAACAGTCTTTTAAAGAGCTGGGGCATATAAATTCAAAGGCATGATATAATCTAGGAGGAATCCATCAGCCAAGGGAGCCTCTTGCATGAAGTGTATTGAGAACTAAGCACAATATGAACAGAAGGAAAATTGCTTTTTCCCTTTTGAATTTTTATTCACTTAGCAGCAATATTTACTAGTAGTAGGCAGAACCCATTTTTCATTTTCTGGGGAGATGAGAGAATTCCAGTGCCACTCATCTTGTCACCAGATTAAATCTGTCAACTTGCTGCCGGGTCACTGTGATATTAATGATACAGTTGTAATCCCTTTCTTTCGGGAGGCCTGTGGATGAAGAAGTAAGACACTTGACCATTGTTCCCATGTTGTAATAGAAGGAAAAATAGCACTTCTGAAATCCTGGGAAATTGCAGCTGCCTCTGTCATTGATTCCCTTTGTGTTCACGGAGCCGGGCTACAACCAGCTCTGGCAGCTCTGCGTGCCACGCCTCGCCGTCACCAGCCTCATTAGGTAATTAGTCAGCAGCCTCATTTGGTAATTAGTCAGCAGGCGGGAGCCCGGTGCTCTCCGCACGTGGCAGGCGCTCCCGCAGCTCAGCGACTCCGGCTGTCAATGGCCCGGGAGCGGCCGGGCCGGGGCGGTGTCACCTCCTGCTGGTGCTGCTGTGGGGTGAGCAGCCACCACTTCCCTTCCACAGGGACAAATGAGGCACACAATGAAGGAAAAGCCCCAGTACCAAGTA
The DNA here is from genome assembly GCA_013397975.1 of Machaerirhynchus nigripectus. Lineage (NCBI taxonomy): Eukaryota > Metazoa > Chordata > Aves > Passeriformes > Dicruridae > Machaerirhynchus > Machaerirhynchus nigripectus. The sequence continues at coordinate 168,823 of VZRQ01000121.1, read as the reverse complement.
CAGAACACAGCTGGTGTCACATCCTCTGCTGCTGTGACCTTGTTTAGTGAGGACCTTGCTGTGGTTGGAGAGGGGTCTGGGACCTGGGGTGGCAACAGGGGGGCCTGAAGCCTGAATTCAGTGTTCCTCATGAGCCAGCCAGGTGACAGGGGTGACAGCACACCTTTCCCTGGAGGTGTTCAAGGCCGGGCTGGATGTGAGTCTGAGATGCCTGGTCTAGTGGAAGGTGTCCCTCCCATGGCAGGGGACTGGAATGAGATGAGATTCAGGGTCTCTTCCAACCCAAACCATTCCACGATTCTATGATGACTCAGGGGCAGGTGTCTTGCATCAGAAAAGGTCTTACTCTCTTTACAGTGGGTATTCCTCAGTATTTCAGGTAGAAAATTCCCTCCCTCAAAGCTCCCAGAGATACTCGCTGAGGTCCAGCTGCAGCTGGTCAGGAGAAAGCTGGGATGTCCTTACGAGGCTTTGGAAGAACAACTTGTTTCTCAGGACAGTTGTGGATAAACGCAGCCCCAACAAACCCCAGCCCTTTCCAAATGCTGCACAAAGCTCAGATCTTCCCTGCTCCCTTCCCCTAAAGCTTTGGGTTATCCAAAACCTGGATGTGCAGGGGTGTTTAGGAAATGGGCTGCTATGGAAAAGGCTGAATTCCCAGTGATGGATTTGGCTTTGAACCTCCCTGGTGAGGAATCTCTGGACTCTGTTATTAATCCTGGGGAGAAGTGTCCTCCATGCTGACGTGACTGAGCAGGCTCGTGGCAGTGCCTTGCACCCCGTCACCTCCTGACTGCCCCCCAGCAGGACGAGAGCAGCCCCACAGTGGAGTGGCCTTGGAGCCCTGCTGAGCATCTGCCCCAAGCAGCAACTGCATCCCCAGGGCAGGATGGAGGGACTCAGGGAGGCTTCCTGGGATTAGACCATGTCTGTGCCCTTCCCGCTCACCGTCTCCTAATTAGCATTCCTTTGGCACACTTAATTAGCACATTCCTGCCTTTAAGTTATGGGCTGCTTTCCTATATTTACACTCTCCTAAAACATCAAGGGAGAGGTCTATAAATTACATCTCATGAAAAACATTAACTGTGTGAACTCCTTCTAGCATTTATAATGCTCAGCTTGCTCCCTGCTCCACCCAGAACCTGCAAACACACTCAGACGAGGGATTTACACACGTGCTGCCTCTGCTCCCATGTGGGACTGTTCCCTCCTGCACACACCTGCACACACCTGCACACAGGTATCCAGCACCCCCAAGCCAGGGCTGCCCAGACCAGCCCTGCACACATGGAGCAGCACCTTGTGGTCTGTGAGGTGTTTGTCCAACACCTCCTGACCACACTGGTGGGGTGGCAGGCTGCAGTGAGGTTCAGCTGCCCGGGGAGCTCCCAGCACAGCATTGGTGTGTGCAGACTGCCTGGTTTATTGAGCATGAGGGCCTTATCTCAGTCATCCAGGACGCGCTGTCTCTTGCAGCCACTGCTTTACAGGAGAGAATTCCATGCTGAAGGGAAGTACTGGCAAATTTGCCAGCCCTCCTGAGAGCCTGGCAGCATGGAAGGTGAGCACCAACCTGTCACCAGGGGTTTGAACATCGTGGCACCACGATCCTGCATCCTTGGGACTTGCTGAGACTCCTTCAGAAGTACAAAGGAAGAGGAGCATCCCAGCAAGGAAGCTCAGTGCAGAGGTGCCAGCTGTCTCAAGAGCCCTGCTCAGGAAGAGCCAGGCCCCTCTGCATGCAGGATTGGACTACAGCTTCCATGCCAATATTCCTACCCTCTGTATTTGCCTAATCTTTTGGACAGTACAACTGAGCCTTCTGCTCTCCAGGCTGAGAAAGAAAAATGTCAGAAGAATGCTTGTAGTTTGGGAATAACAGTATGTAAAGTTCAGAAAATCAACATACAGAAAAGGAAAAATGTTTGAGGATTGATCTCAATTAGAAAGGAATCCTAGAAAATAGGTGCAGGAAGTGACAGGCATGAGTCCATGTTTGGGTTTGTTTGCTTGGTGCTGCAGTGAGTTTTGTGTGCCCGGGTCTTCTGAGCTCCTCTGCAAAGCCCAGCCCAGCAGAAGCCTCCACCAGCCACAGCAAGGGACGTCCTGCTGAGCTTGTTGGGTTTGAATATTCCAGGATCATGGGATGTACAGCGTCAGGTCACCCCTGAGCAAGACAGGGGTCTGAACTCCAGTGGTGAGTTCCTGCTTTCCTGTAAGAGACTGAAATATTACAGTTTATGACTTAAAATTTTGAAATTAAGGACTTTTAAAACTGTGTTGCAAAAGCTGCAGAGAAGACACCGCACCCTGAAAGGGGCCCTGCCTGAGGCCTTACACTGCTCGCTGATGAAGATAAATAACACCTCAGGGCTGGGGACATTCAGAAAGCCTAAGCTTAACACCTCCAGGGTGGAGACCACAACCCCAGGGCTATCACCTGCCAGGCCTGCACAGACCCTCGAACCAAAGGGTGGGGGGAGAGAGGCTTTGGGTGTGTTGGAAAAGCCTCTGGTGAGAGGGGCAGTGACCGCCCATCCTCCACTGTGCAGAGGAGCCCAGCTGAGGGGCCCTTCACCCGGGGAAAAGCTTATCTGCAGCAGAGGGGGTGACATGGCCCAGCAAAGGGCCCCCCCCCCAAAGGGGTCCCCAGACCCTGCACCAGAGCACCAGAGATGAGATACGTGGGCGTTCCCACCTGGCCCAAAGTGTGTATTAATCCACTCTTTACTCTTTACTCTTCAGCGTGTGGCCGTGTGGCCGCGTGTGGCCGCGTGGCCATGGCGGCGGCGGGGGACCCTCACCACCAAGAAGACCAGATGGAGGGGAGCAACGAGACGTCGCTGGGACCCCTGGATGGGTGATATGCTTCCACCTAACCCCTGTCACCTCTCCCTGTCCCCCCACCCCCCATGCATGTTTCTTTCTCTGTGTCTTTCTTTCCTCTTTCCTTCTCTTTGCCTCTTTTACTATTAAATAAAATACATCAAGTTTTTGACACGAACATCTAACCTCGTTTGGTTTTAATCTTGTTTTTGGGAATATTTTGAACCTTCTCTAAATTCTTTCTGGTTTATGCACAGAGACTTAGTTTTCTCTGCTCTTCTGTGCTTAAACCAGATCGTAACATTTCCCCAGCTTGTTCTTGTGGTGACCTACTGCTGGCTGTTCAGTACCTCAAGGAAGCCTCCAAGCAAAGATGGAGAGAGACTGATTATAAGGCTCTGGAGAGACAGAACAAAGCTGAATGGCTTCAAACTGAAAGAGAGGAGGTTGAGATTAGACATTACCATCTTGATTGCTTTGATGTCCGTGAGGAGCCAGAATTTCTGTTTTAGCTTTTATTTGAAGGACAGCAGCTTCTATTCGGCCAAACACTTGGACATGGTGCAGTGTCAGAGTCAAGGAGAGAAACCTCTGTCCTGGCACAGGCAGTGCTGTGACACCAGCTCACCTCGCTGGTTTTGCTGTTCTGGTCATGTTCTGCTGCTGCCTACAGAATTTATCAGCAGCAGTCGTCCAAAAACCCCACCTGTGGGGATTCTGCTGGATCTGCTGCCCATATGAGACCTCTCCCTTCCCCGTCAGTCTTTCAAACCATTCCAAATTTCAGCCAAGTCAAGGTCCACAGCTTTCCCTGAGCAAGGGAAGAGGAGATGTTTACTGGTGAGATTTTCCAGGGGATCATGTGGGCTGGATGTTCCTGTGGCCTCCAGGGGCTGGATGGCCAAAAGGCTCAGGATGGCAGAAATGTCTGCAGCCGTTTGAGAGCCTGGTCAAACAAGCAGGTCCTGTAGGCAGTAGAGAGTCTGAGGCACCTGCATCCTGCCCCAGGTCTGGGAGGTGAGCAAATCTCACTTCTCAGCCTCTGTGTCTCTTTGCAGGCTCTCAGTGGTTACCCCCGGGACCCTGCTAAGACACATGGGCTGAGCCACCGCGGGTGGTGCTGTCCCACTGTCCTTCCCCTGCCAGGGCTCACCTTTCTCTCTGCTCTGGAAGTCTGCTGGGTGGGTCACACCTCACACGTGTCCATGGCTGCAGAGGAGAAAAGGTTTATGTATGTACATAGAAGTTTATATATCTATCTATATCTAGATACGTGCATATATATTCATATATAAATATGCATAACCCTGCATCCAGGGAATGGGTATGCAGGGCTGTGGGTGACACCTTCCAGGTGCTGCACTAGCCTTTGTGTCACCAGAGAGCCACGCAAAGCAAAGAAGGTTTTAGTTTGGTGACTCATTTCAGGAACAGCTGATCACTGAATGGCAGACTGGTTTGAGTTGGAATGGACCTTAAAGCTCATCCATCCTACCCCCTGCCATGTGCTATCCCACTATCCCAGGGTGCTCCAAGCCCCGTCCAGCCTGGCCTCGGACCATGGATCCATGGATCCAGGGGCAGCCACAGCTTCTCTGGGAACCTGTGCCAGGGACTCTCCACCTTCACAGGGGAGAATTTCTTCCTAAGATCTCATCTAAACCTGCCCTTTGCTAGTTTAAAGCTCCCTCAGGGAAAAGCTGTCCTTGCTGCCCCCAGACAGCTCCCTCCCTGGAGCCTGGCAGGGACCTTTCCTGGCTGAGGCACCCAAGCTCAGCAGAGAGGGTTGGAAAAGGGGTGTCTGTGGCCCAGGGAGGACAAGGTCTGATTGGTGTAATGGGATCCCCTTTTAAAGCACATCTTGGTGTTTCTGACTTGTTTCTAAGTCTGAAGCCCTCACACCTCTCTCTGCAGCCCCCCCATTCCATTCTCCTTCACAGTGCCTGTGTCCCCTTCGGCCTGACCCAAGTGCCCAGTGCTGTTTGGACCCTCTGTGCTCAGCGGGAGGAGATGGGGCATGGTGGACCTGAGCTCTGCCTGGCTTCTCCTTCATCCTGTTTCTTTGGGCTCTTCTGCATCCCTCTATCTGTGTCCAGCCTTTTCCCCCCTCTCTTTCCTCCTGTTACTGTCTCTTGTATTTCCCTCTTTCACCCTCCCTTCCCATGCTTCCTCTCCCCAGTCTGTGCTCTGGTTTGCTCACAGCCCGTGAGGTTGTTTTGGGGCTAGAAAACAACCTTGCCAAGAGCAGCATTTTGCTGTCCCCTGGATAGCAATTCTTTATTTGGCAGCCTGGCAGATCCCAGTTAATATAGCCACAAATAAAAATGTGCCTATCAGGACATATATTAGTAGAGAACTGCTTAAATTCTCTGTGGGTGGAAGTCAGTGGAGCATCACTCGCTTCCAAGGGGCTTCCCTGATTTACTCCTGCTGAGTTCAGGCCAAACATTTACATGTACAGTGTACGGACATGACAACATGGAATAAAAACAAAACACTAAACTTGATCCCATATTAAAGCTTTATGCAAGCCATAAATGTGTTGAAATAAATCAGGTACATCTCATGGGCCCTATAAGTCAGACCCCTTGGTGTCCAGAGGACTGAGGTGCAAAGCCAGTTGCTCAACCTTCCTACTTCTTCCTGTGGAGGGTTGATGCTCTGTGGAGGGTTGATGCTCCCTGGAGGTGTCCTCTGCTCAGAGTATGGCCTACAAGTGCTTCCCTTGACTGAAGAGTCAAGCCCTCCAAAGGCGGGGGATACTGGGATTAGGACTGCACAGGTAATAAGAACTCGCTTTTCCTGGTGCTTCTGAGTTATGAAATACCCTCTATCCACAGGCATGGCTGGTTTTTCAAATCTCACTCATTTTTTGTGGCTTCCTATTTCTTTCCAAGTTTTGATTTATGGGAAATTCCTTTAGATGTTGACTGAGACACTAAATAAGGGAAAAAATAAAACAACAAAAGGCAAACTGCCTTTCCCTTACAGATGATCTACCACTGTGTTAAATTTCAGGTTCATACTTGGGGCGTCTGACATTACCATTGTTCAAAGAGATCTGAAAGACAGCAGCTAAATTATTCCTAATCTTGTCTCCTAGGCTGCCTAAAACATGGTTGTGTTGCTCTAAAAAATACATATACCCCAAGGCAGAGAGCGTGGGTTGAAATGAGAGGTTGAGGGGACAGGTGCAGTTAAAAGTAACTAAAAGCAGAGTTGCAGAAGCAGCTGTGGCCCATGCCTTCAGTAAAGTCTGCAATGCCAGATGTTTTGGGGCTTGCAGAGCAGAGCACCTGTTTTCTCTGCTGCTTTAAAGGCTTTTCCTTGAGTCCTTCCATGGTTGCAGCGTGCTCAGTGCTTGGTCACCCTTGGTGTCTGCGCACCCCTTTTCAGCAAAAAAGCGGCTTTTTGGCTCAGGGTTGCAGCGTTTTGTGAGAGTTTGTGTTGGTTTCTGCTTAGTGATGTTTGAGTGACCTTCAAACACAGGGCAGCAAAATCCTTCCTGACACACCACACAAAATCATAGGGACGTAGTCGCTGCTCGTGAGGGGGACTGTGCTGGTCCCTTGTGCCACTGTTTGATCCCTCCTGCTCTTCAGCACCTGCTGCTGGTTGGACTTCAGATGGCTCTGGAGAAAGGATCTGGCTTGTGCATTTACCAGCCTGTGGTGCAGGGTGTGCCCAGGCAGCTCCAGCACCCCTGGGACAGCTGTGGGCTGTGCCCAGGAGCTCTGGGCTGCACTCTGGGCCTGTTTCCTTTGGTAAAAGGAGCCTGCCAGGAGATTCCTGGTTTTGCCTGAGCCTCTGGGACTTGAGCCAGGGAGGGGCAGGTGTGCTTGAGACCCCAGCTGCACCAGCAGACAGAGATGGTGGGGTGTGGATGTGTCCCACAACCCTGGTTCCCCATAACAGGGGACAGAAATGCAGCTCATGCAGCACCTGCAGTGTCTCCACCAAGCCCCCGCTTTCTCATGTCTGAGTTTTTAATGGTCCAGGTTACACTTGGAAGGGGACAAAATGGGCATTCTAGAACTGGGAAACTGGCAAGGCTGTTTATCCCAAATGTCTGCCACTGATGTTCACTAAGAAAAAAAAAAAGAAGGAAAAAATGCTACAAACTTACATGAGGAGCCAAATCCTGGGATTTATTGCTGTCTCCTGAGGGATTAGAGTAGCAGGAAGGAGCTGAGCCTGTGTTTTCTCTCTGATGGGTGATTGCAATGGATACTGTCTCTCCTTAGCCTTCCCGACAAGAACTTTGGCTTTGCTTCATGCACCTGAGCTGTGGAATAAATTGTTGGGGTGATCCTATAGACCTTGAGCAGCTTAAGTTACTGTGAGGTTTTACTGCATTCCAAAGTGCCTGGTGAAGTGGGAAGCAGCCCTCCCATGACCACACGTGACCCCAGTCCTGTATCACTTTGGCTGGGGCTCTTTGCTGTCCCTGTGCTCCCCAGTGCCTGTCACACCTGCCCCTGCCATGGTGATGTTTGCTGCATGGTCCCTGTGTGCCATGGGGTGTCCTTGGACTGCTCCATCCCAGTCCTTCTGGCACATTTGTGGGTTTCACGGGTCCTTCTCAAAGGGACAGGCTTTATTCCTGCTCCTGCATGACTCCAGGCACTGGCCACCCTGCTGCATCCAGCAGAGCCACCAACATGTGGCTCCTGTCTCCTTGTGATGTTGCACTGCTCAGGCACCGTCCCCTTTGGGGTCTGCAAAGCACCAGGCAGGCACAAGGCTCCAAATGGATCCAGGTGTTATTATCACATCAATATCCCATTATCATAATGAAACCCACAACAGGAAGGAGGCGGCTGCACATGGAACAAAGCCTGCCAGATGCAGCCAGTTCTGTTATTCCCAGTTCTGACGGGATCACAGAGCTCATGGCAAAGCATTTCTGCTCCTTCAGAGTTATCCCCCCTGCCCCTTCATGTCAACACACACTTGTGGCCCCTCACATGTGAAAATTCATTTATTTGCTGGCACACCTGCATACACCCAGTGAAGACAATAAAGAGCAGAGTGTGACTCAAGGACTGAGCTGGATAATCCCCACGGCAGACCTGACAGTGATACATACACTGGATTTTTAGAAGTTCTTTTTTCTGCTGCCTGTCATTCACCAGCAATGCATTTCATAGGCAGCTTTCCCCAGAGATTCCCTTTGTCTCTTTTCACCCTGTCCCTTCCAGCCCACAGCATCGCTCCTGCCTCTTCCAGGGAACGTTGTCCTTCCTGCATCCCTGCGTAGCCTCTGCTCTGCTGCTGAACAAGCCCTGTGTCTCTGTTCCTTCCCTGGCCCCATTTCAGAGTTTATTTGTGCTGCATGACCACGCAAGGTGGGACAGCAGGTGCCAAGGAAATCCCTGTCAGGCTGCAGGGCTGGTTTTGGATGGGTTCCTAAGAGGCAGCCAAGGACCATCCATATTTAGCAGATAGACCCAGGGATGTAGCTGATGGCCAAACCCCCAGCTGGGCAAAGACAGTGCGTCCAAAAGCTCGTGAATTTGGGTGCTACGGGAGCTGTCTGAGAGCACTCTGTGGTCCTTGGCATGTGCCTTGGGAGGGGGGCTGGGAGAGCCCGAGACAAAGGGACGTGGTGGCCATGGATGTTTGTTGACACACAGGTTGGTCTGAGAAGGGGAAGGAGATCCCAAGCCAAAATATAGATGGGAGGTTTAGATTAGTTACTGGGAAAAATTTTCTTCCCAGAAAGTATGGTCAGGCATTGGAACAGGCTGCCCAGGGCAGTGGTAGAGTCACCATCCCTGGAAATGTTCAAATAGCGTTTGGATGTGGCACCTGGAGACACGGTTTTGTGATGAACACGGTGGTGCTGGGTTAAGGGTTGGACTTTTCAACCATAATAATTCTATGATTTGGTGATTTTATCTCTGTGGCTGCCTCAAACAAAGCTGGGGGTACCAAGAGACTGAAATACCTCAGGAAAAACACTCCTACCATTTCTTTTTTGGCTCAGCACAACCTTCTCAGCCTGTTTGGGAAAAAGCAACAAGGGAGATTGGACCTGGATATTTCCAAACATCCTCCCTCTCTGTCCCTTCAGAAGCAGGGGACAAACACCTGGGAGCCCCAAAACATGGAACACGGAACAAGGACTCAGTGTGTGAAAAACACAGCATTCCAGAGGAACTCAGTGGCGGGACTGAAATGTATTTCTGGGAGTACAGAGGTGGTGGGGCTGCCATGAGAGGAGGTGGAAAAGAGCCATCAGAGGCAGTAATCGATGGCTAGGGAAGGGTAGCTGCCTGTCCAGGGCTGGTGAGGGCACAACCAGTATGGACCAGTACATGGGCTGTGGTTCCAGGCAAAGCCCCACAGTGGCATGGTCCTGGTGGTGCTGGGTTAGAAGCGCCAGTGATAGAACAAGGGGCAATGGCTTCAAACTGAAAGAGAGAAGGTTTAGTTTAGAGATTAGGAAGAAATTCTTCCCTGGGAGGGTGGGGAGGCCCTGGCATAGGGTGCCCAGAGCAGCTGTGGCTGCCCCTGGATCCCTGGCAGTGTCCAAGGCCAGGCTGGACGGGGCTTGGAGCAGCCTGGGACAGTGGGAGGTGTCCCTGGCATGGCAGGGGTGGCACTGGATGGGCTTTAAGGTCCCTTTCAAACCAAGCTATTTTATGACCCTATGATTCTATGACCTCGTTACTCGGAATTTAGTAGGAATTTGGTAAAGACTGAGCATCCCTGGGAGCCCAAATAATGTGATGCAGTTTTGGCTCAGTCCCGGCTGGAGGGATCTGGAAGAGTGTCAAGGTAAAGCAGCATTTGGACTTCAGAGAGGTGGTATCAAAAGGCACTTCAAAGCCACCCCCCAGGACCCTGGGGTTTGTGACAGTGCCCAGACAGGGACATGGGGCACGCGGTGCTGAGCCTGAGGTGTTAGGAATCAGAGATCAGGCCTTTCTCCTTAAAGCTGGTACCCCCCAAGTGCTCAGTAAACAAATCCATGCCGGAGAGGGAGGAAGCCAAGCTCAGATCTTGAATCATGGTCCAGGGGGAACCAGAGTGATTTTGTAAAAGTTCTGTCAATGCATTTAGGAAATCAGTGCATCCTATTTGGCCTGGCTTTCCTCAAGTAGGTCACTGGTTAATCTGATGCAGACAATGAGCCACTTTCTTTCTATTTATTCTTTGATTTTGCTTTTCTAGCAGGTATGGCTTCACAACCAGCATGATGAAAGAGCATGTATTGCTGGCACCTGAAAGCATTATGCTCCAATAGGTGTCTGCATTTAATTTCAAACACATCAGGATGTCTCTAACACCCCAGCCATAGGAAGTTGGGTGTTGTGAACTTTGGAATAATTATTTATTAGTTCTCTAAGGGGGCTGTAGTGAAGCTGAATTTTAAAAGTTAAGGTAAGATGTCTGCTTGTCCAATTAGAATCATCTCAGAATGGTGGAAACAGCAGTTTTATGTGTGCAAATGAAGTTATCGCAATTAAAAGTTAGGCAAGAAGGAAAACTCTCTAAAGTCTCCAAAAGAGCGAAGATAATATAATTTATAGACTCTGGGAATGAGGGCTGTTAAAGGCAGAGACTTGGGAAATATTTGCTGCAATATATTAAAAGAAGCAGGTAGGCAACTTAGTGAAAAGCAGCTTTTCGGTACTTAGCAGGAAGCATCACAGAATTTCCTTTTGGGAGCACAAGGCAACAAGGAAGCCCTTGATGTTTTTGTGATCTGTGTTTGTCCCTGTGTGTTGTGAGATAGCGCAGTCTGGTTATTTGTGATCGATAAATCAGCTGGGAAATGATTAATGTTATTTGATTTCAAAATTATTGCCTTGTCCCTTTAACAGGCAGTTGAGAGCTTTTTAAGAGCTGTTATTTCAGGCTGCCTTCAGGTGTGGGGAAGAGATTGCTGCCTCTGATTCACATCTGCAGGTTCCTCCAGCAAACATCAATGCTATAAACTTTTATTTGCAATGAAAGTTTAGATTATGGAACATTCTGAGGATGAATTCACTAATTACTTCATACCTGAAATAAAATGAGAGCATTATGAATAATTAAGAGCAAAATGGTGTCTGCAAATTTCAAGTAGAGCGGGAGATGCTGTTTGGGACCGGGATACAACCTGTGAGTACTGGATTGCTCAGGCAGCTCCCACAGCAGGGAGCAACCACTGTGTTCATTCACTGCTGGAGCCAGTCCAGGGGAGGCCACGGAGCTGCTCCCAGGGCTGGAGCCCCTCTGGAGCCAGGTTGGGAGAGCTGGGGGTGCTCACCTGGAGAGGAGAAGGCTCCAGGGAGAGCTCAGAGCCCCTGCCAGGGCCTAAAGGGGCTCCAGGAGAGCTGGAGAGGGACTTGGGACAAGGAACTGCAGGGACAGGACACAGGGAATGGCTTCCCACTGCCAGAGGGCAGGGATGGATGGGATATTGGGAAGGAATTGTTCCCTGGGAGGGTGGGCAGGCCCTGGCACAGGGTGCCCAGAGCAGCTGTGGCTGCCCCTGGATCCCTGGCAGTGTCCAAGGCCAGTTTGGATGGGGCTTGGAGCAGCCTGGGACAGTGGGAGGTGTCCCTGCCCAGGGCAGGCAGATGGAGTGAGATGAGCTTTAAGGTCCCTTCCCACCCAAACCATTCCATGAATCTGTGAATATCCCTCCTGATCCCTACAATGAGCTCAGCCCCCCAGGGCCAGTTTTGGCACACAGAGAGTGATGCTGCCACCCTCCATCCCCATCACTCAAATGAAAGAGCCACAGGACATGACATGGAAATCATGGATCTTGGACTTGCTTCAGTGCTCTTGGTTCTCCAACTTGTTCAGTAAAAATCGATGTAAAGCTGAGGAACCTCCCTGCTTCCCTCGCTTTGAGTACACACATCTGACAGGGATCCTGTAAACTTCTGTTGCCAGATGAAATGGAATACAGGAAACCAGGATGAAGAATAAATGAGCGCATCTGTCCATCTCCCCTCCAAAGTACATCACATTGACAGGTGCTCACCTAACAGACCATTAACAAATCCCTGGTTAGGAGGATTTCTCTGACCACCTATTCCAGGGCTCTGCTCTGCAAAATTATAAGGAGGTTTCTCCAACACCAAGTAGCTTTTAACCTTTGCTGGACTTCAGGCTCAAACCTTTTTTGAACTTAAAATATTTTGCACTCATCATCTTTCATCTTCTGTTGTATCAGGAGCAAACCCAGAAGTTATGTACAGTTAAGAGCATCCCAAGTGCTGAACCTATGAACAAATTCAAACCAGAGCATACTTAGACACTGTTCCCTGCTCATTCTGCCTCAAGAAACAGCTGCCAGGAAAAAAAGGAAAGTTTGAAGGCCATTTTTCTTGACAATTGCTTGCTCTGAAGCTCCTGAAGAGTTTCACATTTTTCAGACAAGTCAAGCAGAAGAGGCTAAGTGCACCCAGCTGTGGCACAGAAAACTGGGAGGTGCACAGCCCATGTAGAAAACAAACCCCACAAGTGAGAGGCTTTTAAGCAGAGAGAACACAAAGAAGGCAAAATCATAGGATTACTGGTGACTGATCTAGAGAGAAGAGTCAGTCTTGCAATTCTGGGGGCTTGCTGAGTGTCTGAAAAAAGACAGGGCTGCGACTGAGATCTGAGAAGGAGGAAGCACAGGGAGAGAGGGAGCGAGAAATGATGTAGGGGAAGACCCAGCTGTAACTCTTGACAATACAGTCACGATTTCCAAGTAAAAGATCTCCATGATGAGAGAATTGGGTCACCGCAGGAAAAAAGGAGATGCTGCCAGATGAGTCTCACACCGTGGAAGAAAACCTTTCTGAATCTCTGAATACAGTGACTATTTGGAGAAGTGCCTGATGTCACCAGTGCCGGTGATGACGGCTCACCTGAGACTGGCGCCACAGGGACAGGGGCTGGCTGGCTCCACCAGAGCTGTAGGTCCTGCAAAGCCGATGCTCAAACAGGGATGCCCTGGATCCAGTGGGTGTGGGAGATGGCCCAGCAGAGGTGGTGGAGACAGGTGGAGAGCAGGGGGCTGCCCACCTTCTGCAGGGGCTTTGCCTGGAGCAGCACCGTGCTGTGACACTGGGCAGCCTCCCAGAGCACATTCCTGTCTGCCGGGCTCCCTGAACCTTCAGACAAGTGTAGGCTGCCTCTCCCGTGGCAGTTTTTCACTTACACACTCCCAGGTAATGGATGATGAAGACAAATTGCTGTGTTATGTAATTTAAGGTGAATTTTGCCTGTCAGCACAGTTGAAATAAATGTGTTCATTTCCCCAAAATGGCCGATCTGTCACATTATCCCGTGTCCTCATTTCCCCCATCCAGTCTAATCGTGGAAATTGGAGATCTGATTGTGTTAAAAAGTGAATTTATCATATCCTTAATTTCCCTCTGTTATGAAGAGCCATCTTTAATGTTTGTTTGTCCAGTCCTAGCCAGTGCTTTCCCTAGGATGACCCTGGCACAGGCAGGGTGGGGAGCTGCTCAGGTGGGTTTGTGTGAAGCACCCCCAGAGCTGCTGGTGCTGGGCACATCAGATCTCACTGACCCAAGGCTCACCCCACTGTTTTCCTAAAAGCAGAGAGCCCTGGTGCTGTTCCTCAATTTTATCCCAAAGCAATGGCACGGCTCCGGTCCTTTCCCATGCAGCCCCCCAGAAACAAGTTACCTGCCTGCAATTACACTGGTTGGTGTTAATTCTACAATTTAATTCTTTATCAGCTGAAACTTGTGTTGGTTTTCCTATTATTTTCTGTGACTGATTTCAGAAGAGATACCTACTTTATTCATGGGGCGCAGCAAAGTAAAACATCAGTGTTCTCCCCATCTCCTTCAGCTCCCTGTTGTCTCTGATGGAGTCAAAATTAACAAAGGCCAGGGATCTCCTTGTCAGCCCATGGGGTGCTGGGTACCTTGTCTGCTGTGATCAGTGTGGAAGTGCTTCCCAGCGAGAGGCTGAGTTTAACCCTCCACACCAGCGAGGGAAACTCTCTCCGGCTCTTGTGGAGAGCCAGCACATCCTCAGACTCCCCTCCACACAGCACATAAATATTTCTGCTCCTGTCTTCCCTGCCTCATTATTAGCAATTTTATCATCCCTGTCCAATAACAGTCCTGCTGACTTCTATTCTTTGATGAATCCTCTGTCTCCTTTCCCAGTGGGAAGTTGCTGGCTGTGGTTATCTGCATCCCAACGAGCTGGAGCGCTGCTGGCAGAGGTGTCCCCATCTGTATTGAAGCCCTGTGCCTGCTTCTGCCCCACTCTCTGGAGCTCACTCCTAGAGTGCTTTTGTGGAGCAGGTGGCTGTAGATGGGCTGGAACCTCTCAGTCCTGCTCACTATCTTGCTCATGGAATCATGGAATATCCTGGGTTGGAAGGGACCCACCAGGACCATCCAGCCCAGCTCCTGGCCCTGCCCAGAAACCCCAACAACCCCACCCTGGGCATCCCTGGCAGCGCTGCCCAAACGCTCCTGGAGCTCTGGCAGCCTCGGGGCCATGCCCTTTCCCTGGGGAGCCTGGGCAGTGCCCAGCACCCTCTGGGGGAAGAACCTTTTCCTACCCTTAGCACAGCTTCATGCTCCCCAGCTCCTCCTGCACTGCTGTGGCCTCCCACCCCCCTCGCTCTTGTCCCTGCCCAGTGTCACCCTGGCACTCAGGAAGGTTGTGCCTGCAGAAGCTGCAGCCAGAGCCCAGACTGCTGAGATAACATCCTGCCTGAGGGCCAGATCTGACCCTGGGTGTCTGCACAGAGCAGGGGTAGAGAAGCAGGATAAACTGGGGTTCTCAGGAGCAGAGCTGAACCAAGCTGCTTTTGTCCCTGGCAAATGCCCTGGCTAAGGAGAGGCTGTTGGCTCTGGGAAACCTGAGCAGTGGTACATTCCCATGTTTGTCACCAGCCCCGCAGAGCTCCTTGGCATTGCTGGGTGCATTCACACAGGGCCTGCCTCTCCACAGGCTGGGAAGGCAGGGATACAGCTGCACATTGCCACTGTAGCCTTGCAGGATGAATGTCTGATGGACATGGACAGCCTGCTCTGGTGGAATGCATCCCTGCCCGTGCCTGGGGTGGAATGAGATGAGTTTAAGGTGCTGTAGCGGGTTGGTTCAGCATTTTTACTTTTTGTGAGATAAGAATTAGGAGGAATGCAAAGCAGGCTTCAAACTTAAAGAATATGAAGAAGTTTATGAACATAACTAAAAGAACAGGATTAATAAGAGTTAAAATACACCGTTAGAACACTTTTTCTTCCCCCCATCCTCCCTCCTCTTTCCCGTTACACCATAAAGGCAAAAACTTGAGACTATTTCAGTTTGTCCACTCTGTAATAGTCTTTCATCAGTTCATTTAGGGAGAGGAGTCTCTTTTGCTTATGCTATGGGGCCTCTCCACAAGAAGAATTCTTCTTGTGGCTTCCACGTCACAGCACAACAGCCGCCCGGGGTGGTTTTCTGCTGGCATGTGAAAAGTCCCTTCCCTCAACTTACAGCTTTTCCCACAGCTGTTTTCAAGGGTTCAGTCTTAGCTAATGGGGTACTATTTTAAGGATGAGCAGTTCAAGAGCGCATGTTCTTGTCATTTGCTTCTCGGGGCATCTGCATCTCAGGAACAGAGGTCTTCTTTTCCCCTGGGAGCAAGGGGTCTTCGCTTCATCTCTATTTTTCTCTGTTCAAGCTTCTTCAGTGGATCAGAGCCACTTCAGCATTTACTGATTCCAGCACAGGCATTTTTGCTCGTGGCTCCAATTCGAACAGCTCCACCCCCCATGCTTATTCCGAAATTACAAGGGGTTCTCTGATGTATCAAGTCCATCACCATAGCTTCATGAAAGAATTTCAGCTTCTAAGTTTAAAGCATCTCCTCTATCTCCTCCCTCTGGGCTTCAGCTCTTTCCTCTTCACTGACTTTGGTGTCACTATCATGGTATCTATTCATGTGCCTTTGCCTTTCCCTTTCCTCTGACCTGGGAGAGGATGGTGTTTGCAGGTGTCATCTCTTCTGGGGAATTTACAGTTCAGAAGGGGTTAATCTTACCCAGAGCCTTGGCTTGCAGCTACAACTTATCTCTCTGGTGGTCACAGGATCTCTGCTGGGCAGCGGCCAGGAGCTGGTTTTGGCTGAAGCTGTAAAAGTCATCTCTGGCTGCCCCAGAGAAGGAGGGGGGGCATCACGGCCCTCACGGAGCCGCGGGTCTGGCCCCAGCCCCTGTCGGGGCCGAGTGGTCAGGCCCGGCCAGGCCCAGCCAGGCCCAGCCAGGCCCAGCTTGGCCTGCCAGCCAGAGCCCTGTTACCAGCCCGAAAAGCCGGAAGGAAGAGAGATTTCCCGGGCTTCCACCTGGTTTAAATATGTGAATTTCGAGACGCGCTATTGGTCTATACAACTGTCCATCAACCCAGGGTCAAACCATCACAGGTGCCTTCCAACCCAAACCATTCCATGGTTCCGTGATTTTATGAATGTGCTACAGGTGAAGGCCTTGGGTACTGCAGAGCTTCTCCCAGCAGCAGGGCAGAGGTCTCCTCTATCCAGGACTTTGTCCACGTCAGGAAGGATAAAGCCACTGCAAAACAAAATGTTCATTCCTCCCACAGTGCAAGCAAACAACAATTTTTTTGCTAAAATTGAAGTTTATTTAATGATAAATATTTAAAATTTGTTTTATGGAGTAAACCAAATTTGGTTCTGTCCCTTTCCAAGTACCTTGCAGCAGCACTGGTGCAGCTGGAATGAGGTCTGGGGGACTGCAGGCTGGGAGGTGGGCCGGGAACAGCATGGATCTCCTTGTGGACCAGGACAGTCCATACCACTCATCCCAGTGCTCCAAGCTGTGTATGAGCAGAGGGCCCTCAGTGTGAGGAGGGGTGGGAATGGCTTTTTAGCCTCATCTGCTCTTCAGGAGGTGCTGTTACCAAGGTGTGAGAAAACCAGGTCCCACCACATTGAGAAATCAGGGTTTTTCTGTCTTTCAACCCAGTCCCTTCCTTCCCTGTGTGTAGGGAGGCTGAGCCCTCTGTCTGCTCCTCTGCCTGCTTCCATTCTGTCACTTTGATATCAATTTCTGAGGTAAAGTGTTGTATCATAAAGTTCCTACAGTTGTCCTTCCCCTCATGCTAATCTGCACTCCAGATCCTGCTGTGCAGGTTTCCCTCTGCTGGGAATATTTCCTCCTGCCCTCCCTGCTCAGTGATAGGCTCAGAGACAGTGGGAACACGAGTTTTTTCCCTGGGAAACCTAAGTCCTCCTGTTGGCACATGAGGGCTGGTGGGATGGCCATGCCTGGGGCAAGGGAACAGTTAAAAGGCTTTTGATTCAGTGCATCTCTTCCCTCCAACAGCACCATTATTTCATACAACTTATTCCTTCCATTGAAACCTTCGAATAATTTCCCCTAATAATCAAACTTTTCTATCCCTAAATCAGTTTTATAACCACCTTATTATACCTTGAAACTCAAAATGAAAAATAACTGTTATAAATAATTGCGCTGTGCTGTGAATACTAAGCGCACCCGTGGCTTCCAGAGGATGGGATAACACGGACATCCTCTGCCACCCAGCCAGGGAAGGGCTTGCTGGCTTAGCTTGTCTTCTTCAGTGCTCCAAGTGGGGTGCAGAGAGGAGAGGGGAGCCGGAATTCAGGCTTTGCCAGGCTCTGGAGCTGCCCTGGAGTTAGCAGGAGACTCTGTGCCACTGCTGTGGGTCGTGTTGGTGAAAACACAGCAATCCTGGTGTTTGCTCCACCTGGGAGCTGGGACTGTGCACCCCCATTTGAGCTCAGCTGTCCCCAGAGTCCCCACCTCTAAAAGGGGTCAGCTGAGCTGAGAGCATCACTGAGTCCCTGCACTGCCTCTGCCCACAGGAAGGCTCCCGAGTGGGGCTGTGGCACTGCTGAGCTGCTGCCCATGCCCAGATCATTGGTGCCTTCCCCTGCACCAGGGGCTGTGAAGCCTCTAAAGCCTGAGGATCACAGAATCCAGACTGGTGAGGGTTGGAAGGGACCTTAAAACTCACCCAGTGCCACCCCCTGCCACAGGCAGGGACACCTTCCACTATCCCAGTGTGCTCCAAGCCCTGTCCAGCCTGGCCTTCGACACTGCCAGGGATCCAGGGGCAGCCACAGCTTCTCTGGGTCTTTGATCTCAGCCATTTATTCATCCAACTCAACCTGCACTAAGCTGACACAAAGTAGAAAAGAGTTTTCCCCCCAGTCTCCCCTCTGGACATTGCAGGGATCTGTCTGTCTCTCTCCGAAGTGGGATGTGCCTCCAGGAGAGCTCCAGACATCTCCTCATTTTCGGGTGTGTGGCAAGGAGAAGGAATTTGTTGCTGGCTTGCAGCTTGTGTGATGGTTTTATTGAATAGATTCACAGAGACTAAAGCCAGAGAGATGCATTAGATCATCACACTTGATTTCCTGTAAATCACAGGCCATTACATTTCACCAGGTTCATCATGCAGTGCATCCAGTGACTTGGGTTTAACTGAAACACATCTTTCAGGAAGATCTCTTCAGGCTACTTTCAGTGGTGGATAAATGTTTTCCTTCCAAAAAAGTGTCTAATTTATAATTCAAATATTGCTGGCTTTAGCTCCCAGCTCTTGTTCTGCCTTTCGCATTGCAGTCACAGAGTCTTTATTGCAAGATATTTTCTCCCCCTGAAGGAGTTTAGATGTGATGATGAAGTCACCTCTCAGTCTTCTTTTTTAAAAGCTAACCACCTTGAAGCCTTTAAATTTCTGCATGGAAGGTGTTCTTCCCGCCCTTAAATCAATTTTGTAGCTTTTTTTCTGCACCTCTCTATTCTTCCAACTATTTTTTAAAATTTATTTAAGCAGAGACCTACAGAAATACTGCAATTTGGCAGAACGTGGTGTTGAACTGGAGAGTGGGGAACAGAGCAATCCCGGGCTCTAGAGAATGGCCCGTATGCCTGCCACCCAAACAAATAATTACAGAGCTGTAAATGAGGTGCAGGCAGCTCCTTTATCCCTGGGCTCCTTCAGCAGTTCCTGGCTGCCAGGGCAGTGGATGAGCAGGAAGGGGCCAAGGGATACCAAAGGAACAATATCCATGCTGGCTTGAGGAACCCTCCTCTCTCCTCCTGGGCTTCAGCTGGGGGAATGGAGGCGATGCTGCCCTGGGAGTCTGCTGTGACCTCTGCTGGGAACTCCCCATGAGGAGCCAGCATGTCCCCGTGGTACCTGCACAAATATAGGTCTGGATTTTTATATTCTTTTACAAAAGTACATTTTTATTTTCATTTTCCAGGCACATCAATAACTGTCCCTTCTGACTCAGGCATCAAAGGCAATATTCAAACTGAATCTGCAGCTGGAAGGACTCCTGCATCTCCTGCTCTCCTGATGCTGCTGCTGAGGTCTGGGCTGTACCTGCAGGTCATGGACCTCCTCAGCAGCTCTCAGGGGTGCAGGTGAAACACACAGGAAGGCACTACACAGAACTGGTGGAAGTCCTCACCCACTGTCACTCCCACACTCCAGAGCTCTGTGTGGCTGCAGATGTGATGAGTGAGGTCAAACTGTGAAGGCCTTCTCTCCATCCCACGGGTGGGTGCTCTTGGGGTCATTGCCCTTAGCCCAGCTCTCGTGGGGATCTCCTGACTGGCTGGCAATAATTGTCTTTTTAAAAAAGGCTGAAATTTAGTCAAGGGGCCCCAGAGGCTGAGTGTTTCTTCGTGTCTGCTGATCCCAAGAGTTGGTGTGTTATCCACCACAGCTGAGGCAGGTACAACAATCACAGTTAATGAACATGACTTTTTAATTATTGAGAAAAGAAGACAGAACAGGAATGGTAAACAGTGGCTGCAGCCATTAGCTCTGCTGGGAGCTGATAATTTAGATGAGACAAGAGCATGCATGCCTGAAGGGCCTCTGTCCTCTGCCGGCCAGGGACAAAGCACATCCTTTCCTGAGTTGCTGGTGAGCTCTCCCTTACACACTTTAGACAACTAAAGGAGCTCAGAGATAGGCACAATAGCCAAATTCAAAGGCTGGAGAATCCTCTTTATATATCTCACATAATCTAAATAGTATCTGCATATGTAAAGCTGATTAATCTCAGTTAAATCTAATGCAACCAAAGAAAGCATTTAAATCAGTTATTTAAAAGAAGTCACTCAAAGGAGTAGTATTGAAACCCACCAAATGTCTGGATACAGAGAGTCCTAAACCTGAATTAAATCCCTCTATTTCTCTGTGTTTACCAAGATTAGCTCATGTCTTTTCTCAAGGAACACATGGTCTAAGCAAGTTGGTATTTAACAGGAGAAGATGTTAATATCTTCAATTACAACAGCATTTCATTATCCCATTAAATTCATTGTGAGAATACATTAACTCCGATTCCTTGCCAGAGCTCTGACAGCCTCCTGTTGCTCTCAGTGCTGAGGAAATAATGTGGTATGTGGCATTAAAACCCGGTGGTGTCATGACTCCTCTCTGTTCACCACTCTCTGCTTTAACTGTCTGGCCACTGCTTACCCAAAAAAATTTAACTGTGTGAGCTCAAAGGAAACTGTGGTTTCTGTTATCCTTTACCTGGCTGGATGCTTTGACCTGCTCATGGCTACAGAGTACCTTTGTGTGTGTGCAGCATCACCCCAAAGGCTTCTGCTGCTGCTGTGGGAGAGTCCCAGAGCATCTGCAGTGTTCACCTCTCTGCTTTAGTCCATTCTCTCAAATGTCCCTTGAGATCATCATGAATTTAAAGGAGCTGACACTTTGCTTTACCCATGGACAAGTCTCTGTTTTACGACTTTTCAGCATAACTACTGTTTTCAAGAATGTGAAATTTTAGAGAGAGTTTTGAAACAGAACCATCATCACTCATTGCAGACATCGTTTGGACATTAGGAAGAAGTTCTTCACAGAAAGTCTGGGCAGGCATTGGAAGGGGCTGCTCAGGGAGGTGGTGGAGTCACCGTCCCTCCAGGTGTTTAAGGAAGGACTGGATGTGGCACTCAGTGCCATGGTCTGGTTGACATGGTGGTGTTGGTCACAGGTTGGGCTCAGTCTCAAAGGTCTTTGCCAGTCCAATTGATTCTGTGGTTGTCTTTTTTATGTGACTCCTTGGGAGTGAGTCCTGATCTCCTGAGTTTGTACTGGGCAGCATCACTGACCCCCTTGAGAGCACCTGTGACCATCAGGGCAAGGTCACAGGTGGCTGAGGGGCTTTTGCCACCCAAAGGAGGCAGCCCAGGTACCACAGCTCTGTGTACCAGGTGAGGCATCCACAGTTCTGCTTAGATCAGGGCTGGGCCCGCTTCTGCTCCATTCTGTACTCAGACAGTGCCTGCTTTGAGATCCAATTATGACATCAAATGGCCTTGCCACACTTGTACACCTCCATCTCCCACACTCAGAACCAAAACAACAGGAGTTATTATATCAGGCTTACATGTGGAAACAGATCATTTGTAAATAAACACCTCTGAAGGAGCTTATCAAGGAAAAAACACCGAGAAAAGCTTTGACCTTTATGCAGAAACATGAATTTAGATGTAAGAAAGGTGTTCAGAGATACATTCTCCAGTTCTAAATGTTCTACTTAACATTTCAGGAATAAAGATGTTAGAATGCTTATGAAATTGATTCATTTTAATAAGAGTCATTTTTAAGCTGCACAGAATATTCTTGAAACGAAGGCTTTTTCTTTTTTTTTTTTTGTGAGCCTGGCTAAAAGTTATTTCAGTTTTATGATGTAGTTTACAACTTCTGGTAAGGATCCCTGGGGTCATCCTTTTTGATCCAAAATAAAGTGCTTCTCTCTTCTTAAAGATGGACTCTTCTACACCCAAATGACTGGGAAAGCTTTTTCTCTTGCTATAGTGCTACTCCCGTGTCTGAGAGGCATCTTGCTTTTAAGAGGCCAATTGTGCAATTGTTTCTTTCTGACCCAAAATTTCTTGTGGTATGATTTGTCCTGTGTGTACTTTCACAATGTGCAATTAAAAACCCCGGTAACAAATTCTGCAGAAGGCACAACTCCAAGTGACAATGCTCCATGGTTTGCTTTCAGACTATGTCACAAAGGCAGCAGGATGTAGAGCCTCAGCCAGGAGGAGGGATCGGAGCAGAGCTGAGCCCTTTGTGGATACAGGGGGAGCACAGAGAGCCGTGGAGCCTAAAGGTGAGCTGGGTGTGGTGGGGCAGATCTGCAGCTTCAGCCCTTGAGGAGCCTTGTCCCTGCCCTAGCCACGGCAGAGTTTCACTGTGTGACGGAGCGGAGCCCACATTTCCCTTCAGATGTTCCCAGTAAGGTTTATGCAGCGGGTCCAGCCTGCCTGAGCCCGCGTCAGCCCTGTCCTGCCCACAGTCACCGATGCCCCATGGGGTCACAGCCAGTGGCTGTCACCTTCTCTGACTGTGACTCTGACTCCCGGTGCCCTCCTGGGGCTGAAGGGTCATTCAGCCCACAAGGAGCTGCTGCATCACCCCCCTCCTGCCATGGGAGGAACAAAGGGGTACTGGACCCTTAGCACTGTCCCCAAACTCTGCCAGGCTTGAAGTCTGGGCCAAGGATGGCTGTGTAGGGCCAGGGGCACAGGGACCATTCCACATGCTGGCACTGGTGGATGGGGAGCACCCCACTCCTGCTGCCAGGGCCCCCAAAAACTGTGCTTTCCTATGTCCTCATCTGTCACCCCAGTCCCCCCCAGCACCACCCCTTCTGTTTGGGTTCAGCTGCACAGGGTGTGCTGCTCCCCACCGACCGTCCCAGCAGCCACAGGTGCATTTTAGGCTCTCAGCCCATTCCCGCACAGCCTGAGGAACCCCCTCCTCCTTCCCCCTACTCCTGGCAGCCTGTTCCTGCTGCCAGCAAGTAACAGCACACCTGCAGGTGTCACTTACAGCAACGTGAAGCCACAGAGTTGAGACCAGCTGTGGGACCTCTTGGCTTTGCAGCCTTGGATATCCTTGACAGGGCAAGGGGGAATGGCTTCCCAGTGCCAGAGGGCAGGGATGGATGGGATATTGGGAAGGAATTGTTCCCTGGGAGGGTGGGGAGGCCCTGGCACAGGGTGCCCAGAGCAGCTGTGGCTGCCCCTGGATCCCTGGCAGTGTCCAAGGCCAGGCTGGACGGGGCTTGGAGCAGCCTGGGATAGTGGAAGGTGTCCTTGCCCATGGCAGAGGTGGCACTGGATGGGCTTTAAGGTCCTTCCAACCCAAACCATTCTGGGATTCCACAATTCTATGGTCCCTGAACTCTGTCCTGCTCTGGTGGTTATCTCCTCCCTCGTTTAATTACCTGCAGTTCAACCTCTTCCCTGTGCACCCCAGTGCTCTTCTGCCCGGGCCTCCAGGTGTTTGTGAGCGCAAGCCTGGCACGAGGTGTGTGCTGCCAGCAGCGATGCGCTGCTCCCGGGGCTCTGCACTGGCTTCCCATGGCATCAGCAAAAGCCAGCACCATAATGAGCCCAGCGGCATGAAAGATTCCAGAGACAAGGGCATGTTTCCCTGTTCATCTGGGACCTCCCTGCTGTGCTCTCACATTCTGGTTATTTGTTGGAGGGTGCTGTGGGACGTGTGTCATAACTTCACAGCTCACTGCTGCCCTGCCTGCCAAGGTAATTGCTCCTTTGAGGTGTGACAAGCCCTCCATCTATTTCTTCCTGAAGATCTCAGTTCCCTTCGTGGTGCCACTGCTGGGTGGCCACCTGCCTTTCTGGGAGGATCTGGGGTGGCTGCTTGGGGGCTGGGTTGCAGAAGGTGGGTGACTGTCCTGACCCAAAAGCTGGGTTCAGTGAGCAGCCTGTGCAGAGACAGAGCTTCCCTCAGCTCTTGGGATAAGTGAGCAGGTGAATGGAAGGTGTGTTTCCTCTTCTACCAAAACCCCCACCTGTAACAGATGTGCCAGGCCTGTTTGCCTGGCAGTGAGGCCTGAATGCCTTCGCTGCGGTGGGTTAGCTGTGCTTGGTCAGCAGAGGGCTGGTGTGTCATGGGGTGTGCTCCTCGGCTCTCCAGGGAAAGCCCCACTGCATCCCCTGCCAGCACTGAGGGGCTCAGGCGGGACTGGATCCTCCTTCCTGGATCTCCACTTTCCACACAGGCCCTCAGACGAGTCCCAGAGGGCACGGCAGCAGCTGGGAGCAGGATGAGGGCTGTCCCTGATGCCCTTTCTGGTATCTAAGGTGAGGTGCACCTGGGGAGCAGAGCAGCCATGGCCCTCTGCTGGTGGGACCGCGGGGCCTGATGAGCTGGAGTGACCAAGAGTTGGGGGACATACACCTGGAATGGGGCTGAGGGGACTGAGTGTGTATCAGGAGGTGGAATGGCCAGTGAAGGGTTTATGTGAAGGGACCAGCAGGATAGGCTGGGCTGTAGAAGGTGAGGTAAGAGGGAGTCGAGTACTTGGAGCAGAGGCTGGGGGGCTGGGAAATGGGATGGAGGGGGCAGTAGGGCTGTGCAGGAGGGACCTGAGGTGAGAGGGCAGGGGTGGCCCTGACTAACCCTGCGGGTACAGCTCTCCACAGACCCTGTCCCCTCTTCCCATCCATCCCCTGGGCCATCTCTGACCTGCAGAGCTCCCACCCTGGGTCTGCAGGCACACCTAGACCCTCTGCACCTCCCAAAGGAAGGTCCCTCGCAGGTTCTGCCATGGCTGTTGTCCCTACAGCCCCTCCAAGCACTGAGACTTGTTCACACCTGGTGCCACAGAGGCACTGGCTGTGCTGAGCCCAAAGCACCTGCACCCGAGGCTTTTGAGTGGGACCAGGAGGTGACAACACCTATGTCCTGCTGTGTGCCAAGTGTCCAGGCAAAAGGTGGGATTTATGCTGCACAATCAGTGGAGTAAATAAAAAGCCTCTGACATTTTCTAATTGGGGTGCTGGGAACATCTCAGCAGCTCTAAGATGGTTCTGCAGTTTTGTGTAAATGCCTCATCAAAGTGGTAATGTATTCTAATTATTAGCAGAGCCCTGGCTGCCTCATGAACCTGTAATATTTTGTGGCATGTGACATTACAATGAAAATGTATGAATAGCAATTTTTCATTTAAATTACCAGCTGTATGATCAAGTTTTTTGTGGTATTATGAGGTTTGGGGTAAATACTCCATAAATATGTAAATAACTTGTGATATTGTCGCGTTAGGTAATTGCAGGGGGACACGGCTTGTGGTACAGATGAACCAAGAGTGGAGCACTCCAAGATTCTGTTTCTTTTGGGCATGTGGCTGGGGCTGCCTGATTCTTGCATTTGAGCCCTAGGGTCTGGGCTCCCACCCTTGGAGGACACCTGAAACACCTTCTCAGCTGCTGCACCCTTTGCAGCCACTTTTCCCACCCAGCTGGGGATCTCTCTGTGCAATCTGGATGGCAGAGCTGTGCTGCCTGGTGTGGGAATCCTCCTGGGGATTCACCACGGACTGGGGGACACTGGGTCCATCCCTGCTGTTTCTGTGGGATGAAATCTTCTGAAGAAACTCTTCTTGCTCCTTCCCCAGTCAGCCTGGCCCTGGGGCTGACTGCCCTCACCCAGAGGAGACCCACTGAGCCTAAAGAAAAGCTGTGAGCACAAATCCAAATATTTTTTCACATCAGCTAAAAATCAAGATATTTGTCCTGGGAAAAAAGAAAAAATTAATTTAGTTTAGCTTTTTCTTTATTTGTTTTCTTAAATAGCTTTCTAACCTTTATCCAGTTCAAAATCAGGCAGAACTGGTGAATGAGGAAGCAGGTGTGCAGTTTCAAAAGCTCCTATTTCCACCATTTTTTCCCATCTGGGTTTGACCCTGGAAGCCTCCCTGTCCATGCAGAGCCACTCTGGCCCTTCAAGCACGTGTGGTCACAGGCAGGAATGCAGGTGCTGGGCCAGCAAGCCTGGACATCATCCATGTTTTCTGTGGCTCCAGCTGGTATTTCCAGGGGGATAATGCAGCACCTGGAGCTGCTGCGGTGCAGGGAGGAGCTACAGACACAGGACTGGACATGCTGACCACCAATCGGTCCCTTCTGCCATCATCTGAGAGAGGATCCTCTTCCCGTCACACCTTCACATGGCTCCTGAGCCATCCATCATTTCTGTGGCCCATCCCTTGCTCTCCCGGGGTGGAGTGGTTGGTCTCTGGACACACAAGCAGGGTGCCCTGCAGCAGGATGCTCCAGTCGTGTCTTCTCCTCGCCTGGGGAACAGGAGCAATGCTCCAGATCTGCTGGAGGGTGGGAAACCTGGCCAGTGGTTCATGGGATGTCCTTCTCCACTGCCTGGAGAGGCAAACTGCACTTGTGTGGACCTGTGGGAAGACATGAAATGTGCTGTTCTGAGTCAATTTTTACAGTGGAAATACTGGAGAGGAACTTAAGAATTAAAACATGAAAGAGAACAAAGTGTGTCTGCACCAGGGAGAGGTGAAAACAGTAGCACTTTTATTACGAAAATGGTATTTCTGGAAGAAAAACAGCAGGAGTGCAGTCTCCTGGATCACTTGGGGTCAGCATGAGAGTGCTGAGAGAAGATTTTCCAGAGTAGTGATGGGCCAGAGGGGGAAAGGAAGGATTAAGAGACCCCCAGCAGCAGCAGCCTGCTCATCCTCACCAGCATCATGCTGTGTGCACTGCCCAGCCTCCAGGGCTGAGCTGGGCCTGGTGTTTGCTCTGCCCTGCCTGGGTGAGAGCATCTCCCTGGGGCAGGAGCTGCACAGGGTGCACCCAGAGCCCACGCTGGGACTCGGCAGCTGCCAGAGCAGTGCCAGGGAGCTCCTGCACTCCTGAGCAGAGCCAGTGGCTCACAGGGTGGTACCTGTGTGTGCACACAATGTCCCGGGCAGCTGGAGGACATTGCAGCACTGCCTTCACTGCTGCAGGTCCAGCAGATGCTGCTGAGGTCACCTCACGCCCTTGCTGCTGTGGCCTCTACTGCCTGCAGGACCTGAGGATACCCTGGGGCTGCCTCCCCACTCTGAACAAGGGTGCTGGGATGTTCCCTGGCCCCCTGCACCTCCCCGTGCCTGGGGCATGACACCTCCCCACTCTTGTGCCATGTCCCTCTGTTAGAAAGGCGGTTACTTTGGGACAGACACCCTCCCCTCTCATCCCCAAGGCACACTGGCCAGGGGGATGAGCTCCCGGCCCCACAGAGGGGAAGGGGCTGCAGGACAGGAGCAGAATGGCCCTGTGCCCACGTGCGTCCGGCAGGCTCTCCTTGGGGGATAGGTGACAACAGGGACAGTGGCATGAGCTGTGCCAGGGAATAGCAATGCCCTCAGGGTCTGTGGCTGCCTGCAGAGGCTGAGGGGACAGTGGGATGGCTCCCCTCCAAGCTGACCAGCAGGTCATTGTCACCTGCCATACAAGCAGATGTCACCGTGCTGGAGCAGAGCTGCTGACCAGGTGTAAGTGGGGGGTCCTGGGGGATGGTGGGGAAAGCTGGGGAGCCCTCACCTTTGCCAGCCCATGCTCCCTGGGATGAACCCACAAAATGAGGCACAGTGATCTGCCGAGGTCCTGGGACCAGCTGGGCCTGGGGGGCCCTGAGGGGACAGAGGGAACAGAGGGAACAGCAGCTCTTGCAGCGATGCTGTGCCTGTGTCAGGGCTGGTGGGGGTAGGTGCTGCACAGTGAGCACAACCAGCTCCCACCACTCCTGTCAAGTGAAGAGAGAAGGACTCAGCTCTGATTAATTATTTAGATTAGAGCAATCCAAAGGGTATTAAAATATGCCTGGAAAATGGTGATTTGACAAGTGTATCTGGGGGGGTGACTGTGCTGTCACCAACTGCCCTGTGTCTGGCTGGCCCATGGGGGAGCTTCCTTAGGGCTGGGGAGGCTAAGGGGGGCCACAGCCCCTTCTTCTCACTGGGAGAAGCAAACAGAATAGGTTTTCCTTTTTCTCTGCCTAAGCTCTGTAAGCAGCTCAGACTGTGACTGGAAAAGCAATGGAGCTGGGAGAGGGAATCCCACCATCACACAGCCGAAAGAGAGGGAATATTTGATGAAGCTGAGTTCTGTGAAGAGAAAGCAGAGGCTGTTACCATCACAGATACTTCAGCACAGATGCCACAGAAGAAAGAAGCCGGGCTTTGTAAAGAGCCTTTGTATTATTTCCTGCCTCGCCAGCCTCACTGAAGTGAAAATGAGGCATTTTTTTAAGAGTGAGGGAAAAAAAATGAAAAGAAAGGCAGGAGAGCAACTTTTTCTCTCTGCTGAAAGCCTGATGCTGTGCTTTAACTCTTCCCTGAGCTTGTCTGCAAAGACCGGCTCCTTGCAGGCTCTCCGGGCTTCAGTGCAGAGTGGATTTTCTTTAGCAGACCCTGGTGAGCCACTTCTCTTAGCAGATATATCTGCTGGGCTGGTGGAGGGGAGCTCTGCTCAGCCTGGCTGGAATCAGCACCGAGTGGCTGCAGATGAAAGACGCCAAGTGCCATCGATCACACACTCCCTGCAGGGCCAGGGAAGAGCAGCTGGCCGTTCTTCAGCCTGACCCACGTGCTACCAGGTGGCCCCTTCCTCCCCTTCCTTCGAGGCGTTACTCTGACTCGCTTTCTCCAGCTATGGCTGGGTCCAAAACCTCTGCCGTGCCAAGAGCTCAGCTCCTCTTGGCATCGAGAACTTTCTAAGTTTCAGCCAAGGCTTTTGTTCCCCTTGCAGCCATCACAGACGAATGAAGAGCTCCATTCTCTCCTTTGTTTTACGTCTTCCAGAGCAGGAGCACTCTGGCTTCGTGCAGGGCAGGGAAGAGCAGGAGGAAGGGAGCAGCCCAGCTGTGTGACACATCATGGAGAAGGGGACGTGCACCCACACTCCTGCCTCTGCTCCCAGGGAACTGCCTGAACAAGGGCTCATGATCTGCCCTGTTACTCCTGGATAAACCGCACCCGAACATTGACACCTGTGAAAAAATCGCCAAAATATGGCTTGATGTTGCCCTGAGTTTTGCAGTCTTTCTATGTTTTTATTCCTGTAGTAGAATTTCTCAGGCACTTTTCTGTAAACATAAGGCATGTTTACCTACCGGTCCTTATTATTATCATTCTTTTTGTAAGGCGGAGAATTATGATAGACTTTTGGTCTGACCAGTGTCATTGAGAGGTGGTAACCCCATCCTCCAATCCATGGTTGTCTCGAAAAAGATATATAACTGACTGAATAAAGAGCCGGGCTGTTTCTTCCCTCGTCTTCCTTCTTTTTGGCCCTTCTTGCTCTTTCTTTTGGCCCTGGCTCCTATCCTGACAGAACGGTGTCTGCGTGGTTCTTTCGTGTCTGAGTACGACAGCTTCTTACCTGGGTTTTCTAACAGGAACCACAGGAGGGATCAGATGCTCTTCCTTGATGTGGTGGGTGAGGAAGACCACTGAAATCCTGCTGGCACATCCTGGGTTGCTGGGGAAGCCTCCACATTCTGGATCCAATCCGTTCCGGCTCATCCCCCGTGTGTTTATGTTGTGATGCTCCCATGGCAGGGGATTGCACATTCTCCCTCCTCTTGCAGGCTTGCCTGACTGGGCTGGGATAAGGATTTTCTCCTTTACCTCTGGTTGCTGGGACACGGCCACAGCTCTGGTATGGTCAGCAGGTGATGCACAACTGCCTAAATGGTTCCTCTCTGACCCACGAATAACGCAGGACACTCCAGGCCAGAACTGCTACAATTCATAGGGCCATGAGATTAAAGCATGTTTGAGAAGAAAACCCTGAAGTCCCTTAAACTTCATACATTTCTATTTATTGCAGAATTTTCTACAGTTTCTACATACATATTTCTCCATATCTGCATACATATGGTACAAGGGGGAATGGCTTCACACTGACAGAGGAGAGATTTACTTTTGTTATTAGGAGGAAATTCTTCACTAGGAGAGTGGTTGAGCCCTGGCAGAGGTTGTCCGGAGAAGCTGTGGCTGCCCCATCCCTGAAAGTGTCCAAGGTGAGGTAGGATGGGGCTTGGAGCAGCCTGGGTACTCCAAGGGCAGGTGTCCCTGCCCATGGCAGGGGGCTGGAAGGTCCCTTCCAAACCGAACCATTCTATGATTCCATGACACCTACACATATTCTACATCTCACATATTCTGTATCTCTCTCTTTTGTTGTTAATATTGTTATTACTGTTTGTTTTCTTATCCTGTTGCAGTTTCCAGTAAATTGTTATCTCAGCCTGTGATCTTTGCCTTTTGTGCCAACAATTTTCAGCTCCATTCCCTAGCAGA
The DNA here is from genome assembly GCA_013397975.1 of Machaerirhynchus nigripectus. Lineage (NCBI taxonomy): Eukaryota > Metazoa > Chordata > Aves > Passeriformes > Dicruridae > Machaerirhynchus > Machaerirhynchus nigripectus. The sequence goes on along the minus strand of VZRQ01000121.1, from coordinate 138,849 downwards.
GGGAAGAGGGAGGGAAAATGGGAGAGGGTAGTGAGTGATCAGCACATGGTTTGGAGTGTTTCAGTGGGAATGCTGAACTGGAGAATTCCAGTCCTAACCAAAACAGCCTTCTTTGGTGCNATAGAGGATATGAGGCCTGTTACACCCCAAATGAAAAACAGATACTGGCAGCTTGTTAAGGGATTTGATCTGCTTCAGAAGTGATTGGCACTGAAGCACAGCTCCTTCTGGCACCCCAACTATCAGTGCTGGGCTGGGTGTTCAAAGGGAAAGTTTCTGCCATACATCATGCCAGTGATGTTACCTGGAGTAAGTGGATTGGTCTGATCACACAGCGGGCTCGGATAGGAAACCCCAATCGCCTGGGATCTTGGAAATCATCACGCACTGGCCCTAAGGTGAAAATTTCAGACTGTCATCAGAAGCGGAGGAGGAGAAGGTGATGTGCTGAGGAGGTCCCACTCATATCAGCTACCTGAAAACGAAAAGCAATGTGCTCTCTCCACTGACAATTCCTGCCTTATTGCAGGGATACATTGAAAATGGAAATCTGCCGTATGGGGCCCTACATGGTGAGTGGCAGAAGGTATCAAGGGACAAGTTGGATCAAGTCAGGTTGCAAAGGTGAAGAGGCTGAACAACCACCCCAGAGCACCCTCTACTTTGCTCTGTGTGGGTGAGAGAGGGGTTTTAACAAAGTAATGGAATCACACAATCACAGAATGTCCTGAGCTGGAAGGGACCCACAGGGACCATCCAGCCCAGCTCCTGGCCCTGCCCAGACACCCCAACAACCCCACCCTGGGCATCCCTGGCAGCGCTGCCCAAACGCTCCTGGAGCTCTGGCAGCCTCGGGGCCGTGCCCATTCCCTGGGGAGCCTGGGCAGTGCCCAGCACCCTCTGGGGGAAGAACCTCTCCCTGATCTCCAGCCTGAGCCTGCCCTGGCCCAGCTCCAGCCTGGGTGCTGGGTGCTGGTTCCCTGGGTGTTGTCCCTGTCCCAGGGAGCAGAGATCGGAGCTGCCCTCGGGAGGAGCTGCAGCCCCTGGTGAGGTTTGAGCTCAATCCCCTCTTCTCCATCTGAATGAACCCAGTGCCCTCAGCTGCTCCTCTTATGGCTTCACCTTGAGACCCTTCATCAAAGAATAACCTAAATTGGAAGGGACCCACAAGGTTCTCCGGGTCAAAGTCCAGCTCCAGCAGAGCTGGGTGAACACTTGTCTCCTTGGCTCCTCTGTATAACAGGATCTGCACTCATCCCTGCCCGGCGGAGCTGGTGTTACTCCCACAGACTTTGCTCTTTGTCACTTGGATCCCATTACCATTTATTTGACTGCAATTTCACAGCATATGGGCAAACTCAGCAGTAGAATTAACATCTCCAGCACCAAGCTGCTGCCTGTGTGGGAACAGACAGCTACATTTATATGGAAGTTGACCCTGAGTGATGAACTGTGGGATAAAAATTGAATTAGAAAAAAAATCAGCTTTCACCATTGTTGTGCAAAAACCAGAGGAGCAGCAGCAATCACGAGCAGCCACATCGGCCCTTCCATGAGCATCCCAAGGTAACATCCCATTCCCAGAGCTCACTGGCAGCCCTGGTGTTTGGTGTCCGTGAGACCTGAGCACTTCTCTGGGGTTAAGCACAGGCTGAAGAGCTGTGTGGAGTGGCACATGCAGCAGGGGAGCTCAGACCCTGCAGCCTCATGTCACAGACCCTTTTGTGTGTTTTAGGGACATGGACAGGCTCATGTTTCCTGTGCCTCTGCTCCATGCCAGGGCTGAGAAAACTGATCCCGTGGCAGGGATGCTTTTGGCCAACCTTCAGAGACCCCGAGGCAGCATGGAAGTCTTATCTGCAGAGACAGATGGGGGTTTAAAATTGAACTGCAACATAAAATTCTGCAGTGAGCTGTCACATCCATGGTGTTTTATCATGACATCTCTCTGTCAAATGCATTGCTATTGTTTAGTATCAATCACATCAATGAATACAAGTTTTATATACATTTATGCAAAATTTCAATTTCTGCTTACATTGCTCAGGTGTTAGAAATCACATTACTTACATTTTTCAGTAGCAGCCTTGCTTCTTCCTGTACTATCAATAGTTTGATATATTCTTACGTGGATCACTTTCTCAGTGAAAACATTTGTAAAGCTTTATTCCCGTATTTTATCCACTTCAGTGTGGTGTAGTCATAAACTACTGCGGGGAGGATGAACTTGGCATGATCCTGCAGGGGCAAGGACAGGGCTATAATCAACTCTCACACTGCAAACCTCCTTAGGTCAGGAAGAGGAGAGCAACAGTGGGGTGGGAGAAAGGGTGAAAAAGGGGGACGTGAGGGGCTGCTTCTGTTGAGCTGTTGTTGTTTTCCTTCTTGACCATTGTTACTATTTTCACTGTTGGATGTTTGCATTTTTGGTGCCCTGGAATTGTTCTGGGTGCTTGTTCTGTGGACTCGGTGCAAGACACACATCCAGATCCTCTGTGTCTGCCCATGGTCCTCCTCCAAGTATGGCCAAGGTTTCCCCAGGCATGGATGGTCTGTCAAGAGAGTGAATTCTGCTGAGTGCCCCAGAGGCTGCTCTATGTCAAATATGCCTCATTGTCCTCCTGAAACAGCCTATCTATGCCCAGAGCTCCAGGAGGGGGAGAGAAAAACATTTGGGATCCCCAGGAGCTGCAGTTCATGCCTATTCATCAGCAGGGCTCTTACCAGAATGGTGATCCTGGGTTTAGTCTGATTAGTGAGACATGCAGAGCCATTTGTTATCTGCTCCTCCAGTGATTCGGGCAGAGCACAGGCCATGCGAAATGTGCCAGGGCTGTGTAACAAGATGATAATTAAGCAATAATATGCAACCAGGGCTGTCAAAGGGTGAGACCAGAGCAAAACAAGGCAGCTGCTGCCAGGAGGCGAGTCTGGGTAAGGGACAAGGATTTTCTCTCTCAGCAGCCTTTATTTCATGGATTTCAGCAGGGTGGTTAACAAAGAGCAAAGCCAGGCCATGTGTCCACACAATCAACTGCTCCACCTCAGCTGCTGGCCTGTGAAAGAGAAACATGAAGACCATGAGCCGCAAACGATGGGGAAACCCAGGCAGACTTTGGGAAGGCAAAGCTCCTGCCTGTCCAGGGTTTTCTGCAGGCTGGGAGCTAGAGGAAGGATTACTGCACCTGGGCTAGGAGGCTGCAGCACTGCGAATTTGCTGCAACTGCTGCTCTTTGTCCTCATGCTGGGTCTTAAGACCTGGCCCCATCAAAGTGTGGGTTGTTCACACAGACCCAGCTGGCCCAGAAGTTGGACTTCTTCTCTTATTGCTTCATACTTGGCATTACTTGGCACCTTGCAAATTTTGTCTAACAGGCAAACTGCTCTCCTCTGACAAATCTCCATCACCTCAATCATCTCCATCTTCATCTCATCTCCATCTCCATCTCCATCTCCATCTCTCTCCCATAATCTTCCTTACCCATGGTTCCAGTGTTTAGAGCCGTCCTTTGCAAAATTCCCTCCATCACACTCTTACTTGATGAGAATTCCCTGCTTGTTTGGAGATCTGCTATTTCCGTCCAGCACTTGGCATTATTTACACATGGGCTTTACCAGCCTTTGTTGAACCTGGTTTTAATCCAAAGCTATAAAGCCTGATTGTGCTTGGGCTCTCTATCCTATTAGCCACATGTGTGCTCTCCCCTGCAAATGAGAACAGATTCATTGGGCAAGGGCTGTGTTCCATAATGTTGTGCTGACTGGCCTTGATAGTATTCCTAGCCTTTAATTCTTTATTAATTCAATCTTGTATCAACTTTGCTGCTTCTTTGCCAAGGACTGATATTGCTGGAGAATGTTATCCTGCAAATCTAGCATCCTGTGTTTTTCTTCAGTGACATACTGAATTTGACCCTTTTTCCCCTTTTTTAAGCATCTGAGGATGTAACTGCTCTTATGTCCTTGCTGGGTTGAGTAACCAATGTTTCCTGGTAATCTATCTCCCTTGAATGATGGTCAATGCTTTCTCTTGATGCACGGACTGTGGATATGCTACTGGATCTCAGCTTTCCCCAGGGAATGTTAGAGACAATTAGCAACACACCGTGTGTGTCTGTGTGTGTGTGTCTGTGTGTGTGTGTGTGTGTGTCTGTGTTTGTGTTCAACTGTGGATGGCATTTTAAGCCATAAGAAGCTGTCTCTCTCCTCATCTTGCCCTCAAGGCCGGAGTGTGCCTGGCTGGAGGGGTGGGACTGTGGCATTGCCTGCACTTCTCTGGGTCCAGCTCCTTCCCCACTGCCCTGCCTGCATCCCTCCCCAAACTGCTGCCCTTGAGAAACTGTACATGTCCTCTTTCCGGATTCCCCATCTTCCTATCACCATGGCTTTTGTTAGATTAATGCAACAGGGATTTTTTCTTCCATTTTAATCTTCCTGGACATCTGTGCTGTCCCTGCAGCCTCTCTCCATATTACAACTTTCACACCATTGGTTTCTTTTTTCCCTTTGGCAATTGTCCTTGCAGGTGCTTAGGAAGCCCAGGTGGGACTGGGGGCCACCCAGGCTCTCCTGCTGGCAGTGCTGATCCCGGCGGTGAGCTGGGCTTAGCAACTGGAGCTGATCCTCCTGGCACTGTAATTACATTGTGAAGACACTTGAAAGTTTCTGTTGTTAAATATTTAATGCTGTAAGAGGAATAAGACCCTGAATGTGAATTTTCTGATGAATGTCTTGTTCACCTGTGGGTGTGCTGAGAGCTTCCCCTCTCCTTCCAGACACAGTGACCATGAATATTCATCCCGTTCCCTCCAGGGCTTGCATAATTTGTGAGGCTGCCAGGAGCTCCACACTGAGAGCTCAGATAAGCAAGGAGACTACGGGGCATTTAGCGGGACAGGGGATGTGCTAAGAATGACTGTCACAGGGGGATGATGTGACAGTCATTGAGAGCCACTGCTTCAGGGGTGTCAGGGTGTGCCTGCCAGGGACACACCAGAGCCAGTGTGGCTTGTTCACCTGGAGCAGCAGATGGGCCGTGAGGGGCAGCATGGGCTCAGTGGGTGCAGGGGGTCCGTGCTCAGCCCACGATGAAGATAATGATCATTTACAGCGGCTGCTAAGTCCTAGGGTAGCATCACCTCCACCTGGTGTGGTACCGCAGGTCCGCTGGGCTCTGCAGTGAGGGGAGAGGGGCATGAACAGGCAGGGCTGGGAAAACCCCTTCCATCTCTTCTGATGGGTTTCTTGGCAAAGAAATCAGTGACTTTGCTTTATGGCAGCTCCAAAGACTTTGAAATCGGTTTGCACCAAATAGAAAGAGAACCCTTGGACTGTGTTTGCATGAGGAATGGAACCTGGGGTTGGTGTGGAAGGACACTGCCTCAGGTGCTGCTGTGGTTCAATATGGTCAGGGAAATGCCACAGCTTTATGAATTTTATTTATAACGCTGATTTTTGTCCTCTCTGCCATTACTCCTCCTTCATCTAGGGGACCACCTACAGGATGTTTCTGCTGTGAAGGAAATGAGGAAGAACTTTGCAGCCTGGCAGTGAACGGGACTGTGCTCAGCAGCTGTGGGCACTGGGCTGTTCCCACGTCAGACTGGAGACTGGGCTCACCCTGCTCAACAAAGAGAGGAGAAATGAGGATGAGTCTCCTGGATGATCCTCAAACAAACTGACAAGCACTCACACTTGTACCATGTCCCTGTTGCTACAGTGGAGAGGGGTCATTCTCAGCTGTGAAAATTGGGAGTGACGTCCCCCTTTAAAAGAACCATTGCTGTGTTGGCAGCTATCCCTTGGGAGAGTCCGGTGGGACAAATATCCTCTGCTTCCTCTGTGATCAGTGGAGAAAATGAGATGAATTTTGAAATTACAAATTTTGTCCACAGTAGGAGTTCCCTGATTCTCTGATCGTGATATAAAAAATCACCAGAAAATTTTCAGAAACCACTCAACTTGTGATTTTCTTGAGTTTTCTCTTTGCAGTGACAGCATTTCAAGGAAACCATAGGTTTCCTTCTTCTGGTTACTTTTCTTGCAAAAATCTAAGTTTGTTTCACTGGGAAGAGGTTTTGATAGCACAGCCTGAATCACCTTTAGTGTATCACAGCCACCAGGTTGTCCCAGCTGGGATGGCAGCTTTGACAGCCAGCCCTTCCTGATAACAGTCAGTGCTGCTTTACACGTGTGTGACTGGGTGAGTGACGATTTGGGGATGAGAGCCACCCTGTGCTGTCCAGCACAGCTGCACTGATCTCTAGGCAGGTTTGCCCCTTTCTGTTCTTGATCACAGTATTAAATCCTCCAACACTGACACCCAGACACGGGTACCTGGGGGCTAAAGGGTGGCTGGTTGGTCCTCCGGGTCAGCACTCGCACAGACAAAGGAACAGAAAAATAAATAAAGGGATTTATCTTCCTGCTGGCTCAGCAGGAATGTGGAAAGCCTGTTGTCACCCCATCTGTCATCTCCTTGGGAGGTGACTGTGCCTGCTGGGGCGTGCTTTGTTCTGCATCAGCTGGAGCAAGTGCATTGTCCTGGGGCTCCCCCTCCTGCCTTCCACCATCCTTTGGCTTTGGGAGCACTCCTGGTGTGGCTGTGTGACCTCCTGTATCCCGTGGCCACCAGGTACTGTGACACCTCTCCTGCAGCCTTTGCAGGGACATCTCCTGGGGCCCAGCTCCACCACAGGGTAGCCCTGGCTTGCTCCAGCCGGACCCAGTGAGGAAGCACCTTCCTCCAGGCTCTCTTTGCACCAGTGGCCCAGAGTGGGGCATCCCCTGGCTCGGCTTACACCTAGGAAACCAGCCGTGTTGGAAATGGACTGCAATGTGCCCCTGCTTGGGGCTCCTCACATCAGCACACAGCCTTCAGGTGAGGAGAACAGTTCCCTTCTGTGCTGACAGAGACTGCCAGAGCTGATGGATGGACACACATAAAGAGCTCCACTGATCTGGAAAAGACAGAGGAATTAGGGTTTCTGAGCATGGAGAACCTCAGAGCCAGTAAGCAAAGGTCTGGTGACCTTATAGGATGCCGTGTGGCAGTGACAGGATTTTACCTGATGGTGCACAACTATTCCAGCAGCCTTTGGTTCCCAGGCCCTGGGTGACAAGTGTGCTGCAAGGACACATCTGTCAGAGCTGGCAGGACCTTTTCACATGGGGTGAAGGTGGAGAGGGGCGTTTCTGAGGCCACTCTCCAGGAGTCCAGCCACCGCCTGCTTTCATAGAATCACAGAATCATGGAATATCCTGAGTTGGAAGGGACCCACAGGGACCATCCATCCCAGCTCCTGGCCCTGCCCAGACACCCCAACAACCCCACCCTGGGCATCCCTGGCAGTGCTGTCCAAACGCTCCTGGAGCTCTGGCAGTCTCGGGGCTGTGCCCATTCCCTGGGGAGCCTCTGGCTTTGCTGGTGATGAATGGCACACATAGAGAGGGGAATCTCCCTGCATCAGCTTGGGCAGACAGAGCTGTCTGGTTGATGGTGTGGCTCTGGATGTGTTGCTGGATGACTCCATCTGAGGGTGAATGCAGCAGATATGACACTCTGACTCAAGGTTAGATTTGATTTATTATTCCCAGGACCCTTTAGCACAGCAAAGCTTTTTGAGTTCACTGCAACAAGCGCTCTTTGTTTTACTACCTTTATAAATCACTTGAGTGTGCAGAAATGTAGGAACAGAAAATGTTAGTGTGGAATAAACAATCGCTAACCAGTGAGGCAAAAGAATCAATATTCATAAGATAAAGCACCGGTGTAAAGTGAACGATGATAATAAAGAGGAAATGAAACAAATCAAGAGGTGAGACTCCCAAAATCTTACTGCCTAAACAAACTGTTCCTGAAGAGTTGCTGTGGACTGTGGATCTTACTGAAGGGCAATGGCCAATGCCCCCAGACACAGCCGGGGCGCAGGGTGGCTCCTTGGCTCAATCTAATCCCTCTTAGATGTGCAGAAGAGTGAACCTCAGCTGCATTTACCTGGCAGGGTTGGGATCATGGAGATCAAGGGCATGAGGTGGGGGTGGGGTGAGGAAAATGAGAGGGGATTTCAGCTTGGGAAGACCCTGCTGGTGACGCAGTGCAGGATGAGCCTGCTGGTGACAGCAGGGGAGAGAGCAAGGGAAAGGGTCTGCAGAGTTTTTCAGCAGCATGAGCAGCTCCCATAACAGGTGGGAAAAGGGCAGGGACATTGCTGGTACCTCCGTGCCACTGGCATTCAGCTGCAGGGACACTGGGAGGAGGAGGGCAATCCCTCTGCCTGCTCTGGGACAGGCTGCACGGCCAGGCGTCCCAGGCCCTTTCGGAACCTGCTTCTGGAACCTACCTGCAGCTGAGGCACCTTCCTGCACCTTCTCCAGAGCCTGGGACTGGTCCTGGGCACCACAGGGCAGCAAGACACGGGTGAGCAGGGGACTTTCAAGAAGGGACTAAGCAAGGAGAAGTTCTCTGTGCACAAGGACTGTCTGGAGGGAAACCATGGCTGCCAGCTAATGAGCTGGCTGGAAATCAGGCTTGGGTAAACTTGGGCAGCATCATGCAAAGTCCGGGATGCTGGGGGCCTGGGGTATGTGTCTGAAGTCAGCAGGTGCACACTGACTGGAGTGGTGCAGGGCCAGCAGCCTCTGGGGCAGGAACATCTCCAAGTGGGACCAGGCCCCTCACTTGTGGCTGTTTCCTTCCAAGGGTAAAGTGTGAGACAGCAAGAGGAAGCTGTTGCTGAAGGAGCATCAAGTTTCATGGAAAACCATCTCACAGGTCCCTCTGTGATGCCTGGTTTTTGGGAGCCTGTTGGCTGGAAACCCTTGTTGTAATCTGAGAACCTCCTGCTGCCCATGGGGCCTGAGGGTGAAGCCCATCTCACCCAAGACTACACTCACCATGTAGCGTCCCTCACTGTCACCCCAGGCACTGCAGGGGGGGCAGTGGGGACAGAGGAATCTCTGTGTACACACCGGCAGTACCTCAGATGGGTCAAACCCCAAAACAGCCTCTGCTGCTCCCCACACCTGTCCCACCCTGCCCGCCCACCCCACCGTGCCTGCAGTGCCCAGCCCCACGCAGGGTTTGTGCAGCCCCAGGCACATCCCACAGCTCGTCTGTGACACTGGGGACAGGCCTGCAGTGCCCAGCCCCACGCAGGGTTTGTGCAGCCTCAGGCACAGCCCAGAGCTTGTCTGTGACACTGGGGACAGGCCTGCAGTGCCACAGGAGGTGGCTCTGGTACAGGTGGGTGGGTGTCCCAGTACCCTGGCAGACAGGCAGGGAGGGAAGCAGTCACCTGACATCAGGGGCTGGGGAGGGACAGGAGAAGAGGTGACCTGTCCAGAGAGCCACACAGAGAGCTGAGAAGGACAGTGGCCAAGAGAAATGGGCAGAAATGCTGAAGAGAGCAGCTGAGCTGCACAAACAAACATAGATAACTGACAAAGCATGTGCCAGATAAATCACTAGAAACCTCCTACCTGGCACACATGGAGATCTCTATAAACAACCTAAGCCAGCAAACTCTTTTGAGGAAAAACTAAAAAACTTTGATCACTGTTGCCATGGTGATGCGATTGGGAATAAGTGTGGCAGAGTATTTTTTATTATCAGCCTTTGTCATAAACAAATAACCTGCACTAGACTCCAAAAAAAAGGATAGAGCTGGGCTCAGGCCATCTAATTATCAGACCCAGAGGCTGCAACTAATAAATCAAGGAAATAGGAAGATTGTAAATTCCACCAGAGGTTACTTGGTTAAACCAAGTGCAGGCGTGGGAGACAGCTGGAGCTGGTGGGGAGTGAATTAACGCCAGCTCTGGTCACTGTCAGCACTCAGGCTCTGCTTTATGGTGACAGGCAGCTCATCTCCCAGAGCCCTGCAGGAAATACAGCCGGCACACTAAGCACGGGATGGCTGCCTCGGGGAGCTGCTGCCGGTGGGGTTACCCTGGGGAGGGGTTACCCTGGGGAGGGGTTACCCTGGGGAGGTGCCTCCTCTGCCCTGGGTGACATCAGCCAGGGGTTTGACTCCAGCAAAAACAGGAGCAGCCTGGCAGAGGTCACAAATCACTGCACTGATGAAGTGTGCTACTGTCCACACATGCCTGGAGCAGACTTTACCTCTCGTGTGTGTGCTGGCCCCGTGGTCCCTTGTGCATCTCTGTGATGCCAGGCAATTAGAAAATTCCTGGGTTCTGCCAGCCATGGACCCAAAACAGCTATTTCTCATGCAAAAAAGCTGTACATCTGCTAAAGAAGCCTCATACTTAAGTTTCTGCTCCATATTGGATTACAAAGTAAAGGCACAAGCATAGAGCTTGCAACTCACCCCCTGTGAGGCTGGCACTGAACATTGAGTGGCATTCGGTGTCCGTGGACCCGAGTGTGGGGTTACCTGTGCTGGTTCCCTGCCAGGAGGTGACGGCTGTCACTGCTGCTGAACGGGACCCTTGGGAGAAAGGTGTCAAGACCGGACAACAGGAGTGTGGTGAGGAGAAACCTGGTTTCTCCACTCCATCCCAGGCTGTGGGTGGTACCTGCACCTGGCACAGGAGTGTGCGGAGGGGAGGGCGCATTTCCATGTCCCTGGGGCCAGGGGTGAGGCAGCCCTGGGCTGCTCGGTGCTCTCAGGAATGAGAGCGGACACAGAGCATATCCCAGAGAGAAAATAAAGCCCTGGCAAACCTGGTAATCCAGCAGATTTGTGGGAACACTCTGCCTCTAGGGAGTGTCTGTGCCATGTGATTCTCTGGAGTTGTCTGGGAGACATGGCTTCTGTGGCCTCCATTTCTCAGATGTGCCAATGTGCCAGTGTGGCAGCTGCACTGACAAGGAAGCACAGCTGGGAGCTCACAGACAGAAGGGGTATTCTGCTCTGAGTCATCTCTACCCCAAGTATAGCCATCACCTGCAGCTCCTCTGCCTTTGACTTCTGGCATGGATGTAATAAAAAAATACCTAGCAAAATTTATCTTCCTAGCCCCAATCCTGAGAGTCCCATCTACTCTTCCAGCAGAGCTCTGTCTTCTGCAGTGCAAGGTCTGACCCCACAGGTCACCAGTGTCACACAGGTGGTGGCTGCGCAGAACAGGCTGACACTGAATTTCCAACACAAAGCACCTACTGTGACCCATGTTCCTCTTTAATTCAAAACTCCCTTGGCTTTGAACAATTCCAGAGCTGTGGTCCTTCCATCCTGCTGAAGCATCTCAGCTCAGGTTTATCCAGGGAAAATTGAGCCTCTCTCAGCCTAATTAGTGGCTATGAATGCAGCACTGCCCTGCCTGACTCTGCCTGGGGATGCTGCAGTGGATGATGCTCAGAGAGCCTCCCCTTCTTGTCTCGCGCTGGTGCTGCCAGCACAATGCTCTGCCTCAAAGCCAAACTGCATCTTTGCATCCTGTTGGTGTCATTCCACCATAGCCTGGCATTTAATCCTGTCAGACAACTCCTGTTCCTTCACTGACACTCATGGTCTGTGCAGCTCCCTCAGCTGTGTCCTGCATCTTTGGAGAAGAGGAAATCTAGTGTGGCAATTTATGAGTGTGAAGCACACTCCCCCTCCACACACCGCTCCACACCCCGTGTGTCCTGCTCAGTCACCTCACCAGGAGTTCCTGTCCCCGCTCTCCCTGGGCTGGCACAGCCTGACATGGTTTTTGTGAAGGTTTGGCTGCTAATGAACAAGTGTCAGCATCTCCTGGTGTGCAGGAGGCTGTGTAAACACCATATGTGTGTGAGCTAGGGTTGCAGTCTCGGAAAGCAGGAAATGAGACACAAACTCTTTGTGTTGTCACCTCTCTGCTCTGCTCTGTGGGGGATGTAAAGTCCCTGCTCTTCACCAGGGGCAAGGGGGAAAGGAGAAGAGCTTATGTTTTAGGTGTGGATTAAACAAAAATCACAGAGATGGCTGCAAGAGACATCATTGTTTTAGCAGCAGGAGAACTCAGCTTTTCAGCTTGGAGCTGACTCTAAAAGTAATTATCTCCTGTGAGTTAACTGTCTGGAAGCTTGGGCTGAGTGATGGTTTGAAACTCCTGTGTTTGAGTGTCTCAGCTCTAGTCCTGGGGCAAGCACAGGGAAAAAAATGACACAAGAGTGTGTCACTCAGGGAAACATTTTGCCCACATAAGGAATCAGTTGAGAAAACTCCCAGAAAATTGTACCTGCTCAGCAATGGTCACTCTCTTACCTATTCCTTGTAACAGGGCAGCACTTCATTAGAATCAAAGACTCATTTAGGTTGGAAAAGCCCTGTAAGGGCCTTGAGCCCAACTGCTAATCCAATGCCACCATGTTCACACCTTCTGTCCTAGGGCTGCCATCACCAAAATAAAGACCAGGGCCATGAAATCTGCCATGTTTGTGACTCCAACACTGAAGCAAGAGCCTCTGGACACCAGGAAAGACACAGGTGATGGGGAAGAGCCAATGCTTTGAGAGCCCTTGTTGCCGTGAGCAGATCCTGCAGCTCAGGCCACCCAGGAGAGGTGGGGAACAGTGTGGGCATCACCAGAGCAAACCACAAGGGCCTTGGAAAGCTCCCTTGACATATGTAGTGTGTGGGCAGGCACACAGGTGCATCCTTGGCATCTCCTGTCACGGATTTAATCCCTTCTGGGCAATTCCCATGGTGCCCTCTCAGCTGTGTGGAATAAATCCTCCCTTCTTTGCCTAAAAAAGCCTTACACAGACCAGGTCACACCCATCCACTGTGAGCTGGAGGTGCAAACCATCAAAGACCTGTTACAAAGGGTAAGTTTTCCTCAGTATCCAAACACCAAATCTCCCAACTCTCTCTGGTGCTTTCCAAAACAGCTTCCCCCTATCAGAGCTGTGAAGAGGGCTATCCATTTTTTTAATATTCCGGGTTATGGGAATGATTCTCTGCTGCTAGCAGTGGTTCTAGATAAGCAATGCAACTTTTGTACCATTGTTTTCCAGGCTGTCAACACTTTTTCTAACCTCAATGACATTTTATAACTTTACCTTTTCGGAGCATGCACCTGTTTCAATAAAACTAAGTTATCACTACAATATGAAATTAATGTGTTGATAACCTCTGACCCAGTTGGTCAGAGCATGGTGCCAGTAATGCCAAGGTCGTGGATGGGCCATCCACTTAAGGACTTGGTGATCCTTGTGAGTCCCTTCCAACTCAGTACTCCGTGATTCTGTGATTCCCCTGCAGGAAAAGCACTTTGCAAGGTGGAAAGGGATCTCAGAACCTGCAGGCTGGGAGAGGTTGCATGTCCAGCCCATGCCCCAGCTCACCCTCATCCCTCCTTCCCAGTGAGGGTGACCCCCAGCATATGTTCTGGGTTGTAATTCATAATCCCAGACTGGGCACCTCAGTCAGCCCCCCAAAATGCTTTGCTGGCCAAGTGTGGTCAGTTCCTGTGTCAGATCCCTTCTCCCTCTGAGGAGAAGACAGCCTACTGCTGTCAGACAAATGCTAAAATCGCCTGCTCTCAGCATCTACACCAAAGTCACCCCGTGTTCATCCCTGTGTTCATCTCTCCATTCATCTCTCTGTTCATTCCTGTTTTTCCTTCCAACCATCACTGAGCCCTTTGGGAGGGATGAAAGAACAAAACCCCGTGACTTAAATGACAACATGTACATTCTGAATCTCATTGTGGAGAGCAGTGAGCAACCAGCTGAACTCTTCAAGGCACTCTGAATGACTCATAAAAACCAGTCAAAAACCCTTTTAGGAAATGTCCCACTTAAAGAAATCAGAATCTACTCACAGACGATTTGCAAACCAAAGAATGACTCTGTGGAACCTGCTTCTCAGGGCCTGACTCATCCTCTCTAGTATCCTTTTTGCTTTTTTTCCTTTGAGCAGTTCAAAAATTTGTATGAAATTGCTACAGTATTTTATAGCTAATACTCACCAGCTCAGCATGATTAAATGCAACCTATAATACACATAAAGAGGGCCAAATTTCCAAAAAATGTCAGACTGGCTCAGGAGCTTAATTTCCCAGGAGCCTGAGGTGTTGGAAATGCTGAGGACTGCAACACATCATTTTGAGGCTCTGTGCCACCTTGGAGTGCTTCTCCTCAGCTCTCCAGGCTGCCAAGGCAATCAGAGGGTTGCTTACACTGCCCAGCCCTCTTCAGGTTTTGCCAGCTACAAGGAAGAGTCTCTTTTAACCTAAAATTCTCTTTTAGGATGAAATCTTTAAATTCAGGTAACCTCAGTGGATAGACTCATCATCTAGCTGGCTCCACTGATGAGAAAAGGACCCATCAGGTGCCTGATGTGGAAGGACTGCTCTGCCCCAGGATAAGCTCATCCTGGCAGAGGCTCCTACTTACAAGGCAGGTGTGGCAGGACCTGTTTGGAGGCCAAAGTTACAGAATCACAGAATATCCTGAGCTGAAAGGGACCCACAGGGACCATCCAGCCCAGCTCCTGGCCCTGCCCAGACACCCCAACAACCCCCCCCTGGGCATCCCTGGCAGCGCTGCCCAAACGCTCCTGGAGCTCTGGCAGCCTCGGGGCCGTGCCCATTCCCTGGGGAGCCTGGGCAGTGCCCAGCACCCTCTGGGGGAAGAACCTTTCCCTGATCTCCAGCCTGAGCCTGCCCTGGCCCAGCTCCAGCCATTCCCTGGGTGCTGTCCCTGTCCCAGGGAGCAGAGATTGGAGCTGCCCTCGGGAGGAGCTGCAGCCCCTGGTGAGGTTTGAGCTCAATCCCCTCTTCTCCATCTGAATGAACCCAGTGCCCTCAGCTGCTCCACATATGGTTCCCCTCAAGGTCCTTGGTCATTCTCGTGTCCTTCCTTTGGACACTCACTAATGGCTTCATGTCTTTCTTGTACTGCAGAGCAGAGCAGGACAGTTACTCTCACGGGATCTTGTTTTTTCTCCCAAAACCAGGTGTTCTGCTTTGGGCTGTGGTACAGTTGGTTTTCTTCCCAGTGGCTGGAATGGGGCCCCAACTGACCACAGGGATATTCCAGACCATGTGACACCATGCTCAGTATTAGAGTATGAGGAAGAAGCAGGAAGGCGGGGACATTCAGAGGATTTGTCTTTCCAAGTAACCATTGCACATGGTGAAATCCTGCTTTCCCAGAAGTGCCTGAGCACCTGCCTGCCTGTGGGAAGCAGGGAATTAATTCCTTGTCTTGCTTTGTGTTTCTTGCATGGCTTTTGCTTTCCCTATTAAAATGTCTTTACCTCAAGCCAGGAGTTTTCCTTCCAGTTTTCTGCCCCGTGGTACTGATGGGTTCCTGGGGCTTGGTGGCTGGCTGGGGTTAAACCACGACACCAGGGAAGGGTCAGGAATTACATCTCTGGTAAGAGAAGGTGACTGGGGAGGGATGAACCTCTGTCACAGTCTCAGAAGAGCCTCTTGGAGCTGAACTAGTGGATCACAGCCAATGAATTTGAGCCAGAGCTCAGGGCATGGGACAAATGCAGCTCTGCTCAGCTGCTTCCTCCTGGGCAGATTCAGCTTCAGGCCTCCTGAAGAACCAGCAGCTTTGAGGTTTTACCCCTTCCTGTGCCAGGAGAGGCTGTAAGAAGTGTGATGGAGACAGAGAGAGCCCTTAAATCCTGTTTGTCACCCACCTGCCCCTCATGCTGTGGGACATGAGGCTGCATCCAGACCACTTCATCCCATATGTCTAGCACAGGGAAATCCAACCTTTTGGCCAGAGCAAATCTCTACCTGATTAGTAAAATAGAGCAAAATTAAAGCTAAAACAAATCTGCCACTGAGAAATTTCTCAGCAACACACTGTACCAAAGGAAAGCAAATCATGGAAATAGGTGGGGAGGGAAAGGATTTCTGATCCCCTTCAGGGCTGGATCTCAGGGAGCTTGAGCAGCCAGGAGAGAAGGCTTGAGCAGGGCTTCACCCTGGCCCTGCAAGCTGGGGGTGTTTACAAAGAAGGGGTGAGTCAGCAGCTCCTGTTGCCTCAGCAAGAGTCATCCTGGCTTTTAATAGCTCCCTGTTAGCTCAGGGAGAAGGAGCAGCTGACCATGAAACAGCAGGAAGGACATCTGAGGTGGCCTAAAAATGTAACGTGTGAATGATATGTTTTTAAATAGAGTACACAAAGGGAAAGAGACAACCTGGCATAAATCCAGAGCTGAAAATCCACTTTGGGGGAGTGAATGAATGTGAGGTGAAGACCGAATTATCACGTTGCGCTCAAGTGAGAGGGAGGGGTTGAGCTGTCAGACCTAGAGCCATTCCTGGGAAAGGAGTGGAAAATTTCCAAATAAAAGACACTTTGAGTAGGAAAGGCTTATGATTCTCTGTACCCACCAGGGTTTCAGCTGTGGAAATGTTCTGGGCCCTCAGCTGTCCACCTGTGTCAAACCCCAACGCGTTACAAGAAAAATCACAAATCCTTTCCGAAGTAGATGTCACATTTAGTACTTCTCTCCTCTCAGTATGTCAGCTGCCACAGCAAAAGAATGAGCCTAGCCTGAGATGATTTCTTCCTCAGAAATCCACACCTGCCATTTTTATTACCTTACCTCTTTGGTAGCTGTAACCTAATTTCTTAATATTGTTTTCCTGAAAAACCCCCATGCTCTGGGTTCAAGCTATGATTTGGAGATGACTGTAATTTCCACTCCCTTCCTGCCTGCCTTCTTCTGAAAAACGTATTATACCCCTGCCTCAGCCCCTTCTCACCCTCGCATGTTCACTCCCTCAAAGTGATGCAAACAGTTCAGAAGCAACTTCAGCTGAATCCGTGACTGCTCTGGGGGTGTCTGCAGGTGCTGGGATCTGAGTACCTTGTTTTGGTTCAGCCATCTCTAACTCATCCCTTCTCACACCTGGCCTGTCTCATCTCTTTGTACAAGCTTGCCTAACACAGCGTGTGGCAATTATTTCTTTATTCTGAGCGCTGAAGGATGAGCTGAATGCTTCAGCCTCATGTGTGTCATCTGTCATCTGCTGTCATGGTCCCACCGGGCCAGGCTTCCCTTTGTCATCTCCAGCTTTGAAGGTATTTCTGGAGCTTTTTCCCCTGTGCCCTTTCAGCTCCTCGCCAGCCTGGCGTGTGCTGGGAGTGCTGTTTCTATTCCGGAGTGATTGTGCTGCTGCCGCTCTCCAGCTCCGCACTCACGTGTCCTCACTCCCATTCATTTAACTCTTAAGGCCTGAAGAGCTCGCAAACAGCCGTAATGGCTTTTATTCTTCTTCCTTTCCTCTGCATCAGAATCGTTTGCTCTTAAAGGAAGATGTTTTGCACTGCAAACAATGAGCAGAGATCTGGTGAGATGCACTGCTGTAGGACACCGCCGAGGGGCGTCCCTGTGTCCGGGGCGGTGGGGGGGGGGAAGTCAATTTGGGAAGGGAGCAGGCAAAATCCAAACTGCACCGTAGGCTCCTCTCTGATCTGCACTCTCTTCCATCTCTTTTGTTTTGATAATCTCACCTCTTGTCAGTGGCCATCTGGGAATTGATTTCCTACCAGGGTAATTAACTCCTACGGCAGTATTCTCTTTTCCCACATCACTTTTTGGCCGTGTTTCAGCCTGGCATAGACACTGTTAAGGTGAGGAATGGCAGGCTGGCAGGACACGATGGCTCTGATGGCAGTGAAGCAGCACTGAGGGTCCTGTGGCCTCGTGTCTGTGTCAGTCACACCGAGATCAGGGGTCTGCAGGCTCACAGGAGACACGGGGTGATCTCACCTGAATGGGGGATGAGCAGAGCAGCAGCTCCTTGGATTGCAGTTCAGGGTATTTGTACAGCACAATTTTATTTAAATATTGTGTGTTTGACTGGGTTCCTCAGTCCATGACAAAACTTCTTTGGAAGGCACCAGGGTTGGCATCCCTGAAGTGATACTGAAAACATGCTAAGAGGTGTGTGTGAAGGTCGGTTAACGTTGTGAGATCCAAGAGAAGGGCTGGAGACGTTTTGTGCCAGCTTCAAAGACACGTGTTTGGTGAGGAACCATTAAAAATTCTGTTTCATGCCAAAATGCAGCTTAATAGAAGAGTAGGAGAGAGCTCCAGGAGAGCTGGGGACCTGCTGGGTACCTGCTGTCCTGGTGTGCCTCAATACCTGCTAAAAGCTGAGGTGTCTTAGCTGAGCTGCCTGGGTCAGACATGGAGCCAGAGGTACAAGACCTTTAAAACAGGAGCATAAATACTTAAACCATTCATACCTTAAAAAGGGACTTCCTGGAGTCTTCAGCTGGGTTCTTCTGACTTGGACTCAGGTCAGGCTTGGCATAGGAAGGCTCTGAAATAATTTGGCTGCTTTGTGCCCTTAGACAGAAGAAGTTATTTTTCCTGGGCCAAGTTTGAACCCACAATCTGCTTGGCCAGGAACCTTTAATAGCTGGTGATCTTTCAGCTGCTCTGCCAAAGGAGAGACACAGGAAATAGGTGTTGGTTTTCAGTGGCTGAAGATACAATGCAAGGTTGCTTTTTGCTTGGCTGGGTAAGCCCAGTGTGGAGGTGACCGGGTTAATTTCTGACTCACAGCGATTTAAGTGTTGATAATGCAGCCCTCAGTGAACTGATTCAAATTTTGTTCTCATCTTTAGAAGCCATCCAGATCTTGCTTTGAGACACTGGTGATGATTTTGGCATACTCCTGACTGGCTACTTTATGAAAACAGAACAGATGTTTATAGAACAGCATCATTCATTCCTTTGGAGGCAGCTTCAGTGTCCTCAGTTGTCCCAAATTACTCCTTGCGAAGAAAAAGTGAAATAAACTCAGGGCATCAAACTGACTCAGGATATAGATTTGGTTCTTCAAAGATGAAGTCCTGTTCTAGAGTTGGAATCTGGTGCAGTGTGAGAGACGTTGGTGGGCAGGTACCTCTGGAGGGCTCTGGTCCAACATCTGCTGTGGCAGGACTGTCACCAGCACTAGGACAAGCCAGGTGCACCTTTCAACAGCCAAACATGGAAAAGCTCCAAGGATGCAGAACTCCCACCTCTCTGTGACCTTTTCCCAGGCTGCACCACCATCCAAGCACACATTTTGTTTCCTTGTGTGGAATTTGAACTTCTCAAGCTGTGGCTGTTGCCCCATTTCCTCATTGCCCCTTGTTGTGCTGGCTGTTCTGGCTGGGAAGTTTGGCTCTGTGATCCTCAGGACTTCCAGGAGTTGCAGGTTCCTCTTACAGCTCCATGGATCCACTTTCCCCTGGTTAAACAAGCCTGGCTCCTTCAAATCTCTCCACAAGACTTGTGCCGCTGACCACCATGGCAGCTTCAGCTGGACCTTCTCAGGTTTCTCTAAACTCGTTTTAGGACAGATGATCTGAGTTCTGAGGGGATGATGGAATCATAGAACCACAGCACCTTTAAGGCTGGAAAAGTCGTCTGAGATCAGTGATTCCAACCACTCCCCTGTCGTGGCAGTTGCAGTTTGTAATATGCCACGACCTTCCAGAAGTGTCTCTGAGGAAGCCGCTTCCGTGAGGACACAGCACACCCAGCACACACTCACGCTCACGGACAGCTCGATGGCAAAGGACATGTATGGGGTTCCACGGGAGAGTTTATTGCAGCCACACATGTGAAGGGTCCCAGGGACGACGACAAGGATAATGGAGGGTCCAGGGCTTAAGTATGGGGGTGGAGAGAGCATCAAGACCAATCATCTGAAGGCTCAGGGACGGTACGTAGGTGGGGTTAGGGTGTAGGAACCAACAGGGAGACACTGAGGGCAGGACAAAGGAACAGGGCCAATAGGAGAAGAGGAAAAGAACAACTTTCTAGCACAAAGGACATAGAGTAGAAAGGGGCAGGAGGGCCAATGGGCCAATCAGGGGAACAGAACTGGGGTACATCGACATAATCAACATAATTAACGCAAGGCCTTCTAGGAGAGGTCTTTTCCCTCACCATAACCTGGGAGTGTATTTCTATTCTTAGGGATGGTCCCACCAGTGGACCCTCTTTGTCCCTGGTACAATGGGCCCAATGGCCTCCACATTCCCCCAGCACTGCCAAAGCCACCACTGACCCATGTCCGCAAGTGCCCCATCCATATGTTTTTTGAACACTTCCAAGGTAGCCTCCCTCAGCCTTCTGGCCATGCTCCTCCTAAAGTGCACCAGTTGGGGGTTTAGCTTTTTTGCAATTAGAACTCTATGTTACCTTAATATTCAACACTGGGTCCGCTGTAACCCCTGAGTCCTCTCCAGCGCTGGCAGGCTTGATTTTGATGGAGAATGAATGGATGTGTTGGACCCGATATGAAATATTAAGTCCCCATTCAAGGTGACATTTCATAAATTACATTCCAGCCAAACCAAGGAGCACTGAAATGTTTTTTCAGTAGAGATGTTTACTCCTGTCAAGAAACACAACTGGGTTGGCATTCTTGGAGTGAAAGCCAGGAAGACCGAGGACCACAGTATGGCTGTTGTGAGAAAGGACCTCTCATGATTTGAATTTTTAAGAATTTATTATCTTATTAACAGAACAAAACATAATGCTAAGAGGCTTAGGTGGGCTAACCACCCTTACACAAAGCAAAGTGCAGCACTGGGTGTGGCTCAGATAGCCTGAAGCCAGATGGACTAGAGGGCAGGGACTTCACCTTTTATAGCCCCCACAGACCCCACCCATCACCTCCTCTATGCCCTCCCCCTTGGGACCGAGATGATAAGCTGGAAATTGAGTCAGTCCTTTCAATTGGCTCGTCACTTGCTTCCCGTTGTCTCAGGTCTGGTTATAGGTCTGGCTTTTGCCCTATGATCTTCTTGTTTATATCCCTTTATGCTAAAGGCTTACCCAAACCCCTCCTTCCAGTACATCAACAGTGTTCTAGAAAGTTCCAAGCTTCTGTGTCACTGAAATAGGCTATTAACATAAACCATAACTACCCTTAACTTTAACTATAGCTTAAACAATGCCAACAATTTAACAAATCCATAACAAGCAAACAACAACCATTAACATCAACCACAACTATCCTTATTAACCAATCATCAACTGCGAAAGCCAATTCCCACAGCCTGTTTTTAACAGCTGTGATTTTGGTTCCATAAATGCACAAAACCCTGGAAGCTGTGTTTGCTCGGTGTGCAGTGCAGGTGCTTTTACTTGGGCACAGTGTCTGTAAAGACCAAATGTGGCTCCACGTGATCCCTAGCAGGACACGCACTTGTGGAAGTTTGGTTATGGATTCAGGTCTAGCCAATGAATGAAAACAGGTGTCATGTCCCTGTGCTCTCTGGGGTGTTTCTGTTCAGCCCTCCAGCATTTCCTGGGCTCGTTGCTGTTCTGGGCTGGTGTTGTCCTGGCTGGCTGTGAGCCTGGATCCCGTGGTGCCAGCCCACAGGGCCTCACACTGACCCCAACATCCATTTGGCCTATTATTGCTCTTTTCTATTCCCACCAGACTGGTATTTTTATGTCTGAAAAAAACATAACTTGATAGTGTTGTCGTTAAATCCATCCTGGAAATTAAATAAATAAATAAAGGACAAAATAACAACACACTGACTTGTCCTTCCCATCACCCTGCAATCCAGCTCTGAGAAATGCTCTGGGATGCATCTGTCTGCTGAGGGCTTCCCCTGAGTGCTCTTCTGCCTCACCTTTTCTCCTGCAGTGTCCCCCAGGCTGCCTGAATGTGAACACGAGTGTGGCTGTGGCTTTTGTGGCAACAGCTTTCACACAGTTCTGGTCTCCCAGCTGTCCCTCCAAGTTCTGTTTTACTTCCCATGGTCAGAGGACCCTGTGTGCCTCTGCACCTCAGCGAGAGGGTCAG
The DNA here is from genome assembly GCA_013397975.1 of Machaerirhynchus nigripectus. Taxonomy (NCBI): domain Eukaryota; kingdom Metazoa; phylum Chordata; class Aves; order Passeriformes; family Dicruridae; genus Machaerirhynchus; species Machaerirhynchus nigripectus. The sequence goes on along the minus strand of VZRQ01000121.1, from coordinate 117,120 downwards.
TCTGGCTCTGTTCTCTCCCACGCACTGCAGCCCTTCCCCTGCCCTGGGCCACAGGATGTGCTGCTTATGGGGTTGTTGGCCCTGTGCTGGTGCTGCTCCTGCTGCTCTCCTGCTTTGAAGTCCTTTGTCACACAGGTTCTCCTGCCCTCTCATTTTGAGTTCAGTCCGGGCTCAAGGTGGGCAGTCACAGGGCTTCTAGAAAGGTTTTGTGAAGACTGTGAGCACTGGAGAATCCTGAACACTCTCTGGTCTGATGGTCTGATAGCTAATTAATCTGCAGGAAAAACTGTGTCACACTTCAGCTGGCCTGGGCTGATTCCAGGGTCACCCCACAGGGTCCTACATCTGTGTGCCTTCCAAACTGAAGAGCCCTTTGCTCTCAGAAGCACCTTCACCTTTTACCTGGCGAGCTCAGCGTGCTCAGCTGCTCTAGTTTTAGTTTCCCAGTACTTCAAAATTGACCTGAGCTTTCCTATGGACACTTGCAATTTTTTTACCAATCTTTTGAAAGCACGGGGTGTGGACCTGAGCACAGCCTGTCCTTTTGCCTCAGCAGGGCTGGCTGCTCAGCCTGCAGGGTGCTCGTGCCAGTGCTCATCAGGCCAAGCTGCTGGGCAGTCCCTCCTCCTCAGCACTGGGAGATCTCTGGATCGTCCCTGGAGCACCTGGCACAGTGCAAAACAGGGATCCTTGGGGCCTCTTCACCTTCCAATGCTGGCAGCTCTTCTAGAAGCTGACCTGCAATCAGAGTGCACCTGCCTGGAAAACCTGGATCCCCCAGCACACATCCCACAGGCAGTGGGATGCAGCCTTTGCTCAGCCTCACAGGGCATTGGTACCCCTCACGTTCACCAAGTACCACACAAAAACTGCAAGCAAAGGCAATACAAGCAGAGTCTCATTTGTAATGGTGTTACCACAGCACCCACAGGCGTCTCCAACACATCTGGTCACCCTGATACCTGTCCTTAAAGCTGGTGTCCTTGGAAGGGGAAAGAGTGCCAGCCCACTTCTGGTAAAGAGCCCTGAACTGAGCAATGTGGGTGAAGGGACAGAGGAGATCTCAGGCACCCAGAACTTCAACAACCAAATGAGCAAAGTGAGCAGATTAACTGAGTGCATCTGCTTGGCACGGAGCCATGGTGGACTATTAACAATTGCTTAAAGCAAGGCTATTAATGAGGCCTAGGACAGGAGCCAAGCACACAAGCCAGCAATGGGTCTGATTATCCTGACTCAAACACTGAGTTGATGTCTGACACTCCTGGGCCATCCTGTTCCTGAGATCTAGCTCTGCCTCCTGAGCAGAGGTTGCAGATTTCTCCCACCTGCAGGAGCCTGCACTGGGCAACTTTGCTGTGCAATTCTCCCAACAAGATATGTTGTGTCCATGTCTTGGTTCTCCATCTCTCCTCACCCTTCAGCCAGGACTTCATCAAAGACTGTCAGGGTGGATCCACCTTAACACATTTGAGCAGGTCACTTGGGTCACCTGAGAGTGGCACCTGCAGCCCCAGAGCTCTTTGGTAAGCACCTCCCAGTCCTCACTGCTGCCACTGCTGTCAGTGCATGGTGTGCCAGGAGCCACAGCAGCATCCCTGGAGCGGGGCTGGAGGAACTCTGCTCCTGGGGAAACACAATCCATATTGGATTGTCCATTCCAATGTGGTTTGCACAGCGCCTTGCTGCTCCAGCTGAGGTGGTCCCTTGCACTGTAGCTGCTCCTGGCGATGGCAGATTCTGTGTGAGGACTGAGAGTATGCCTGAGGGAGCCCTCGTCTCTTCTAAACCCCTTCAACCAGGCACATATTGCCAGGGGGGCAGCCTTGGATCAAACACCTTCAAACTCAGCTCTCTGTCCTGAGATCTGAGGGGTGGTGGTGGAAATGCCCATTGAATGAAACCTGGAAGGTTCTACAGACACTTTTGCATGTGACTGTCACACAGTGAAGGTACAGAGAGAGTCAGGGAGGCTGTGGAACAAGGTGGTCCTTGTCTCTCTGTTTTCCCAGATCTGGGATATTGGCTTTGTTCTATGGGGCCTCCTGGCTTTTTCCTTTCCTGGTGACCTTGACCGAAGGTCAGAAGCTTTTGATTAGGGGAATACTTTGTTAAAGCAGGACTTGGAGCTCTCTCCAAGCTCTGCTCAGGCAATGAGATGGCTTACAGTAAGGGCAGAAGAGCAGAGCAGACATCAGCACCATTTGCTGTCATTGCTGCCTGGGATTGTGCTGTCAGCAGCAGGGACCCCTCTCCACATGCTGTGTGTGACACCAGGGTTGGGGTGGCAGCTGCCACTCCAATGCTGTGCTGGAACTCTCCAGACACAGCTGAAAGAGCTTCTCCAGTCCAGGTGAGTGGTGGCTGTGAGGGTGAGGATGGTACCTCCTCCCTTGACATCAGGGGACATGGAGAACTTTGATTGCAGAGCTGCAATTATCTCTTATCCAGGTCACCCTGGGCCATCACAGCAGCCAGTGCAGTAAAATACAAGGTACATAGCTGAGGGTGAGGGCTGGGAGGTGATGGAAGAGTCTGTAGGCTGCAACCCAAGTGTAAAAAGGGCTGAGTAACCACACCAGGTTGAATCCCAACTCTATTCACGCTCTCCTCTACTGAAACCAGGGAGCAGAGTATGGAAATAATCCCTAAACACACACATCTTCTATACCAGGGACTGTGACAGGGCACAGGGCAGAGGTGGGGTGTCCTCTCTCTGGCCTCTTCCACCTGGGCATAGCTGAGGGTGAGAGATGTCACACTGGGTTTATCTCACTTACCTTTAGACTCTTAATGTCTGCAAATGAGCTGGCTCTGGCAGGGCATGTATCACTCGATATTAAAAGTCTCTTTTAGAATAAGAAACACATTTCTTTCTCTCTACCCACTACAAAGGAAGGCTGTGGCTCAGTTCTAGATGCTTATATTCAGTAGATGAATTCATCAAGTCTGAGAACAAAAAGGGTAGATAAACTATCTGCATAGCTGAGGAAGCATAAAAGCTTGCTTACAGCAAGTGAATGGCTTTGATTCACTGCAGGACATTGCTGAGACCTGGGACAAGGACAAGGATGTTCTCTGACAGGTTTCAAGTCCCATCCACTTTGTATCCATCTGTTACTACCCCATCTCCAATCCAAGGATTAACACAGCAGAGTGATTTTCAGTACTTTCAGAGGAAAGACATATTTTAAGAAAAAAACAACCAGAACTGCATCCTCAGAATTTCCTCGGGTACCTGGACAAAAATATCACCATCTGGACATCTCCCCTCAGGGAGGAGGCCTTGAAAGCTGCTGATCCCTCCTCTGGAGGGGCAATGGGTTTGGGATGACAGGAAATCTCAGTTCCAGCCCAGCAGTGTCAGTGCAACTGCTTGAACTCAGGCTTGGTAAGGAAGTTCTGTGAGGGGTCAGGGGAAATCCCAAAGGCAAGGATTTGAGCACAGTGTACTGGGACACATGTTGTCAGGAAAGAGAGGGATGTGTGTATTATGTTAAGCTCAACTGTGCTTGGTAAAAGCCCAAGGATGCCCTTGGGGCTGTGCCAAGCTTAGGTGACCATAAGCTGGGTTGAAAACTGCACAGCAAAGAAGAGAGAGCAGAGTGTCCCATGCCAGTGGTGGAAAGATCCTCTGAATATGAAAACCAAAACTGACCAGATTGGAGCCCTCAGCTGAGACTCATGGGCCGCATAAATGCAGCTGAGAATGACCCCCTGGAACAATGAAATCAGAAAACTATTGGTGGAGGATTGTGGAGTGGAGATATGAAGTGTCTGCATAACTACTGGAAGAGAATGATGCTGGGAGGGAAATGGATCCTGGACAGACTGCGGGGCAGATGAAGTCACCGACGGTTTCAGTGAGCTGAGGCAGCTGCTGTTCTTGCAACTTTTCCTGTGAAGGGAAAATGGAATAGGTGCAGAGAACAAAGAAATAACAGCAACTTTACAAAGCAATTTATTGGAAACACAGGTTTGGAGATTCTGGAGACGTGCACAGAGCAATGTCTGAGTGAACAGGTTTGGGAGAAGGTAAAGGAAATAACTGATGGACTTCTAGGCTGCAGAGGGTGTGAAGTGTGTATGTGTGGATATTTTTGACTTATAAGTTAAAAAATGAATCTTTATTAGCTGAGACCAGAGCTCAGGAACATGGCCTAAATAACTTGCAGGACTGTAGAGCAAAAAGGTTGGGGCAGGTTCTGGGAGGTTCTTGGAGGACAGGAAACTGCTCTTTGGGCTGGAGGTGACACAAATGACACAGTGTGGCTGGTGCACGGGGCTGAGCAGGTGCTCTTCCTGTGCAGGAGGCTGTGCCCAAATCTCTGGGAGCATTCCCAGCCATTGTGTGTGTATCGAGTCCTGCAGGTTTTGTAGAACAGTACTGCAGGAAAAATGCTGGGATATACTGGATTATTCCCATGTGGAAGTGGTACATTGGAATAACTCTTCTTTGTTAGCCCCACACCACAACCTAAACAGGCTCAGTGACATCAGCACAAACTTGGGCACTAAACTCCCCAAAATATCGACTCCAAGGCCCCAGCACTGGGACAGATGTGAACTGTGAGAATTTGGAAAAGCAGTACAGAGTTCCTGCATCCTGTACTGGGAGAAGTAGCAAAGACCAGCAAGAAAAGGAATTTGCATGCAGGAATGAGGTTTGATTTCTGAGGGGTTTCCCTGTTCAGCGGCCCAACACAGGTGGGGCAGCTGCAGCTCCTGGTTCCCAGGTCCCAGGTGAGTCTGACCAGCATGAAATAGCAACAGTGGAGAATTTACATATTTGCATATATCCTGTATGGATCCCTGCAGCAGCTGGGCTTAGATAGTCTCCCAGTAGCTGTCCGTGGATTCCAGGTCTCCCCAGTTCCTGACACTGAGAAATAGGAACTCCTGAGTTCCACGCCCCTGCTCCTGTTGCTCAGAATGCTTCATACAAAAGGTTGTGCGGGGCACTGAGTTCTCATGCACTGCCTTCCATTCCCTGCCTTTTGTTCCTCCTCTAAACATCCCCAAATGCCTTGTGCAATCCCCAAATGCCCTTCTGGAATCACACTGCCCTCAGGCAGGGACCCTTCTCAGCCCGGGAGTCTGTCTGGAGTGTTGCTCCCACCTGGACTATGAGGCTGCTGGACCATGATGAAGCAGGGTGGACCATGAGGCTGCCAGCTGTGCTGGGCTGTGCTGGGAGGAGCTGGGGCTGGGTGCTGTGTTCAGTCTCTCTGCGTTACGTGGGCTCCATCCCTGTTCCTTTGTGCTCGTGGAGTTGAGCCAACAAGAACTGCAGAACTACAATTGCTGGGGAAAGGTGGCCTGGAACACGGCGTCTCTTAGAGAACAGCAACAATGAGGAGGACCTTGAAGAGTTATTGGATGGGAAAATTAGACACGGAGAAGAAGAAAAGGTTAAAAGCTGCAAATAATCAGTGCAGACAATATTAGTGAAAACATGTCAACATAACTGCATTTCCCTTTGTTTCAGAGACAAAGAGCCTGGGATGTTGGAGCACTCAGCAACAGCTTCTCTGAGGCTGGGCTAAAAGCACCTCGTTGATAGGAGCTGCTGAGAACCAAGGCAAAAATTGATTTTTCCTCAGGGGAAGGTTTGCAAGGAGGAGAAATTCAGAGAGAAGTCCAGATGAACATGCTTTGCTGAGCTCTGGCTGAGGACCATCTTCCCAAACTGGAATTATTCCAACTCATGGGAACAATGACAAAGAGTCTCTGCTCACAGGGTGAACGCACGCTTGTAAACTTTGTGAACACACACAGTGACTTTACAAGTGCACTGAACATTGTCTGGCAAGTTGACAAAGATGTTCAAGAGGAGAGACATGAGTGTTTGTCCTCACTAGGGACAGGTCTTCCCGTCTTTGACGGAAAATGCTTTGCAGCCAATATCCTTCTTTCCCAAACATTAAGCACATCCTCTTGAAAAATGGGCCGTTACTTTGACAGTGGAAAGAATATATTTAGGAGTTTGTCTGGAATAGTATTTGTATCTGTTCTTTGACTGTCCCATAAATAAATCTAACCAAAACCACTGCTGGGTTTTCAGACCAACCTGTCCTTTTTCTGGAATGCCCCCTGTTCCCTGCTCTGGGATCATGTTAGGGAATGCCTTCACCTGGACAGCTGGCAGAGTTGGATGGAGCCCTTTGGAATGACACTCCTGGGGGATGCGCAGCAGTACAGACACTGTGTGCATCTGCCTTCAGAGCTCAGCATGTGGCTTGGAACCTGGGCAAGAACTTGTCCAGCTCTTGCTTCCCAGGAGCCTGCAGAGGTACTTGACCATAATCTTGAGGTATTTGACCACCACTTCTGTCAATCCAGGTCTATGGAGCCAGGCTGGGAGAGCTGGGGGTGCTCACCTGGAGAGGAGAAGGCTCCAGGGAGACCTCAGAGCCCCTGCGAGGGCCTAAAGGGGCTCCAGGAGAGCTGGAGAGGGACTTGGGACAAGGGATGGAGGGACAGGACACAGGGAATGGCTTTCCAGTGCCAGAGGGCAGGGATGGATGGGATATTGGGAAGGAATTGTTCCCTGGGAGGGTGGGGAGGCCCTGGCACAGGGTGCCCAGAGCAGCTGTGGCTGCCCCTGGATCCCTGGCAGTGTCCAAGGCCAGGCTGGACGGGGCTTGGAGCAGCCTGGGACAGTGGGAGGTGTCCCTGCCCATGGCAGGGGTGGCACTGGATGAGCTTTAAGGTCCCTTCCCACCCAAACCAGTCTGTGACTCTGTGATTCTGGGGTAAACTGAAGCCCATGTGAGTGAAAAGTTCCCACAAGAGACAAGTTCTGATGCTGTAGCAAAGGAAACAAACTCCAGCAGGACACTAATATGACAATGACTAGCAAAAAATCTTCCAGAATTGCTCCAGTTCTTGTCCTTGCTGTCACAGGCTGCACTGGATGTTCGGTTAGAAGGTCTCCAGGGAATCCTGTTGTCTTGTGCTCCATAATAAGTGTCCAAGGGATTGAGAGCCTTTCCTAGACATTATCAGGGAGGAGATATCCCAAGGCTCATGAAGTGTTGCTCCCGTGACAAAGTTCTTACTGCTGCCAATGCCCCACAGGGGCCCAGACCTCATTGTGGAAGGGGCTGTCCCTGTGCTGGGAAGGGGCTCTCCCAGTTGGAACACATGCCATACTGCAAAGTGACTGCCTTGGCCAGTCTGTCCAGTGCCCTGTGACTATTGTGACTCTGGGTGGATGGGAACTCAGGGTTCCTGATCTGAGTTTTATTGCCTTTTCTTTCACTGTTCTGTGTTCCAGATAAGAGCTCTGAGGAGAAATTGAGCTCCAGGCTGTTGTTTTTATAAACTATTAGCACTTTCTGTCTGTTAGCCATTCTGACATCTTCCAGCTCCCTTTCCTATCTCTCCCTGTATTCCTTGCTGTCTTTGTCAGCTTTCCTTTCCTCACCAAAATGTTACCTACAGCCCAAGGTTGAGGATGACCCCACACTTACTAATCTCTCTGACACATCCAAATTTATTCCCTTCCTCCTGGCCTCAGGACTTCCTCCTGCTGAAGCTGACGATGCCAGAGGGGTTAAGAAACCAAACATCTTTAAGGCAGACAAATAGGAAAAGGAACAGAACAGTGCAAAAACGCTTTCTTCAAACTGTATACTCAACTTTCAGCTACCTCAGGGTTTCATGGCTCATACCTTCCAAAGTGAGACATTTCACACACCATGGAGATTGCAGCACTTCAGATGAGACCTCCCAGGCTGGTAACCCCTGGGGCACTCAATACACCCAGATTCCAGCCCCTGGCATTTGTCTCCCCACCTCACAGCAGCTGCTCCCCTTCAAGCCTGCACAGGCAAGCACTGACTTCTGTTCCCACTTAAACCCCAGACTCAGAGCTGGAAATCCAGAACCTGCGCTTCTGGGAGCAGTGTGGCCATAGGGGCCCTCAGTGCCTTTAAAGCCGTGCCCTTGTGTGAGCTGAGAGCAATAAATGCACACAGCTCCTCGGTGGGGTTTATGTTCCAATGCAAACCTAATTTCGCTGTCTTCAATTAAGATTTTTATTTTTTTTACCATTTGAGGTTCATTAAGGTTTTTACTCACAAAGTTTCGACTGAAGTTAATAATTTACACAAAATAAAACCAACTTTCATAAAAGCTCTGCCCAAAGCTTGGGGAATCTCCCTGCAGCTCTTCCTCTCAGAAGCCAACACCTCTGCTTGGGATTTGCAGCTGCTTGGGGAGAACCCTCTGGTTGCACTGAAGGTCTCGTAGGAGGCAGGGAGTGCTCCTGCCAGCACCCTCATCTTCACTCTGCTCTTCCCTCTGCCTCAGTGCTCCACTGGAACTACTCAGGAGATTCTCAAGTTTGCTCTTCCCTCCTGCCTGAGTGCCAGGCAAAAACCTCATCAGTTGGACACAGAGTGTAATTCTTCCAAAAGCCATGAATTTTCTGTCTTGAGGACCAACAGTGATTGTGGACATTTCTGATCAGGGAAGCTGCAGATGTTTCTTAGTAGCTGAATATTGTCCCATCCAAACGTGCATCACAAGAGTGCTGGAGATTGTCCAGCCTTGGAGGAGCATGTTTGAATGTTGATTGCAGTGTCTGCTGGTTGAAAAAGAACAAATGTATAAATCAGATACTCCAGTAGGAGGGAGATACTACAGAAATGCAAATAAATTGAGAACCACTTGTCTTTCCCAGGCTCTGTGTCCCACTGTTTCAAAGACAGGATGGATTAGGCCCTCTCCTGGAAACAGGAGTCATGTTCCTTTGGCTGGAGGAGTCCCCTCAGCCACAGCTGCAGAGGACAGAGCTGGGAGGGCTGCACGGCCCCTCTCTCTGCTGTGCTGTGATTGATGGCTCAGTAAGACTCTGGAGGGAATTTTGTTTTGTATGTTTAAGGATTAGTTACATAAAATATTTCTTTCATCCACGAATTTCTTCCTTTCAGTCTGAAGTGGTTTCTCCCCCTGAACTTTCAGTTCTGACCCCAAAAGTGTCTGTATGGTGAGTCCGAGGGCATGAGGGATTGGATTTTACAGCACATTTATCACGATCCAAAGTCCTCAGGGAAGAGGGCTGTTTCCCTGTAAGTCCATCCTTCACTGTCCTGGTTGTCACTCACACTCCAAGGCACCACGGGGGGCAGTCAGGACTCCTCTGCTCGTTTGGACAAGTGCTTCAAACACTTGTTAAACTCCTGGAGCTGCAATCCCCCTCTGGGCTGCTGGGGAAAGTGAGGGCTGACATCCACGCGTGTATTAACAGCCACACCAACACAGCCATGGGCAGACCTCTCTGTCACTTGTCATCGCGCGCAGTGGTGCCAGGAGGCCACAGAGATCACGGGGATCACTGGGATCACCAGAGCCATTTCCAGCAGTCGCTCCTCTCAACATGCAGGCAGCCTCGTGGGGCTCCTGGAGTTTGTGCTGAATCCGCACATAAAACACCTCCTGCTCCTTCCTGGTGATTTGAATTCTGTGCATTTGTAGAAGAAAAGACTCTTCCAACACTTCATCTAAATCGTTATTCGTGCTCAGTTTTACTGTTTGTCTGGTTTTTTAAAACACAACTGAAATTCATCATAAATGTCTCATGAGTAAACAAAGGTGTTAATCTATTTGCTAAGCACGGCTGCTGTTTGCTCTGCTGCAGAGAACATGACACAAAAACAGCCTTTCTCTGACACCAGTGTCAGGCACGCCTAAAGAACGCCCTCCGTCTGCCTTTGGGGACACGGAAAGATCGGGGACATGGGCTGGACTTCAAAAGCTGGACTTGATGATCTTGGAGGTCTTTTCCAACCTTAATGATTATGTGATAGAAAAAGAGCTTGAGGTGAGGGCAGTTGAGTGATTTTTGATGCCGGACATTGTTGTCACCAGAGCCCCAAGACACCCAGCTCTGGGCTTCCATGCCAGGGCACAGAGCTGTCCCACGCAGGGCAAGTACTGGGAAACACTTGTCCTCTGGACAGCTCTGTCAGATGTCCTGGAGGACACCAGCTCTGTTGTGGTCCCAAGCAATGTGCTCTGATGTGGGGACAAGGAAATCTCCTCCTTGGCCACCCAGGGCTTGGCCAGGGTTGTCCATGGGTGAGAACATGGCCAGGCTCAGCGTGCAGAGATCAATTGCTTTAGGGCACCTGGCCTCCAGCCTGGCCTCAAATATCCTTCATGTGAGATGAGAGTGACCTGCTGCTCTCTCCCGCTGACAGCCAGGGCTGGGCAGCACCAGCTGAACTGGCTGGGGTGGCATCATTTTCCTTCAGCTGGTCTTGTGCCCTTTCTAGTGGGCTACGCAGTGCCAGGGTGTCCAAAGAGAATGATCCTTGTTGGTCCTCAAGACAGGAAATTCATGGCTTTTGGAAGAATTACACTCTGTGTCTGGCTGATGAGGTTTTTGCCTGGCACTCAGGCAGGAGGGAAGAGCAAACTTGAGAATCTCCTGAGTAGTTCCAGTGGAGCACTGAGGCAGAGAGAAGAGCAGAGTGAAGATGAGGGTGCTGGCAGGAGCACTCCCTGCTTCCTACGAGACCTTCAGTGCAACCAGAGGGTTCTCCCCCAAGCAGCTGCAAATCCCAAGCAGAGGTGTTGGCTTCTGAGAGGAAGAGCTGCAGGGAGATTCCCCAAGCTTTGGGCAGAGCTTTTATAAAAGTGCATTTTATTGGTGTAAATTACAAACTTTCATTTAAAATTTGTCAGTAAAAACCTTAATGAACATCAAATGGTGAAAATGAGAAAAATATGATTTGAAGACAGCAATACCAGCTCCACATCCTGGCAGACACTCCTGTCACCTAAGGCTGAGAGTGTCCCTGGGGGATGGCCAGGCCCCAGGATGCCTGGAGCAGTGTCCCCTGCATGGCAGAGCAGCTCCTGTGCTGGCAGAGCAGCCCTGCAGAGCATCTCTACGACTCCTCCTCCCACCCCAGTCTCCAGCAGTTACAAACTGGCTCAGCCCTGTGGTAGGAGGTTTAGTAATGTCCTTTCCCAAATATGTTAGTGTTAACGCTGCTAATTGGACACTCTCATTATTCCTATAAATTCCAGTCCCACTGGGGTTCTGCACTACAAATGTGCAAATGCAGCTTTATAACCCATTGCTCTGGCGTTTCTGAGTTGTGCTCAGCATGATTTAAGTGCAGAACAGTGGTGGCTGATGACTGCAAAGGCAGCTAAGTGTGCTGGGGATTTAAGCTGAACAGCTCAGACACATCACTGTGAAAAGTGGCTTCTCCGGGAAGAAAAGGGCTTTTGGGAAGGAGTTTTGCTGAGTGAATATTAAGTCAGTTTGGCCATAGTTCCTTGGGAGAGAGGATATCTGTTCCTCATGTTTGTGCCCAGATCCAATCAGCACAGACCAGCACAGCCATTTAATAGGCTCGTGCGTGCTGCTGATTGAACACTCCCCTCCCTCCTCATTTCCTAGGAATTGCTTGACGAGCCCAATCGTTCTGCCCTTGGCCAGCTGATGGATGAAGGTACCTCCTCATATTTGCTCTTGGATGTGAATCAGCCCCTGAGGTACCTTATTTTTGAATGGGAAGGTTTTTGGAACTTCTCTGTGTTGTCAGATGAAGCCAAGAAATGAGAAGCTGATGGAGGTGACAGAGGCAGAAGGAGCTGGAAGACTCGCCAGGGCTCAGCTGTTACCTCTGTGTTGGCAGACGGAAGGGAAGGGGCAGTGACACTCTAAGTGGGATCAGAGCACTCTGGATCTGCTTTTCACTAAAAAGTTTTTTTTTCTTCATAAACATAAAAATCTTAAAAATACCCAAGTGCACATCAGTGTGGTTGGACATTTCGCATGTGCAGGCATTTGTTTGCTGAAAGAAAATTATTATCAGCTATGAAAAAAGGGAAGAAAGAGAAAAGGAGATCATAGGGCTTTTTCCAGTCTAATTTTTGAATCAACTCTAGAAAGCATGTCTTCACTAAAATAAATTGGTGCAGGATATGTTTGTGTGGCTATTGTGATACACCTGTAATTTCCCTCCTCCTGTTTATAAAAGCCTCAGAACATGATCACGGAATAAAACCAATAAAGAGCAATTCCAGCCAGTTCCCTCATTTATGGGATGAATCTCATGCTGTGAATAATGAAGAGTGATTGGCTGAAGTAAATAGGTGACAATCAATCTGCCTGGCTGGGCTTGGCACATGCAATCAGACAAGGTGCAGCGCAGTCCAGCTGGATGCAAGGTCACTGTCTGGAAACAAAAAATGCAGGTTGCAATTACCTGGTGGGGGATTGCACCCTGGGGAGCACAGAAGGAGTGGGGCCGTGCTGGAAAACGAGGAATTTTGGGGGTTGAGATGTCCATGATCCAGGAGAGATAAACTGCACACCAACAAATTTGAGGCGCAGCTACCCACAGCCAGGGGAGTTCAGGGCTGCTACCAAAAAATGAATGAAAAGGTAAAGATTCAAGAATGCCACAGCATTGCCATCTTCAGGGGGATGAGCTCTTGGGAGACCTCAGGCAGTGGAAGAGATTGGTTCTCATGTGGGAGCACAAGAGCAAACCTTGGTCCCTGATGTGCCAAGGAGCCCTGGGTCAGGTGGAAGGTGAATTTGATCTCTCAGGTGTTCCCAGGAAAATCCAGAAGACCTTTTCCTAAGAAATGGAAACCTACTGAAACCATCAGAATGCTCCTGAGAAGAAGCTTTTTCCTTCTGGAAGCAAAATTTCCACTGTTCAGGCAGAAAGAGGCAATGGAATGGATCAAGCTGGGGCGATGGGAGTGCCTTCCTTCAGCAGAGGTGGTGTGCCACCTTTTTCCCACCTGGCCTCTCTGGTGATCCTGCAGGACTTGGAGGTGCTGAACACCTCAGAGGAGTTCAGGAGATCCAGGGCTCTGGGAACAAGCCCTGGAAGTGTCCTGGATGAAGCCAGAGAACCTGGTGTAGCCTTTCAGGGGCCTTTATGTGTCTGGGTAGGTGGGACAGGAGCCACAGCAGGACACATTGCACTCCTGCCGCTGTATTCCCAGCAAATCCAAGAACTTCTCCCCACCATTTCACCGCCCCATCTCTGAGCCTGGAATGCAGGGACTTGGCTGGTGGGGCTGAGACACAGAGGTTGGGCTGGGAGGATGTGGAGCTGGTGACTGTGTGCCAGAAGGCTGATGAACATAAAGGAGTCTGAGGAAAGGAAGGAAAGCTGGGATGGACAGGGATAGGAAAGGAGAAGAGGGAAATCACTGTCTTTGAGAAGGATAGAGGAAAGCAGGTAAGGATGGCATGGTGAGCAGGGTCATAGTTGTTGAAGAGCTGGGAATGGGCAGCACAGGGCTCCTGGCAGATCCATTCATGGCCCAGTGCATCCAGAGGTTCCTTTGGACCAGGGAAAGGAGCAAAGGAAAAGGTCTGCAGAGAGAATGGCTGGGGACAATCAGTCATCAGACACCAGCCAGTGCTCCCAGGATCCCTCTGTGCAGCTGCAGCCTGTCTGGGAAAGCAGAACACAGGGACAAGGATTTTACTGGAAATGTGGAATGTGGGAACTCACAGGTCTTTATAAAAGTGAGTATTGCAGAGCACTCAGCTTGGGATGTGCACAGCCTTGAAGGAAAATGGAAAATACAAATCTGAGCTGAATGTTCATTGCTCCTCAGGGAAGCCAGCAGAACTGTCCCTGACACCCTGAGTTTGGGTGCTGATGATTTGTGGGTGTAACCTGTGACCAGCAGTGCCACAGAGCCAGCCCTGGCTCTCAGAGTGTTCACACACTGCAGAGCATGAAGGGTTAAGCCCTGCAGGTCTCAGACCAAGCAGCATCTGCCTGGTATTGCCTTTCCTTGGAAAATTATGGATTCTTGGCAGCAAGCTAATAAACCAATCAGCAGTAATTAGCATCTTTTGAGGAATGAACTGTCGGGTGGCATTCAAGGAGTAGAACATCTTGCCTGAGTGAAGTGTGAATGAGCTGTGAGCAAGGTGGGGCTGCTCTGTGGGGCTCTCTCTGGAGCACTGTCCCCAAACCTGCAGCAGAGGAGGGGAGCCTGGACTGACATTCCAGATCCACACAGCACTTCTGGAGCAAGCTGGCTGCTCTTCCTTTCCTGGGTTTTTTCCTGTGATCTGCAGCCCTGCCTTGAACAAGGAGCATGCTCACATGGGCACATTGGCGCATGGGGCTGGCCCAGATTTTGATCTGTTACTAAAATGGCATTTTTTGCTTTGTGGAATGCCTAAATTTTTAATAGAAACACTTTAATCAAAATGCAAAATCACCAAACCCAGATCTGCCCATTGACACCCTCATTTTCCTGCTGTTGTACTGAATTCTGCACTTTCTGTGCTCCCACCACCCAGTGAATGGAAGCTCCTCTCCAGCACCCACCAGGAAACGTCAGAGAAATGATGCTGTCCTACCTTCAGATTTGGGCCAAAAGATTTTCACAAGAATGAAACATCCTGGAGAAGTTTAAATGTTTTCCCTGCGAATAAAAAGATTATTCTGAGAATCTGCAGTCCACAGAACCAACACACCATCCCTCACCCTCCCACCCTGGTGACTTGCCATGGCCCTGCACATGCTGAGAAAGGGAAGACAGGACACCTTGGCAAGGTCTCTGCTCTCTGTGCACCAGCACTGCTCCCTTCCAGAGCCCCAAATCCTGCTGGAAATACAACCCTCCCGTGGCTCATCGCTCTGCTCACCTGCTTCCCCCTGCAGCCCCCGTGGCAGTGTCAGCACAGCGGGGCTGGGCAGAGCTGTGATAAGTGGGTGAGAACAGGCCCCTGAGGATGGTGATGGGAACCATCTGGCACATGTGTGGTGACATATTGCTGCCAGACCTGCACTTCCAGCTCCATTAGCCTCAATTAGAGTGGATTGGAATATTTAGCACAGGTTCAAGTGAAAGTGACTGGGGATGGTGTGCTGGGTTCATCAGTGGGGCTGCTGGGCTGGCTCATCAGGAGCCAGCGAGAAATACTGGATGAGCACAAACTCCCGTGGCTGCGGAAGGACGGTGATGCTGTCAGAGCACCCTTGGAGCTCCTCGTGCTGCTGTGTCTGTTGTGCTTCAGCCTCTTGAGGCTTTGGGGAGGCCTTAGAGCCCCTTCCAGTGCCTGAAGGGGGCCCACAAGGAGCTGGAGAGGGACTTACTGCAAAGGCCTGCAGAGACAGGACGAAGGGTACTGGTTTTAAGCTGAGGAAGGTAGATTTAGTTTTGACATTAGGAGGAATTTGTTCCCTGTGAGCGTGGGGAGGCCCTGGCACAGGGTGCCTAGAGAAGCTGTGGATCCCTGGAAGTATCCAAGGCCAGGTTGGACGGGGCTTGGAGCAGCCTGGGCTAGTGGAAGGTGTCCCTGCCCATGGCAGGGGGTGGGATGGGATGGGCTTTGAGGT
>VZRQ01000121.1:87118-98649 GCA_013397975.1 Machaerirhynchus nigripectus | reverse complement strand
CTTGGAGCACCGTGGGATAGCGGACAGTGTCCCTGCCCGTGGCAGGGGGTGGAATGGAGCTTTAAGGTCCCTTCCAACCCAGATCATTCTATGATTTAATGATTCAATGATTCTAAATTTATGATGAACCAAAGACTTGAGTCAAACCCTTCCCTGTGTGCAGCACCAGACTTCTAGAGGAGATGAGCTGCTTCCTGGCAGTTGCCTTTGTTTCTGCAGCAAAGTGCTCTGAGGGGATCCTCACACACCTCCAACATTGGCTCAGTCACAGGTTTAGCCCCCCAAAATTTCAAGGAGAAATAGAGTAACTGGTAGCTTTGGTGGTCTTTGTGTCCCCAAGTGGGCCACCTTGGCTTGGGCAGTCCAGGAGGAGGTGGCAGGAACAGCTGAATGGGGCGGAGGTGGAGAAGCATTTGGAAACCTGCCGGTGTGTGACACAGCAGCCACCACGGTGTCCACACCTGGCAGTGAGCACACCTGTGCAACTCTGAGAAGAAATGGCCTCTCCTGAAGGGAAAATGTCCTCCGAGCTTCCTGAAACCATTAATGGTGGTGCTGGGCTTCAGGGTGGTGGCTTGTGTGATCTCCACGTGCTGCCACTTTCTTTAATAGCAAAATAAGGAATGAAACAGTCATATTTGATATAGTTAGAACAGAAGGGCCTTGGCTTTGATCTATGCCAGCCAAAATGATTCCATGATCAAATGTCTGTTCATGGTGTGCAGACTGTGCAGACAAACCTCTCACTGGGTTTGGATTAATGTGGTGCTGATGGAACATGAAGGTTGCATGGCCAAAAAATATTTCTAGATCAGGAACTCAGAGACCAGCAAACACTTGTGTGGACACTTAAACTATCCCAAGATGCTTTAATGAAGGAAGAGTGTCTGGAGCCCTGTTAAACCCATGGAGACACTGGTATCTCCAAAATCAGAACTAATTTTTATGTTTTCCAGCCTGTTGGGGTTAAGTAACAGTTTTTATCAATGCATTTATCAGTCGTGGCCCCGTATGGATGGCACATCCCCGTAATCTGCTCACTCTGCTGTCACCTGTCCTGATGTGGCCATGCCCAGACTGAGTGGCCGGCTCAGCCAGGAGCACAGGACCCTCACACCATCTCCTGCAGCCTCATGAACACAGCAGGGACCCCCAGCCCACCCAGGCTGCAAGTGTGTGACTGGTCATCTTCTTCCTCACAAATGACAGCCCCAAAAGCCCTGACATCGTGTCTGGGTTTTATTCACTGGACCCATGACCAGAGTTCGTGGCTGTTGGTGCTGACAGAGGGAAAATGAGCACGTTGTGAAAATTCCTTGTCGTGCTAAAACCTGGAATAATGAAAATGTGAGGAAGGTGGAAGAACAAATCAAATGCCCTGAGCCAGCAGCATTTGGTGTGCATGGAGGTGCTGCAGAGTTATCAGCCTGGAGAGAGGGATCCAAGGGATTTCCATCCCTCTTGGGTGGCTGCTCGAAGACATTCTGTGCCTTTCCTACTCCTGGAGTGTGGAAAGCTGAGTGAATAATGGCTTGCTAGGATTTTTACTCTCTTTCAAAGAGATGAGCCTATCCTGATGAGTCCTTCACAGATCTCTGCAAGCAGTCAGGCAAGCTGGATTTGCATAAAACAGGAAAAAATTGTGTTCCTGAATAAATATGTAAGACAAAGCCCTGAAAGTGGTTCACTGCTGTTCATAGATGTTTGATAGTCTGCACAGGAAGTTGGGTAGCCAAACATTTATTTATTGTTTTAAACATCCTGGTATTTACAAAGCAGTTTAATTTGAGTGATTATTCCACAAAGCCTCTCTGTACATGCCTTGGTGGCTGTCTGTGACAATCCTGATTAAGAAGTGCAAATTATGTAAGTAAAAAAAAAAAAAGTTAATTCAACTGGCAACCCGAGACATAGTGCACATGGTTAAATACTTTGAATGTTAACAACAAAAACACGCCTGGAGGGGTCTGGCACATTTACCAGCCATTCACCAGCTCACAGAAATGTGAATTACTAAAAGATTATTGTTGTAATTGCTAAATCAGACCTTGCTGGTTGTAAAAACACATTCTTCATCCAGATGCTGCAGTGCTCACAAGACCTTACGCTGTGCTCTAAAGCACTTGGCACTGCAATCACAAACGCAGATCTGGGCAAAGAGTCACCCAGGGAGGCTGCATGAAAGGTGCCGGGCTCCGAATTTCCAGTCATGGCACATTAACAGTCCATGTGCAGCCCAGGGGTGGGATCCAGCCCCTGAGCCCCAGCAGGAGCTGTCAGGTTTGCTCTCCTCCATACGGGGAGAAATTGTACCCTCCTGGGCGCTCCATCCTACCCAGGCAGGTGCCCTGGTGAAGAGTTTTCAGATGAGTTTGAAGGTGATAATCAGCTTGAGTGATGCCTGGTTATCCCTCAGGAGACATTAAAGGCACAAGATAAAAGGTTTGCTCGAGATGAAAAGGAGCTGTTCAGAGCTGGGGATGTGAGTCCCCTCTGTGTGTGCTGCAGGTGAGGTATGGAGGGAGAAGAGACCAGGAGAAGAGCCATGAGGAACTTCAGATCCTCCAAAGATCCTCCAAAGGAAATGCCATGGGAGCCATCAACACAGCAGAATGGAGCTGGCAGGGGGCAGACCTGGCACAAAGCTGTGGGCAGACCTGGCACAAGGCTGTGCAGGAGAAGGAGGAAGGGAAGCAGTGGGAGAGGGAAGAGCATTTTGTCACTGTCTCCCAGGAACAGAAGAGGGCTCTGTGAAGCTGGTTAATCATGTGGCAGCTACAGAGCACAGACTTGGACAGCTCAGCCAGAGCAGAGCAGGCTCTTGGAGCTTCATAAACTGACTGAGCCCAGAGCCCTGGTCTGGCACGGAGGGGACAGGGCTGAACAAGGACAGTAATGCTGAAAGAGGAGAGCACAGCACCAAAGTCAGGGACAAAGATGATTGAGCAGCTCTTTTGGTCAAGCCAGGACTGTGAAACAAGCTAAGAGGCACGGAGAGCAAGAAGGCTGTCAGGGGTCTGGTGTGTCCCTGGTGTGGGACGCTGGAGACTGAGGATGACAGAGAGGCACCTGAGCCCACAGCAGGCAGGTTGGCTCCTGGGGAGGAGCAGAAGGGAGCACAGGGAGACCAAGCAGAGAGCTAGAGAAGAAAGGTCAGGAAGAATAAGAAAATACTGAAATCAAGAAAGAAAGGTCAATGACAGCAGGGGAAAAAGTGCTTTCATCCTGCAATCGACTATGGGGTATGGAAATTCTGCTCCTTCAAGCCCTGCTGCCTCCTGCTGGAGAGTAGGGCCGTGCTAGTGAGGAAACAGGGATGTATTCAGGATCTAACACCTTCTGTGCCCCACTGCAGTGTCAAAAACGGGTAAAAGTGTCCCAGTGAGGCTGTTTGGGCAGTGGAGTGGAAATGTATCATCTTCTCCTTCAGCTGTGGAAGGAGAGAACTGAACAATGCCAAGAAGACACGGGTTCCCAGGAGCCCTGAATCCTGAGTGGCAGCCTGAAAAGCTGGCTGGGAATCTGATCAATGTGTCCAGGCCCTGTAGAAACACCTGGGATAGCCCCTTTCATGGAAAAGTCGCTCCTCTCCTCACACCAAAGACACTGAGGGCACAGGGAGGTGCAGGGTGGCGGCAGATCCCTGGGATCCCAGAATGTGACAATGGCAGCACAGAATCACATTCACAGGTGCTGTTATCTCACACTCACAGCTTCCTGCCTGCTCAGTGTGTGCTCACAGCAGGGACCTGGCAGCACAGGAACACACCTTCACCTGCCCAAGCACCTCCCTGGGCCCAGCAGCTCTCACAGACCCTGGCTGCCAGAACTTCTCAGAAAGCTGAGCTGCATCTGGAACTTCAAACTGTCCTCTCAGGCAGCAGCCAAAGCAGCCTGTTTGCAGCCATCCCCCTCTGCTCAGTCCCAGGAACCACAGATCCAACAGGAGTGAAGAGGGACATGAGGGTTCTGACCATGCTCACGGGATGGCTGATGGTTCCTGGAGTGCCTTGTGGACAGAGACTCTCCTGTACTCCTTGAAAAAGTTTGTTTCCTATGTGGTTTTTTCATCTTCCCTTTTATTTATCACTTCATCCTCCTCCCAGGGTGCTCCAGCAGGACCACACAGCTCTGCATCCAACGCTGCCCTGACATTCCATCCATCCAGCACTGCTATTCCATCCAGCTCTGTGTTCTGCTGTGATAAATGGGGCAGGCAGGGAATCGATTTTCTCCCCTGCCTGCCAGGCCTGAGAGCACTGCTTTCACCAGGAGGCCTCCTCTCTGCCTCAGCGCTCAGATTAACTTATTAGGAGTTAATTAATCAGGCCCATTGATTGACTGTCACATTGCTGATGGTTAGCCCTGCTCTCGGGTCGGGAGGTTGGACTGGAGTAGCTCCTCTGGGCTGTGTGATGCGTGTCACCTCCAAGCAGCAAGGAGGAGCAGAAGAGGAGGAAGATGAGGGTTGGCCTGTTTTCAAAACAACACAACAACACAAGAGTGGAATCGAGCTCCAGTCCTGCTTGGATGGTGTTTGCACGCTGTGGGAGGGATGAGAACAGCTTCCACAGCTCCTCTCCTCCGAGATGGAGCTGGAACATAAGGCAGCGAGGACTCAGAAAGAGCCTTGGAATGTTTCTGAGCCCAGCAGGCTCCCCCTCAGGGCTGCCTGTGGGTCTCTGGTGCTGTTCCTGGGCACAGGAAGGTGCTGTGGCCCAGGTGGGATGCTGCCCACAATGGATCATTTGCTTGAACAAGTGTCCCCAAGGCTGGGAGCAGGTGGGCTTTGGGGTGCAAGGATTTCAGGGAACCAACATTGCATGTATCCATCCATGAAAATTCAGGGAAAAGCTACATAAAAAGAAAGGGAACACCCTCAGTGGAGTTGGGATGAGATTTTGAGGTCAAAATTGATGGGGTTTTAATAGCCTTAGGTGCTCTAAGTGATCTGTACTTCAAATTTGGTCTGAGGGGTCACCCTCAGCAGCAAAGCATCCTTATTTTAAAATGCAATGTTCTCCAAAAACCTACCTTAAAGCTGGGTACTGAGCGGGCTCAGGCTGTTTTCTTTATCAAGGAGGCCACCAGGCAGTGGCTGGCAGAGGTTCACAACCATCTGCAGGAGAGGAGGTTTCTGACTGTGCAGGGCTCTTCAGCTGCACAGCAAAAAGGCTGATTTAGTGTCCAAGGCTGTGAAGCCAGGCTAGAATGAAGTGCAATCTTTTATAAGTGAGGGTTTACCCTGCCTTTAGAAGGGGCCAATTCCTCGCTCTGTGAGTGTTTCCTGGAAAGAAGAGGTGAGTGGGGGACAGGGACTGGATGAAGGTCATTCCCTTAGTCCCAGCTTCCTGGCTGTGCCCTTGCAGATCTGTGGGACTGAGCTGGGCTGGAGACTCATCCCAGAGGTCTGCAGGACCTCCCAAGCATTCAGTGCCACAGCCCTTGTCACATCTGTCATCTCTTTCACCTGCTGAGTGATCCAGAATTTGGGTCCCTGGCACCCTCCTTCTTCCTGCTGGGAAAGCAAGTGGGTACAGCCAGGATCTACCAATCCCACCACTGCTGTCAGATCCAAATGGGAAGGTTTCCAACTCCCAGGAGTCTCAGCTCAGTCCTACAAAGCATTGCCTCCAACAGGTCTTGCCAGAGGGAATGACCACACTCCTCTGCCTACAGGCCTTCTCTGAAGGTGCTGAGAGGAGACCACGAGCCACACCTGGCAAGGGATGGTGAGACTTGGCTGGCCAAAGGACAGGAGAAGATTGGCTTTTACAGAACGTGTGAAGTAGAGGAGATTTATTTCACAGATAAGAGTATTTGTTCACTGCTTTATCAACACAGACTATCTGAAGGGTTCCACTTCCTCTAATGCCCTAAAACTGAGTGTGCATCTGGGGCTCCTACTGGGAAATCAGCCAGAGAGCTGAGGCAATTTCTGCTTCCCTTTTCCCAGCCCCTGTGCCAGTCACAGCCTTTTTGGGGATCAGCAGCAGTCAATGCTGCAATTATTCCTGATGCCCACTGTTAGCTCAACCTCTGCTTCCCTTTGTCTCTTTGTTCTGGAGTGCCTGTCTGTACTAGTTTGAAAGCAAACCAGTGAGAGACTCAAAATCAGAACTACAATTTAATAGGAAAATTAAGATAGAGGCAATACTACAGAAACACTGACAGAGTCAGGATACAGCCTGACCCCCTGTCGCTCAGGGGGTTGGTAGCAGTCCAATTAAATGGTGGCTGCAGTCCTCCTGGAGTGATGGATGTGGTTCTGTTGGTGATCCTGTGGAAGGGTCTGGTCCTCCTCTGAAGGTCCAGTGGCGGTTACATAGCTCCTGTCGTCTGGGAACCCAGTAGGTAAAGGCTGCTTGTGGTGTTCCAAACCTCAGATTATATCCAGGTAGGCATGCTTGGTTCCTACCCCTGGGCGGAACATCTCACAATGGGATGATGCAATTTATGAGTCATGCAGTGAGGTTAGCTGGCCCATTAACAGAGATGGCTCATGGAGGGTGTTACCAGGGATGTGTCACGGAAGAGATAAAGAACCCTGCCCCACCTGTTTTCAACACATGGTGATAGAATACATACTGTTGGTTACATCTTACATTGTAACCTAAGACACTGTCCCATCATCCTCACTGTGCAGACACTGCCAGGGACACACAGAGCTGTGATCCCAGCACTCCTGTGCTCAGCTCCATGGGGATCTCGTGTCTCATCTGGAGACAGAACTGAAGAAACCCTCCCTGAGGCTCTCATCACTCACTGGGTCCAGAGTTTCAGCCATTTACGCTGTGTGAGTCTCAGAGGAGTGCGGCTGGACAGCTGTTCCTCATGCTCCTGGTCTCCTTTTGCCAGCAGTGCCACCCCTTGGCTGTGGTCACTGGGATGGGATGTCCATTCCTTCTCACAGGGAGGAGGGAGACTGAAGTCACTGGGGAGTTTTCTAGATGGGAGAGGAAGGAAGAAGCCCCAGCTCTGAAGATGCAGCATGGAAACCTCCATGTGGAGATATTCAGTTCTCAGTTGTTGATAGAAAACACATATTTTCCTCAGCAGGCAGAGACGTGTATGGAACACCACAACAGCCCTGTTTAGCTTGAAATGAGAAATCCCAGCCCTGAGCTTTGTTTCAAATGCATTTGACTGAAAATGCTCTAATCAGATTTGTGCCACGCTCCCAGGGGTGGGAGGGTGTCAGTGGGGAACCATACTTTGCCTTATTATGTTTTCACATGTCCAGGTACAATGGAGGTTTGCTGCTGAGCTGCTCTGGAGCTGAGTTCTCGCCTTACCTACCCCTCAGTGCCTCCTGTCAGCACTGGAGGGGGACCAGATCTGCTCAGAATTGCTGAGGAAGCACTGATGAAGCTCTAGGCCACGGGTGCATGTTTTGCACATCCTCCCTGATGGATTGTTGACCATGACAAGACCAAGAGCCTTTTTGGTGCACAGTAAACAAAATCCCAAGCTTTTGGAAAAATCACCCTAAAATGCCTTGGCCATCAATCAGAAGGACCTGCTACATGACAGGAGCAGAAAGCAGAGGCAGCCTGGGAAGGCCTGGACTCCATCCAGCAAAACCTGAGCTTTGCTGTGCTCCAGGATCACCCTCCATGTCACATCAGAGCTCCCTGCTGGGTAATAAAGCACCATCAAGGCAGTGGGGATGTCCTCTCAGTCCAGTTCATCCCAGAGCTCTTTCCCTGTTTCCTGTGCTTCCCCAGCACTCCTACCTGAGCAACAGGGAATGAGAACTGTTGGAATTCAGGTCTGGTATCAGCAGATCTTATTGGAGAGAGAGGCCATTTCCACGTGAACCTGCAGTGGGTGTTTCTTATTGCTGCAACCACATCCTTACACTCACCGAGCCAGAGCCTTCTCACAATTCCCTGTGCTCCAAGGAGGTGCATCCCACCCAGCAGCTCCCTATTAAACTGCCACCTCCCCTTGGGATCCCATCTCTTCTCATATGATTGGCTACACTTTGAGGCTGCAAGAAAGAAATCACAGAATTCCAGAATGGTTTGGGCTGGGAAGGACCTCAAAGCTCATCCAGTCCCACCCCCTGCCATGGGACACCTTCCACTATCCCAGGTTGCTCCAAGCCCTGGCCAGCCTGGCCTGGGACACTTCCAGGGATCCAGGGGCAGCCACAGCTTTGCTCTTCTGCCCACACTGACAGCCCAAGTGGAGCCAAATCCTGCCATGCTTATCCTGGAGAACAGCCCTGGGTATATCACCCACGGGGCGTGTGTCAGGAACTGTATGTGTTGTCTCTCCAGCTGTGATTTGCTCAGCTGGGGATGCCTCAGGCTTTACCTGGATCCTGAGTTGTGCTGGTTCTGCACAGCACCATTTCCAGCATACCATAACAATCCTGAGCTGTGCTGGATCCTGAGCTATCCCTGCACATCCCCAAGGGCCTGGTAGCCCGTTTTCCTTCGGACAGAGCAGCTGCTGAACAGAACAGCAGCTGGGCTGGGTTAGTACCTTTGGCAGAGCTGCTGCTGAAGGTCTGCACTTTCTCCAGGTGCATTCACAGGGCTGTTTTGCCACGGAGATGCTGCCCTGGGACACTTCCAGGGATCCTCGCCTGCTCCATGTGCTGCCTCAGTCCCATTTCCACGTGTCTTCCCTCCCTGCTGCACATAGCCCTCCTGGATGCCCACAGAGGCAGCAGCTTCTGGCAGCCACCTGTTTCCAGCTAAGAACAGAGATGCTACAGCCTGTGCTGGACTCTCATAATTGGGAGAGAACTCCCCTCATATCCATTCTGAACCTCTCTTGTTTCAATTTATATCCAGTCTCCTGTGTTTCCACCATGCACTGCTGCGGCCTGGCTCTGTCTCCGCAGAGCCCTTCTCAAAGGCATCATCCAACTGCTGGACATGCCCCCAAAGCCTTCGCTTCTCCAGGCTGAACAATTCCTTGCTCTCTCCTCGCCATGCTCCAGCCCCATGACCATCTTGGTGACCCTCTCCTGAACCCTCCAGTTCACCAATATCCACTACTGGGGGTCTCAAACTGGACACGCTGTTCCAGATGAGGTCTAAAAAGTGCTGAGTACAAACCACTTCCCTGGTCTGCTGACAATGCTGCTGCCAGGAAAGCCCAGGCTGCTGCTGGCCGTCCCTCCAGGGGTGCACCAATGAGGGAGGAACACGGAGAACAAAGGAATGGGCTCATGCAGGACTCAGTGCAAGTATCAACATCTCAGGCTAGCAGAGAATTCTCTGGGATGTGGACTGAACCCTTTCTGCCCAGACAGGATGGTGAGAGCCAGTCTATGAACCTCCCCAGAAGGTGGGGAGATGGAATGGGTCACAGCGTGCTTTCCTGCAGGAGATTCCACTTTGCAGTCTGTGCCACGGTACCTGGTTATTGCCAGCACATAAATCTGCAATGCACAGCTTCGTGAGGCTCTGCCACCGCCCCGAGATGGGGAATTGTTCCTGTGACAGATGGACTCACAACTCCACTCCTGGAGAAAAAACTTTGTGCAGGTTGGAGTTAAGGCTGTAAATATATAAACCTTACATGAAAGGAGAGTGATTAGAACAGCCTGGATGAGGAGGATGAGGCATCCCATGGATGCAGTGCTGGGAGCAGGAGCACAAAGGGTGCTGGATAGAGGCAGGGTGAGAAACTGAGCTGCTTTCTCCCCCTCTGGTTCCTGTTGTCACATAGGGAATATGGTCAGAGAGTATGGTTGGGTGCTTTGTCATCCCATGGTCTTCCATGGCTGTGTAGGAACAGCAGCCAGGCTTTGCTTCCATTTGGATAACTCACGGAGTCTGGTGGGAAGGAGTTCCTATGGCCAGGGTGGGAGCTCCATCCTGGTCACCTGCAAGTGAGAGTGAGCAGGGGCCAGATGTAAAGGGGACAAGGCAGGAAGGTGTCTCCAGAAGACT
Source organism: Machaerirhynchus nigripectus (assembly GCA_013397975.1). Taxonomy (NCBI): domain Eukaryota; kingdom Metazoa; phylum Chordata; class Aves; order Passeriformes; family Dicruridae; genus Machaerirhynchus; species Machaerirhynchus nigripectus. Next base: position 88,735 of record VZRQ01000121.1, on the reverse strand, counting down.
CTCAGGGTGATATCCTCCACTCCAAGGAAGATCAGGGATTAGTTGTCCATTTCCCTGAGTTTTTGAACTTGTTTCATTGCCAGCAAGGGGAGGGCAGCCCAGCTGAGCCCTGCTGAGTGCTGAATGTGGCCAGTCCAGTCCCTGATTTTGACCCTACAGAGCTGCAGAACGACAGCAAAGCAAGAGGTCCATGGGGGTGGGCTGGGGCACAGCAAAGCACCCGAGGGGAGACGCCAGTTCTGGTCCCTGGGCACACTCCCAAAGCACGGCTGTGCTCACCCTGCCCCCCCTGCTGTTGTGGCCATTCTCAGAATGGACAGAATCACAGAATCATGGAATGGTTTGGCTGGGAAGGGAACTTAAAACTCATCCCATCCCACCCCTGCCCTGGGCAGGGACATCTCGCACTATCCCAGGCTGCTCCAAGCCCCATCCAAACTGGCCTTGGACACTGCCAGGGATCCAGGGGCAGCCACAGCTTCTCTGGCCACCCTGTGCCAGGGCCTCCCCACCCTCCCAGGGAACAATTCCTTCCCAACATCCCATCCATCCCTGCCCTCTGGCAGTGGGAAGCCATGCCCTGCATCCTGTACCCCCAAGCCCTTGTCCCCAGTCCCTCTCCAGCTCTCCTGGAGCCCCTTTAGGCCCTGGAAGGGGCTCTGAGGTCTCCCTGGAGCCTTCTCTCCAGGTGAGCACCCCCAGCTCTCCCAGCCTGGCTCCAGAGGGGCTCCATCCCTGGGAGCAGCTTAGAGCTCCCCAGAAAGCAGAGCTACCCTCTGGGTGCTCATGTCAGGCAGAAATTTCATGTCAAAACAGCATTTTAACAGAAAACAAGGTGATAATTCCAGACACTGACTGTGGAGGCATCTGCTGAGCTTAGCAACTTTGGACTTCCTGTTGGAGAAATAAAAATATGGGCATTTTAAGTCAAAGTCCTAAAGGGAATATCACTTTCCCAGAGGGACAGCTCTGCAGGGGAGACATCCAGGGCAAGGATATGAGCTCTCAGGGATCCCCTGACCTTCTCTGGTGCTTTTCTTCCTGGGACAATGAGGTGACTATGACTCCTGAGTGAGCCATTATTCCCCCAGCAGCTGCTTCTCCAAGCCTGCCCAACCAGCTCCTGTCCTGGCACATCTCCAGGGTGTGACTTCTTCCAAGGCCACTTCCAGCTTCCCCTGCAATAAGGTTCAAATTAAAACACCAGGAATGCAAGCAGAGGCTTGGTGGGAAAGATGACCAGATGGACCATGTGGCTGTGCCCAGATCTTCCAGGGCATCTTGTCACCCTGTCAGCTCTTCAGGGACACCGGAATCCACCCTTCTCCCTTTGGAGAAAACCCTTTCCCTGCAGACTCAGCTGGTGGTGCCTTTGAACAGAGGCCAGGGAAGCAGCCTGAACACCCTGCAGTGATGGGCCCGTGTCCTCCAGCACTTCTCCTGCCACCTCCTGCAGAGCAGGAGCTCTCGGCAGTTCACTGAGTCTCTTGCTAAACATCTTTGACATTTGATTTGAGGAATAAAGGTCTGGCTCCTCTGAGAATGGTAATGTGAGTTTAGTGAACAAAACCTGTCAGAGTCTGCACTGCTGCACTCCTTTTTGGAGGGTGGTGGAGG
>VZRQ01000121.1:70163-86887 GCA_013397975.1 Machaerirhynchus nigripectus | reverse complement strand
CCTGGGGAGCTGTGCTGCCCTGATCCTGGCACATTCTCAGGCAGGGAGCACTTCCCTGGCTGTTGGGGACAAGACTGAGGTGTGGCAGAAGGACACGGGGCCTGGCCCAGCTCCCTGCTGTGGAAGGGAGCAGGTTCCCTCTGCACCTTTATTAAGGTTTACTCCTCGTCCTGAGTGATCCAGGAGAGTAGAGAGACTTTTTCCTGGTGTTATAAACGGGATAGGCTTTCCTGATTAAAGAAGAGGTTGTTAATTGCAGTATAATGAGTTTATGGGAATAATTAAAGGTTATTATAGTTAATTGTCAATGGTGCTCTAGTTAAGTTGATTGTTGTTGTGTTGAGGTGGGAGGCCCTTTGCTGCACTGGAACTGTGACGGGTGCAATGTGCGAATGCGACCCCCGGGCGGCGCTGATGTGGGCTGCTAAGGGGGAGCGACTGGAACCTTCCACAGGTAATTAACACAGGGCTACCACGCGCAGGATCACTGGTGCAGCATCCGGCCAATGGCAGCAACCCTGGGCGGAGATTGGACTGCAACAATCACCAACGGGCCAATAGCAGTCACCACTAAAGGCGATTGGACCACAACGCGCCACGGATAAGCCAATCAGAATGAGGGTTGAAGAACGGACCAATCAGAGCTGTGGGCTGGGGTATAAGAGCGGTGTCCGTGCCGTGCACGCGGTTCTGCTCCTGTGGAGCGCCCGCCGGGAGTGCGCGGCTGCCTTTGCTCCGTTCCTGCTGCGGGGGTTTCGGGGATACCTCTCCTTGAGAGCCAGTTAATGACTTTTTCAAGTTTCAGCGGAGTGGGACTGGCTTGTTTCTCACAGCTGGAGCTCGTGCCACAGCCATCAGCAGCCTGTGGACAGTGCAGCAGGAGGGCACAGCCCAGCCCTGGTTACCTGGCCCCTCTTGCCCGGGCAGGGCTCAGTTTCCATGGCAGCATCCCTGACTGCTCCTGTCTCTCATGTCAGGGGTACCTCAGTCCTGCTCCAGCTCTTGCATCCCAATTTCTCACGTAGTATGGGGCAGTTCAGCTCTGAAATATTTTTTTTGGTATCATACAAAGTAAAAAAATATTTCAGAATAGGACATAGCCAAACAAAATACTCTAGCGTTTCCAAAACAAGAAACAGAGTTAAATTTGTCCACTTTTTATCAAATTCAGCACAAGTTCCAGGATTGTCTTGCCTCTTTTCAGACCTTTTTCCCCCTCTTTGCTGGGAGTGCTTTGCCAGCTCTGCAGATCCCCTTCCCCCTGTGTATCCATCTCGCCTCCCATTCCTGGAGCTGATCTGGTTTGTCTCCCTCTCCTATGGACACAAGCTTTGCTTTTGTGTGCAATAATGTGCATCCCCCTGCAATTTCATGCTTCTGCACAGCACACCCAGAGAAAACTTCTCAAATGCAAAAGTAAAAAATACCCAGTGAAACCACAATTAGTTCGATATTGGCAATGCAGTACTCTCCTTCATAGATGTGAATGTTCTCTGGCCACAAAATCCTTAAATATTCAATACCTCTTGAAGTGAAACAATTTCTGTTGAGCAAATGTAGGAGCCATCACAACTCTCAGCTTTCCAAAGCTGGAAATCACTGCTGATGCATATTCCCCTCCTCTGCTTTGCTTCCTTAAATAAGGGTAAGTGCTCCTGTGTTCTGTAAGACAGCAGTCAGCCAACTCTCTGTGGCCTGAGCATTCAGGTTTCTTCTTTTTACTTGTAGGATCACATTTAGAGCTCTACTCTGGAAGTACCCTGACACTCAAAATCAAATGCTTCTGATGTCGACAACACCAGAACTAAGGCTGTGCTCGGCTCCAGCCTCTTGAGCAGGATCATTACAATGCGGTATTTAATTACATGATCATATACTGGTTTTTCCACAGAATCCCTAACTCATTCCATGCCTGGGTAGTCATTCAATATTTCCCTTAATCCTCCCCATCCAGTGTGTGCCGCAGGCTTTATTTGCTGCACACCATCCAAAGCCTCTGTTGACTACAGAATTATTCATTTCCTCTGGGGGTTCCTCTGCTCTTTCATCGGGGCTCTGGATGCTTCTCAAGAGCGAACAAATTTATTTCCACAAAACACCTGTGCAGTGACCTTGCACTTTCTCCCTCAGGACCAGAGGCAGAGAGAGGAGCACCAGTGTGTGAGAGCCTGGGTTTGGATGTTCTCATCCCATCCCATGCCATCCCTGGAGCTTGATTTTCCATGGACTTTGCATTCCTTTCCATTTCTTTACATTTCTCCTGTTCAAAGCACAGCTCCTGTTAGCTTTGTTTCCAAGTGCTCAGCACTCCTGCAAACCTGACCCCAGGATCTCCCACTGGGACCTGGCAAGGAGAAAGGCATAATTAAGCTCAGCTCTGAATTCTGGAGGAAATGCAAGGGTAGGAAGGAGCCCACATGAGAGTGCATTTTTTTCTCATGCAATCCCTCGCTTTGTTCCATAAAGGTTTCAGATCTTCCCAGAGAATGACGGATCCTGCTTGGTTACACAGGCCCTGGAGAGAGCCCAGCCCATGCACTGCACAGAGCCTGAGGGAGGACACAACATCACTTTGCAATTAAGACCAGTAAAAACCTCACCGCCTTCCTTGCTCTATCCCCTCACCACCCTGCTCTCATCCCCTTTCCTCCTTCAGATACTCCCTAATCCCCCTTGGGAATGGCTTTGTCCTTGTGCCGATTCCTGTGCGCCTCTCCCGCCAGACCTCTCAATCCAAAGCCATCCCTCTCCCTTCCTCACACACAGGAGCAATTTCCTGGCCTGGAGAGTCTCCTCCAGCCATGGCTCTCAGCTGGAGCAGGGCTCTGGCAACGTGAATAATTTTTATCCTTATGGAGATAAGGAAATCATGGGATGTGGGAACTGGCTTCACGTTGCTTCTCTTTGGCTCCTTCCTCTGGGAACGGGGTCCAGCCTTGGATCAGAGGTCTCACATCACACCAGAGACCTGCAGCACAGCAACAGCATCTGTCCCCAAAGAGCACTTGAGTGTCCCACGCCCTTGCTCTGCCCAAGCAGAGACTGAGCAGATGTGAAGCAGGGGGATCTGGCCCTTGGTGCTGCGCAGAGTACACAGATCAGGAATGAGCTCAAGACCACAAGAAAAAGCAGAAACATGCTGCTGGGGCCTGTGGGTGGTGTGCAGTGACACAGTCCTGGCTGTCCTTGTGACACCTGTGTTCCCAAAGCTGCCATGGTGGAGGAAACTTGATCCCATCCCCATGTTGTGGGGAAACCCTCCCAGCTCTGCCCTGGCTCCTGCTTTTCCCAGCAGGGTTCACTGTGCTCCTTCTACACCCTGGGATACCCAGCCCTGGTCAGATGTGGGTGCTGGAGGTGCCTGAGGAGTTGGGATAAAAACTGGCTGTCCAGCACTGGGGATCCAGCTGAGGGAGGGCTAAAGCAGTGGCTTAAAACACTAACCCAAGTGGCTCTGTCACCATGGCATGGAGCAGTTCCCATTTTTATTTCCCAGCCACTAACAGCACTTGACATCTGTAGAAGTTTGTATTACCAAGGTTCAGGGTTTTGGGAAGAAAGCAGAAAGATATTCAAGAGCTCTGCACTGAGACCCTGCTGTGTGCCCAGGGGTGCGTGCCCTGTGAGGCTGGGGATGTGCTTGGGGAGCTGACACTCATCCCACAGGTTGGAGCAGCAGCTGCTTTCCCATCCTGTGCCGTGCACAGATCCTGCTCTTCCCTAGTGATGGGATCCCCAGGGGATGGGATCCCCAGGGACGGGTGAGCAGCCATCTGTCCCTGTCCCTGTTGTTGAAGCAGCCTGAATCCGCTTCTCTGATTGTTTAGGAAAGGTTTCCTGCTCACCTTCCTGAACTCCCAGACAACTGCTCTGACATATTTTCCCTGTCAATGCAAAGACAACACAGTCTGTTGAAACAGCTGCCTGAGCCTGCCAGGTTCTTGGTATTACAGAGCCATTTCCAAGGGACTGGCAGGGCAGTTGAGAATCCTGTGTGGTCCAGGCCAGACATGCAGCTTGCCCCTGGAGAGGCACAGCATGTTCTCACTTCAGAGCTTTTACTGAGCTAATTCTCTCCAGACAATGTGGATCAAGAGCTGGTGTCAAAGCGACCCTTCTGCCTTTCCAAGTGGGCGATGGGGCTGCGCCACTCTGTGCTCACACTGATAGCACCTTCCCTGGCTTTTCTGGACACAACCCCAAGCTCAGGAATGACACAGCTCCTGGTGCCAGGCCAGAGCAGGATCAGCAGGGACTCAGAGCCACATGCACCAGGCACTGCAGGGCTGCACAGCAGCTGACACAGGACAGTGCAGCTCCTGCAATGGAGGCAGTGGTGGCACTGCAGGAGTGGGCACTGTGCTGGACACAACTCCCCTGCTGCTGTGCCTGCCCTGCCCACACCTCCAGTATCCCAGTCAGAAGGCTTTTAATTGAAGCCTTGTTGGTGGACAAGAGAAGCTTTGGGGGACCTAATTGAAGCCTTCCAGTACCTGAAGGGAGCCTACAAGGAGGATGGAGAGAGACTTTGTAGGAGGAACAAGGGGGAATGGCTTCCCACTGCCAGAGGGCAGGGATGGATGGGATGTTGGGAAGGAATTGTTCCCTGGGAGGATGGGGAGGCCCTGGCACAGGGTGCCCAGAGCAGCTGTGGCTGCCCCTGGATCCCTGGCAGTGCCCAAGGCCAGGCTGGACGGGGCTTGGAACAGCCTGGGCTAGTGGGAGGTGTCCCTGCCCAGGGCAGGGCTGGAACAAGATGAGCTTTGACGTCCACTCCAACCCAAAGCTGTCTGGGATTCCATTTTATGAGTATCACAGGAGAACAACCCCTGATGCTCACTGTGCAGTGTGACAACTTGCACAAAACCTTCTCTGGGGATGAGGAGGCTCAGGGACAACCTCAGTGCTCTCTGCAACTCCCTAAAAAGTGTTTGTAGTGAGGTGGGGCTCTTCTGCCATGTCTCAAGTGAAAGGATGAGAGGAGATGGCCTTAAATTGCACCAGGGGAGGTTCAGATTAAATTTAAGAAAATGTTTTTTCCCTGACAGAGTGGTCAATAAGCGGGTGAATAAGTTGCCTGGGGAGGTGGTGGAGTCACCTTCTCTGGGAGTGTTCAAGAAGTGTCTGGGTGTGGCACTTGGGGATGTGGGTTAGGGGGGATTGTGGTGGTGCTGGGGTGATGGTTGGATGAGGTGATTTTGAAGGTCTCTTCCAACCTTGATGACTCTGTGGTTCTGTGCTTCATACAAACCATTTGCCAAAATGCAAAGAGTCTCTTTCCCCACCTGTGGAAGACCGTGATGCTTCTCAGTGCCACAGATTTCTCAAAATGAAATTAAACAGCTGAATTAGGAAATCGCTGTAATTTTGTAGAGAGTTTAAATGACTCATTAAGGGATTTGTTACTGCACGGTGGGCAGAGCAAAGCTGAGCAGGAGTTACGGCTGAGGTGGGCTGACCCCTGAGCAGGCCCAGGAAATTGCTGGATCTGTGACACGCAGCTGCAGGTGCTGGAGAGCTGCAGCCACACTGTGTGCTCTGGGCAGCAAATCAAGGAATACTCCACCGAAAAGACACAGCACAGGAAATGCTCTGAGGCTCTGTGCTTCATCCATCCAGTAGAAAATGATTCGTAGCTCAGGAATGTTCTCAGTTTAGGAACCAATCCTACAGCAAGGGCGAGAGATTGGGTAAGTGTAGAGCGCATGTGCTCATCAGAGGAGAAGCAAAACTTGCCTTCACAGCTACAGATAAAAAGATGGAGCCTGCTGAGAAGGCAGCAGCACCTTTGAAACTCATTTAATTAGGTTAAAGGAAACAAAGGGTGAGGTTTGTGTTTCTTCACAAGCAGTAAGTGAAAGCTTTAATACGTTGGCTGCAGGGTCGCTCCCTCCCCAGCAGGGTCCAGGGGCTGCTCAAAGAGCTGAAACACTGGCAAGTTCTTGATTGTAAAATAGACATGTGCATGTGTGTGCAAGGCTGTGGGAGAGCCAGGCCCTTCCAGAGCACTTGATGGGATGCTGGACACCAGTCTGGGAACAGCAGCTCCCCCAGGGGTGTAACAGAATTTCAGGCAAGGGGGCAACAAGGTCTCGGTGCTCAGATCTCCAGTGAGTCTGGATGTCTTTCAGGAAGGTACCTGAGCCCTAGACACATAACCAAAGCATTGGCTGGGGTTAGTTGTTCAAATGTAGCTCTGGCCGTTGAGACATTTTCACCTGAGCAGGTGTCCAGGTGCCCTGGGAGCCAAGGCAGGGACATGGGCCTGGGAGCAAACCCAGCTTGCTTCTGGAAGCACCAGCTGGCCCGGGAGCCTGAGCAGAGAGCTCAGCCTCAGGCTTTGGCAACAGATGTGTGCATGAAGTGAGAATAGTTCATCTCTGGGGCTTGGGAGAGGAATGGTCCCTTGGTTTTGTGCAGTTCTTGCAGAATGTGCTGCTCTGCAGAGGCAGGGCTGGGATCTTGAAATGACAGAATCCCAGGATGGTTTGGGCTGGAAGGGACCTTAAAACTCACCCCATCCCACCCCTGCCATGGGCAGGGACACCTCCTATTAGCCCAGGGTGCTCCAAGCCCCATCCAAACTGGCCTTGGACACTGCCAGGGATCCAGGGGCAGCCACAGCTGCTCTGGGCACCCTGTGCCAGGGCCTGCCCACCCTCCCAGGGAACAATTCCTTCCCAATATCCCATCTAAATCTACCCTCCTTCAGCTTAAAGCCATTCCCCCCTTATCCAATCACTACATGGCTTTGTGAAAGTCCCTCTCCAGCCTTCTCATGAGCCCTCTTTAGGAACTGGAATGTTGCTGCTGTCTCTGGGTCCTGCACCCTTTTGGGCACAGGGAGGCTGCTGAGGGATCTTGCAGGACTGGCCCATTGCCAGAGCCAGCTACAGGCACACGGAAAAGAAATATGGAGCTTTCCAAACCCTTGATGAATTTGAAGGAAGAATAAAGCAGCACTGACAAATGGCTGGCCAGGCTGTTTGCCCAGGAGAGGAGATGTGTTGGCCTTGCTTGCTGACAGACTGCTTTGGTAATGCTGGAATTAGTTAAATGCTGCTAATAAAGAATACAAACAGCACAGGAGGGGCTTCAGAACCAGCACACCATGGTCACCAAAGTGTCACAGGGCAGTGTGTGGCAGAGCATTCTCCTGAGGGACCAGGAGAGGTCCTGGCCCAAGCGTAATATCCTGGCTACTGGTGTCACGCAGAGGCTGCAGTGACAGGGAGTCAGAGCTGGACCCTGACCCAGGCTGGACCCTGACCTGGCCGGACCTGCCCTTGGGGATGGCGGCACTGCAGGGGTGGCACTGCAGCGCCACAGGGCAGCTCTCAAAGCACCCAGCAAAACCATGTCCACTGTTGGTGGTGCGTGCTCCCCTCTCAGCTTTTAGGATGTCACAGACTCTCAGGATCACCAGGGTTGGAAGAGAACTTCAAGATCCATTTGAGCAAGCAACTATTAACCCAGAACCACCATAATCTCTCCCAAACCACGTTCCCAGGTGCCACATCCAGACACCTCTTGAACACTTCCAGAGATGGTGACTTCCCCACCTCCCTGAATGACTTACTCCAGTTCTCTGTATTTAATCTGAACCTCCCTTTGTTCAATTTAAGGCCATTTCCTCTCATCCTTTCACTTGAAACACAGCAGAAGAGACTGATCCCAGCAGAGGATTGTTCCCAAACCCCTTGGTATCTTGGCACGCTTTAAAACAACCTGATACTGACCACTTGTAACACCCTGTTTATAAGGATACAAATCTGGGAACCACATGGAGAACATCAGAGTGTGTGAGGTGCTGGACATCACACCAGAGCAGCACTGCTCCCTCAGTGACCTGGAACAGGGATGCGATCCTGCTGCTTGGGCTCTGCACTGGCATTCCCAGCCATGTTCCTTCTCACAAAGTTTGACAGTCAAAGTGGAGAATTTAGGACCTATAGCCCAAAAGGAAGTTGGACAAAATGGGTGTGGGAAGCTGGGACAACCTAAGCACTGATCCTCAGGATAAGAAACAGGAGGAAAAACTGGCTTTTCAAGCTTTCCCTCTTTCCCCCAAATTTCCAGGATCTTATTTTGGAAGTGGCTAGCTGCAGCTGTCAGATGTCTGCTTCAGGCAGGGAGTACTAAATAAGGGATGGAAACCATCTCCACAAGTGTGGGAAGTTATTCAGAATTAACCATTTGCTGCAGAGAGCTCCCAGGACCCTGAGAGCACCCCTGGCCTGTGAGCCATTCACTTACACGATGTAACCTTTCCCAGGGAGCTTCCCAGGAAGAGCTTCCCCTCCACACCCATGTCCTGCCGCCTTGGCAGACTCGCACTCTGTTGTGGGTTGGGTCCCCCCGGCCCCTGCCCCCACCAGAGTGATGCTCCCGTAGGTGGGACTGCAGGCGGGGTGCCCAGGTGCGCAGAGCTCGTGCACCCTGGTGTGGTCCCTGCTTCGATGGGGCTGCCCTGGGGTAGCCCTGGCTGCACCCACAGGTCCCTGGATTGGTGAATAGTGGGGTTCTGTGCTTACATCACTCTGGTTTTGTGTTCCGTGGCTGTTTTTCCTCTTTTTAAACATTGTGTAACTGAAGGACTGACAATGCCAAGAGCATTGCTGGTGGGTGAAGGAGACAGCAGGAATTCTGCAAGGCAGTGAGGTGGCACCAGCAGGTGAAACTCACCCACGGCAGAGCCTCCTCGGAGCCCCACGCTCCCGGCACGGTGACAAGGTGACACATGTGCCCTCTGTCGCAGCCCACTCCCCACCCGGGCTGTGCCCAGCTCCCCCAGCCCTGCCTGCCCCCGAGACAGACCCTGCCGAGGGGAGCTGCCGCTCCCACGGGATTGCCCGGGAACCACAGCGTTCCGAGAGCTCGGAAAACAACAACCAAATTGAACGCACAGTTGGACACGGCTGTGCAGCATCTCCCACGTGCAGTGCGGGCCCTGCCCGCCCCCGCGCTCCTCTCGGCTTGGAATCCAAGGCGGAGGAGGGCTGGGTGAATCAGTGCTGCTCCGGGGGTGTTCCTTGGGCCCTGGCACATGGCAGCAGCACCCAGTCCCACCCGAGCTGGGGCAGGGGCTCAAGGGGGTTGCTCTCCCATACCCTGTATTTCAATACAGGGTCCCGCTGTTCATCCATGGGAGCTGCCTAAGCTGTGGCTGCGCGCTGCTGAGGGACCGCTGAGCATTCGAGATGCTGCCACATCTACCCCGGGCTTTGCTGTTGGTCCAGGACACCAACAGGGAGCACTGTGAGGCCAGGCTTGGCTCGGGGACCTCGGGAGTGTGTGCACAGCAGGGAATGACTTGGAGAGCACTCAGAGGTGTGAGTGGTCTTTAGGAATAAAAGAATTACGGGATTAAAATAATCAAGGAAGTGGGTTGAAATGAGCTTTAGAAAACTGAAGTGTTGGTAAATTCCCAGCAGAGCTGCAGGGTGGTGGTGCCCCCACAAAGTACGGAATGGGCAGAGGCTTTTTTGTCCTGCTGGCCACCAAGTGCTGAAGAGTTCCCCTCCTCTCCCGCCGTGGTGGCCAGGCTGAGTCTGCAGTAAACCAGACAAACACCAGCTTAAAGCGGCCTTCAAAAGCACCTGGATCCCCAACAGCTCTGTCAGAGTGGGTTTAGCTGCTCTGAGAGAGGAGTGAACCCGATTGCAGAGTTTAACTCCTGCAGTGTTTGGGGTTTCCTCAAAGCTTCCCGCAGTCCCAGCTGCAGCCCAGGACATTGTCCTGCTTTGGGTTGCAAAGAAAGTCGGCACAGCATCCCCAGAGACCTGCGGGTCCACCCACTGCAGGGAAACGGGGGGAGCAGAGGGGTGCAGGGACACCTCCGCACAGCCACGCCCCAGGTGACACCTTTGGAATATGTCCCGTCCTCGGGGCAAGCCCCAGCAAAGCTTACTCAGGGTGTGGCAGGAGGGCTGGGGGGGTTATCCCCGCAGACACACACCGTGTCCCGAGTGTTTGTCCAGGGCTTGTCCTGTCCCAGGAGAGGACATGGACAGGGCTCCCAGCCCTGCTCCCTGGGACCTCCACACACACCCTGGGGACAGCCCTGGCACTGAGGGGGCTCATGCCAGTGAGGCTTGCCTGGATGTGTCCTGGATGAATGGCTGGGAGAAGGCAAAGGGAACAGGTCCCGGTGTGGAGCCCTGGGGGAGCCTGAGGAGCTGCCAGCAGCCCTGGGAAGGACAGTGAGGAGAGAAGGAGAGAAGGGAAGGGGAGCTGGGTCACTGCAGGAGCTGAGGAGGGACAGGGAGCAACTCAGGAGGAGACCACTCGTGATGCTGGCGTGGTAGGGATGAGAAGGGGGTGGTGGGGAGATGACTCAAGAGATGTGGGAGGTGGGAGGGCTGAGATAAAGTCGGTTTGTGACCCATCTGGCTCGTAGAAAGGGCCAGAGATGGATTTCTCTTGAGAGGTTCTTGCTGAAACTTGCTTAGCACTGACTGAAACCCCCACTTCAAAATGCAGGAGATAAATTTTCCTTCCTGAGCTCTTGGGAGTGAAGCAAACCCTGCAGTGATGGATGGTGCCTGCTGTGCCTGTTTGCTGGTTTGTTTCTACATTGTCCTGGCTGGGGCACCAACAAGAAGGGAATTTTTGGCTGTGCCAGCTCCTTCATGTAGGCAAAGGTGGAGGCTCTGGGGAGCAGAGCTTCGGAGATGGGGGACAGGGATGAAGAGCAAAGCTGGCAGAGAGCTTGCAGCTCCACAAAGCCTGGGAAAAGCAGCGAAAAGAAATGAGCCACTTGGTGGCATTGGGTGCCCCATGCAGGGCTGGGACCACCTGCAAGGCACGGGGAGGCCTCACTGCTGAATACTCACTGGGTTTCCTTGGTTTGCAAACAATTCTGTCATTCCTGATGCAGGTTAGTGGTGCAGGAATCCCCTTCCCTGCTCCAAACCAGCATCTTCTGCCATCAGGTGGGCACTGAGGTGGCTCATCCCCCACATCCATCCAGCTCAGTCCTCCTGGGGGCCAGTCCCGGGGGGCACAGGCAGCTCTGCCTTTGCAGGGAGCAGTCTGCAAACAGGAGGATTGGGGGTCTGCCAGCACAGCCCAGGTGCTCATGGGGTACCCGGGGATGTGGGGTGCCCTGGGCCATCCTGCAAAAACTGTGACTTTTGCAATGAGCAATGGATGCTCACATCCATTTTAATGGCTTTCTTAGTGCCTGGGATTCCCAAGGTGCATAAGCCAGTCAAGAACTTCCTGCCAAAACATCCTTCATTTGAAAAGTGCTGGCTGGGAACCAGCACGTGTCATAATAGTTTTAACAAATTAATGATAATGATTTAAAAATCCTCATAACCATGGTGTGTCTTGGGCCCAGGGTGGGATTCATCATGCAGGCTCACCAGCACAGCTGTGCTGGAGAGGAACATTTTAAAATATATGAGATCTTAGATCTGAGTCTCCCTTGCATCAGAGGCAGCTTTTTGAAGAATACCCTCTGGAATTCCTATTGGGAAACTGCCTGGTTTAAAGGTTTTTTCTTTTCTTCCAAATTTTTACTCTCAAAAACTTTCCACAGGTCCCTTCTGCTTTTTGGAGTGATTCCCAAACTGCACTTTTGGGATTTGCAGAGTCTTCCGGACAGCCCTTCCCACACAGGGGTATCCCTGTGTGCTGCTGGGGCTGTGCTGGGGTCCTGGCTCAGCTGGGGTGACACCCTCTGGGACAGGGACAGCTGGAAATGCAGGCATGTGGAGCAGCTGAGTGTGAAGGTGTGGAGGGCAGGGCTGGGAAAGTTTTCATTTGAAGGTATGGGTGTTGTCCCTGGAGGAGTCCTTGCAGCCTCCTTCAGCTGCTGCTCCTCTGGGCCTCAGACTGAGCTGGGGTGACAGCAGTTGCCTCTGCCCCCGGGGCTGCCTCTGGCTGTCCCTGTGTTATCATCTCCACCTGGCCAGGAGCAGAAGATGGATCAGTTTCCATTTCTTCTGACATGTGGAAGGTGAGGTTTTGAGGGATTTTGAGGCATACCAGGAAAGGATGGAGATTTGAGTGGGGAAAACCCCTGGGGTGGGACCATGCTTCTACAATGGACAAATTCAGCTTTTCCCTGCAGTCTGTCCATGACTCTGTCTTCTGGGATGGTCTTGGTTGGTCTCGACGATCCTGGAGGTCTTTTCCAGCTTTAATGATTCTATGATTCAAGGGGAGTGAGAAATCTTTCAATGCTGCCTCTCAGCTGAGGTGTAGCAGGAGATCTCCCTCATCTGGGATCCTTGGAGCCAAAGATGAGAAGGATTTTGTGAGACCTTCCCACCTTTCCCTGATGAGGGGACGCGGCAGCCTGGGCTGGGCAGGACCTGCCCCAGGGGACACTGGTGTGCCCTCTGCTCCTGACAAACACCTGGGCAGGCAGAGGGCTGTCTGAGCTCCACGCGGGGGCTTGCACTTGCTCTGGGTGCCTGCACACGCCACTGGATCATGCTCCCTCCTGGACACCAAGGCCAACCTCTCTGTGCACTGCCAGCCCCAGAAGTTGCTGCCAGGGCAGGCAGACACTCCCAGCAGCTGCTTCTTCCAGAGGCCCCAGCAGCCCCCCTGGCTGCTTTGCTGGGGCACCAGTTCAGATACTGGTCCATTTGTGGTCCTGCAAACCAAGCTCTGCAGGTTGGGCTGAGGGGGCTGAGTACACCCTCACATCTCTCCTGGAGTTCTTGGAAGTGCTCAAGGGCACTGGTGAAACCGGGGTCCCTGTGGGGAGAGCTTTGGCAGGAAGTTCTTCTCTGAGCTCTGAGCTCTTCCCTGTCCAGCTCAGTCTCTGGAGACCCAGTCTCTGCAGACCATCATTCCTACGGGGATGCAAATTCCCAGGTATTTACCCTCATTCTCCAGCTCTCCCCTTGGGTGCCTGTTGTGCTGCTGAGATTTAGAGCCCCTCTCTCCATCCCAGCAATCCGTGCTGGCTGCAGCTCCTCCCTGGCTGCTTGCCCCCTCGGCTCCTGTGTGCAGCTCACGTCCCTGGTTTAAATCTCCCTTTAAGCACACACCTGTTTTCTATTGCTGTTGCGGCAGGATTTTAACTGTGTATGTATTACATGTCTTTAAAATTTATGCAACTCATTTTTTTATGTGCACAGCTCTGCGATAAGCCGTGAAAGGTACGCTATAAAAATGTGTAATTGCACTGTATTTTTTTTCCCCCCAACACATGGCGAAACTGTATTATTTTTCCAAGGGAAATACGTGCTGGGGGAAGGGAGGAAGAAGAGGGGGAAGGAGCACCAATCGATTTGGCAGAGTGCAGGGCTGTCCTGCTCTGCATTCAGCCGGGTGCTGCAGGAGGAGGGGGAGCTGGCGGGCTCTTGGATCTGTGGAGCAGCTCCAAGAGCCGACACTCAAACCTGCTGAGCCCCTTGTTAGTGCCCTGCTGCTCCCAGAAAACCACTCACCCACCATCCCCATGGATCAGGCACTCGGTGCAGGGGTTAACTGGGATACAGAGCAGCAGCCCCACACGCTGCTGTTCCCCTGCCTGGAGGGTGAGGGTGCGGGAGTGCTGGGCTGGGCGCTCTCCAGACACACTCCAACGTCCCATGGAGCAGTGGAGTGTCTGCTGGAGGAGTGTTTGTTGTTGTGGGCTCAGGGGCAATGGGAAGCTCCCTGTTCATCTCTCCTGACTGGTCTATGAAGTGTTCAGCTCCATCAGGAGGAGTCCATGATGATGGAAAAGGCCATTCCAGGTGAGGGTGCTGCTGCACAACAGCATCAACAGCTGTTCTCCCAGGCAACAAGTGACAGGACACGGGAAACCGGCCTCAGATTGTGCCAGGGGAGGTTCAGGTTGGACAGCAGAGAATATTTCTTCCCTGAAAGAGTGGCCAGGCACTGGCACAGGCTGCCCAGGACAGAGGTGGAGTCACCATTCCTGAAGGTGTTCAAAAAAGGAATAGATGTGGCACTTCATGGAATGGTTTAGTGGCCATGGTGGGATTTGGTCAAAGGTTGGACTTGATGATCTTGGAGGTTTGTTCCAACTTCAATGATTCCATGATTCTATGAAAGTGGCAGCATCAGCCTGGCTGATCTTCATTCCCACGCTCCCATGGGAAAGCAGGGGAGCTCAGGGGGTCCTCTCACAGGGTGGGCAGCACTCAGCACAGCAGGCAGGTCACATCCTTGTCCCTGCTTTGGGACTGGGGGACCAAAATCTCCATAACAGAATTGCAAATTTCTCAGGTGAAGTGCAGCTCCAAGCAGAGCTGGGTGAACTGACACCTCTTCCTTCCTTGCATGCCCCAAACCATGGTGCCCCAGGCACAGGATTCCCTGGGGGCTGTCAGATCCATGGACATCTTCCAGCACGGGGAGGGGAGGAGATCAATCATCAGCAGCACATTTTACTGACTGCTCCCAGCAGATGGTCCCAACAATTTGCACTTCTCTGCCTGCTTCAACATATTGAATTACAAACCAAACAAAGCCAAACATAACCCCTCTAAACAAACAAACACCGGCAGCCAAACAGCCCCTGAGGAAGGGCTGAAATGTACCTGCAAGGGGCACCTGCTGTGCCTTGCCCCAGCGAGGGGCTGCGACCTCCCTGCTGCTGCTCCCTCACCCCACCAGGGCCCTGTGCTGGCTGGGCCAGTCTGGGCTCCCAGCTCAAGGAAAACTCAGCAGCTTTCCAGGGAATAACAGCTTTTGGGAGGGAGACTGTCACTCACAGGTGCTGCAGTCACAGAAGCTCCAGATATGCCTGGAGACGGATGAGGAACCTGTTGAGGCTTCAGGGATTCTGCTCTGCTCTGTGATCCCAGGGATGATCCCAGTTGGGAGCTCAGCCACCCCACGCAGTCCCTGCCCATTGCCCCATCTGTTTAGACAGGTGAAAGGTGAGAGTCACCAAAGGGACCTGCTGAGCATCCGTCCCCGTGGTTATGACCTCCCAAGGCCTGCCCAGAGGGGGCTGCTTTTGTGACCCCTGCCCACCCCTGGCCCCAGAGCCAGGCTGCATCACTTCCCCAGTGTGCCTTGGACACTGCCAGGGATTCAGGGGCAGCCACAGCTTCTCTGGGCACCCTGTACCAGGGCCTCCCCACCCTCCCAGGGAACAATTCCTTCCCAAAATCCAAACTATAGCTATCCTCTTTCTTTTAAAGCCATTCCCCCTTGTCCTATCACTAGAGCTGTCCTTTCTGTATGCACAACCCCACAAACATCTCCCCTTCTTTTGTCCAAAATAACTCACAAAATACCAACCAGCAGCTTTTTTCCTGCCCCACTGCCATCCTCACATTTCACAGGAGCTGTACAGTGAGAAGGAAAACTCCTCACTCCCTTCCAGGAAGATTTCCTTGATGATGTGCATCCCTCGAGAGAGGTTGTAAAAACTTCTGAAGGGGCGAGGCCAGCCTGGAGACAGAGATGTTTTATTTTCTCTCTGCTGCGGTCCCTAGCAGGAACCTCCCTGCTTCTCACTTGTGTTTCACTCTCTGCTGTAAAACGTCCACCAGCAAGATGCAGCTTGAGAGGGATGGTCCCTGTAGGGTTAGTACTACAATAAATGAGCTGTGTCTTTCCTATTTGTGGAATAAACACAACCCAACAAACCACTTCTGGAAGCAGGAATTTCCCCCAAGTAATTGCAGCACTATGGTGAGCAATAACATGCATTAGTAAAAAAAAACCCAAACCTTGAAGCCATTAATCAATTTTAGCTGCATGAAATTTTGGTCACAGAGCTCTTCACTACTGGTAATAGAGCTGTGATTGCCTGCTACTGTCTGCATGTGCAGCAGATTGCTTCTTCAGGAAGAGATGTAATGGACATTTTAATATCTATTGTGTGGCACAGGCAAATAACTTGCAGAAGATGGAACTGTCCTGACAGCTGCGATCAACAACAACAGGCAGCGCTTGCCCTGACCAAATATCTGCACTGCTGCTCTAACATCTCTGCCACGTTAATATTCCTCTCCCGATTTATCTTCGGATCCAGGCTGCGCCCTGGGACATGGTGGTCACACACCAACAGGCAATTCCTGCTTGTTTCCACACTGGAAACTGAACCCTCTCATAAAATGCAAAGGAGGAAATCCTCTGGGAGCTGCCACAGCCATCAGTGATGCAAGTCACGGTCGGCTCCGAGTGGAAAGGAGCTGGAATGCTGTGTGGGGAAAGGTTCAGGCACTGGCACCCAGGCCTGGCTTGGTCTCTCGAGGTCCCGCACCCACGGGCGTGTCTGCGCTGCGCTGCAGCCCCACCTCGGTGTCTGTGTCTCGTGGAACCTGCGGCAGAACTTGGCTCTGGCACATCCTGCTGACAAAGACCCCCCGGACACACCCCTTGGACCAGAACCCCCCCTCTTGTCCAGCTCTTATCAGCTGCTCTCCTACAATGATTTGGAGGAAGCAGAGCCCTTGCTCAGCTCTTGGGATGTGCTCGGTGGAGCCAGCCCTGGGTGATGTCCCTTCCATCCCCTGGCGGTGGTGTCCAGGTGCTGATCCCAGAGGCCTCTTGGCTGAGAGGCCCCGTGTTTGAGGTGTGCGTACTCAGGGAGGTGCCCACCCAGGGACACCAGTTTGTGGGAGTTTTGGTCTCCACACAAGTCCAGGTTCTTTATCTCCCTCGCCTCTGGGAAGCTTTACCTTCGAGCCCGAACAGATGAGAAACGCCTGCAGATGTTGTTTCAGGTTGTTTATTTCTTCTTATCTCCAGCCAGCTCTCAGCTCCAGCCGCAGTCTGATGCCAGCCGTGTCCGA
>VZRQ01000121.1:44509-68175 GCA_013397975.1 Machaerirhynchus nigripectus | reverse complement strand
CTGCCCCTGGATCCCTGGCAGTGTCCAAGGCCAGGCTGGAAAGGGCTTGGAGCAGCCTGGGACGGCAGAAGGTGTCCCAGGCATGGCAGGAGTGGGATGAGATGGGCTTTATGGTCCTTTTCCACCCAAACCATTCTATGATTCTATGATTCTGATCTCTGGAATTTCTCATGATTCCTGTCTTGGCTCACTCTTTGCTTAAGAAAATCCTGTGGCACTCATCCTCTCTGCTGGGAAGACTGCAGCCTTCACTGGACACCTGTCCTCCAGAAATGCCTCATTCATTGTAACTGAGCCCTTTCTGGTACAAAATGCATCCCGTCACCGGGATCTTTGTTACGTGAGGCTCCTTGTGACAGCAGGGCTGTGCTGGGGCTGCCTGGGCACCACCTGGGACACCCCAAGTACGCACATGACCGACGTGGGGACGCGGGGCTGAGGCACTGAGCGCTCTCATCCTGCCGTGTAAACAGGGCTCCTTTGGGAAATGTCACCTCTGCTACTTAAAGCTTTTTTTTTGGATGACTGCATTATTCTCAAGCCTGTCACCACACTTTATAAATCACATAAGAGGAGTTTCTTACACAAACATCCCTCTGTGCTTTTAGCTTTGCAGTTTCCAGATCACCCCTGGCATTACGTGCAGCGCAGACAGGACACGCCTCCAGGGGTGGCACAGAGATGGGAATGGGGGCACATGGCCTCTGCAGCCACCCCCTCCTGCCCACACAAGCTGTGTCCTGGGGTCCCCCTCACGGTGTATCACTGAGCGCAGTGGTGACGCCGAGCCAGCCCCTCCTGGCCCGCCCGGCCGTGCCGGGTGGCAGGGACACACCGGAGCAGCGCTGTGCACACAGCTGCCACGGTTCTGCTCGTACCAGTCCCATGCTGGTGTGTGTTCCTGATGTCCCCATCCTGACCTCGTGTCACCTGAGGCACCATCCATCCCTGCCTGGGCCAGTTCTGTTCCCTCCTGGAGGAAGGATCATGAAGCTCACTTAGATCTGTTCCTGCCCAGGTGTTTGGTCCATCTCTGTCAGAAAGGAGGATTGAAATTTGTGTCACCTCCCAGGCTTCAGCCACTCCTCTGGAGCTGCCAGTGCAGCCTCTCTTGCTCTCTCTGCACTGCCAGTGCCACTTGCAGGAGGTGAGGGTGAGGAACCTCACATGTACAGCTACTCTCCATCAGCCCAGAACAACGAGACAGCCACGGGCTCTTCACTGCCATGTCTGGCCCTCTGAGACACTCCAGATTTTGATGCAGAGTTTTTCATAGCTGGAAGAAGACCTCTCTGAGAACTAGGGTGATGAGAACTGATTAGTGTGGGATTACTAATTAGGGTTAGGAGGCAAGTACCCGTTCAGCAGCACTGAGGAGGACTTCGCACGCTGTGCTGGAGCTCAGCTCCTGTGTTCCACCAGCTACTGAGCACCTGTGGTGGATTCCACTTCTTGTGTGCGTTGCACAAGGAAAGCAGGGTTATAAATGAACTCGTGAATCATAAAATCACAGGACGGTTTGGGTGGAAAGGGACCCTAAAGCCCATCTCATCCCACCCCTGCCATGGGCAGGGACACCTCCCACTGTCCCAGGCTGCTCCAAGCCCCATCCAGCCTGGCCTTGGGCACTGCCAGGGATCCAGGGGCAGCCACAGCTTCTCTGGGCACCCTGTGCCAGGGCCTCCCCACCCTCCCTGGTAAGGATTTCCGTGTTCACAACCATTACAGCAGGCAGCTGATAAGAATTATTTTGAAACTTCTGTCTCCAAGGACCACAAATTCAATCCCAGGTGCACTAAATATGCATCTTGGCTTGTGCTCTGTGCAGTTAAGCAATGGAAAAAACAACAGAAGCTGATATGGAAAGGTAGCAATGTATGTGCATTAGTATAACATTTCAGGACTGTGAAGAAAATAACACATTTCTGGATGAGCTGGTTAAGTTTTACACTTTCCACTGAAATCAGTCTGGTTTACAAATAAACATTTTGTGAAAACAGTGTTGTGTTTTTCACTAACAGATGTGAAAAATTACATTCTTTGCTGTCTCTAGATGATGCCCTGCTCTCCAAAGAGAGGCATCCTCAACTGGTCCAAGTGGAGGTGTAGATGCCAGGTCCCAGACTCCATGGGGTGCCTGGGGCTCTGTAGGATGTGCTGGGCTTGTTGGAGATGTTCGCTCATTTGCAAAGCTTGTGCCATGGTGCTCCATTGCCTTATCCCTCCTCAGTCCAACAGGAACATTCCAGGCAGGGTCCGTGACAAATCCTCTAATTCACCACTCAGATGCTTCAAACTGAAAGGGAGTAAGTTTAGATCAGATATTGGGAAGGAATTGTTCCCTGGGAGGGTGGGGAGGCCCTGGCACAGGGTGCCCAGAGCAGCTGTGGCTGCCCCTGGATCCCTGGCAGTGTCCAAGGCCAGGCTGGATGGGGCTTGGAGCAGCCTGGGACAGTGGGAGGGGTCCCTGCCCATGGCAGGGGGGGGATGAGATGGGCTTTAGGGTCCCTTTCCACCCAAACCGTCCTGGGATTCTATGGTTCTATGAATGTTCTATCTCCTCATGGGGACTGGGGTTGGGAATAACACTTGTGGCCCACCTCTGTCTCAGGGCAAGAGCAACTCCACTTTGGCCATTCCTAGCACGCCTTTTCCTATTGTGATCTAAATCCTACCCGTGGAAGGGCTGCTCTGACCTTTCCAAATGCTCTGTGTTCATTCCTTGCCTTCCAGGCAGCTGGATTTTCCTGACATCTGATCTGCAAAGGTACCTTTAACCCCATGGCTTCCCCTGTCTGCTGTGGGGAACAGACTTTGCTTTCCTTTCCTTCACAAAGATTTCTTCATCTCCTCCCTCTGTCCTGCCTAAACCCTCCAGTCTTGCCTGCTGGGACCAGTTTCGCTGATCTAAGGCAATTCTTCCCACTCTCTTTTGAACACCCTCCAAATGACCCTTTGCTTTCTCAAAACAGAGAAAATTTATTCCAGCTGCTGCCTTAGCAGTGGAGAGCAGGAGGAAGAGTGTATTTCTTCACAGTGATACCCCTGTGCATGACCCCACGATGAAATGGGCCTTTTTTTGGCTCTGCTTTGTCCTGTTGACTGATTTTCTCCCAGAGAGACCTCCAAGCAACCTTCCTGTCAGCAGCTGAACCCTCACTCTTCTTCCTCACCGCATCCTGCTTTTTTTAAACCGAATTTTCTTTAATTCATGGAGAGATTTGGAATTTGAATCCTGTCCTTCTGCCTACACAAGGTATCTCAAAACTTGGTACTACCTAGTAAATGAAATAAGCCTGCTATTTCTTCCATCATCTAGGTCACTAATGAGAACATGTAATAGTGCTGGAGTCAGGAGAGACCCCCAAGGAACTCTTCCCTTCCCTGGAATTAATGAAAGTTAATTAGAAATGGTGGGCAGGGAAGAAAATTTCCAACTTCCTGCTGGTCTGAGAATCAGGAGACCCTTTTTTAGCCTTTTTTCAAACCCATGGAGTTCATCTTGAGGGTGCCTGAATGATGGATTGATGGTGAGGAGGAAGGACCAGAGGCATTCTCTGTGAACGAGGCACAGGTTATTTAAACCTCGGCATTAATTAAGCATTATCCCTGAAGAGACCTGGGCCCTGCCAGCTTTTTGGGCACTACCTGTGGATTTTGTATTAAACTGCCATCCTTGAATTTTGCAGTAAGGAGTATGTCTAGAGTAGAGCTTTGCTTTTTTCCTCCTTTTTTCTCCCTTCCCCTTCCCCTCTTTTTCTTTTCTTTTTTCCCTGGCCGTACCTGTGCTTTGGACCCTTGTGTGCTCATGAGAAGTGGTGCTGTTATTTTTTATGTAAACTAACAGCAGTTTGAACATCCCCTTCTGCCTGGCCCTGACTGCAGTTCAGTGTCTGCTTTGTCCCAGCAGTGCCTCAGATATCCCATGCAGGGCTGCCCTCCTGCCTTTCCAACAGCTTCTTCACCATCCTGTGCGCAGGACACTGCCCTTGGCTCGGGGTTTGAGAGGCACCTTCAGGCTCAGCTGGTGGATTAAGCTGGATATATTTATTTGGGAATCTTTTCCGAGGGCCTTCATTTTCAGCAGTGGGTGCAGGGGCTGGAGAGCCCTGGCTGCTCTCACAGGGGGAAGGGGAGCTCTGGCCACCCTGTGGTGAGTGGTGACCACAGGGTGATGGAGAATCACCCCTGCATCCTCCCTCAGGGGTCATGGGATGAACCCCTGCTCCAGGGACTCTGCCAATCACCCCAGGCTGGGGGCAGAGGAGGAAGATGACCACCCTCACCACAGGCTCGAGCCTTTGGAGAGCTTTCCCTGACAGCCCCTGGAATTTGCTCTCTTGACTTTGTCCCCAGCACGGACAAGGGCAGCAGAGAGCCTGCCTGGCTTGAGCCTGTGTCTCCTAGGAACAAGCTAATTTTCCTCCAGTTTTCCTGAGACAAGGCAGCAATGTTGATTGTAATGATGATGTGATGGTGCTCAGCATTAATCCTGCGGGAGGGTGTCACTGTCCAGGGCAAAAAAACCCACTGAGCCGGGAAAAAAGGGTGCAGCCACTGTCTGAGAGGAGCTGGTCCAGGTGATGCTGCTAATGAGCAGCGTGTGGGCTGGGGGCACTGGCAGGACGTGGCTTTTGTGGACCCTGTCAGGTTCTAATTGTACAAGTTAATTACTGAGTGTAGCCTTGCGTAAGGTTAAAGCAGACAACAGATGATGAACAGTCAAGGGGTTTGTGCTGGGTCACAGCCATGCAGATGTGTCTGCAAATGCACAGTAATTCTGTGGTGTAAATTATACAGCTCTGCACAGGCAATGAAATTCCAGTCACAAATGTAAGCAGCAGGGGAATAGGAATGGGCTTATCCATGGGAAAAATCCTGTTAATGTGGGTAAGTGCCCAGGTCAACTTAGTGAAACAATTTAAAGGGCAAAAAGCTGAGCTTTCAGTTAATCCAGTCTAGGTGTGTATTTCCAGCAGCGGATTCACAGTGATGCTGTGCACAAATGGCCTCTGGGACTCAGCACTTGGCTGGACACTTCCAAATGTTTTAGCACTCAGTGGGCAGCAGGCACAGGGCACCTCCAGTCGGGACCTGGCCCTCGACACATTCCCAGCCAAGGGTTGCTCCCAAATATGAGGGTGGTTAGAGTTTCCAGCTCTAAAGAGCTGAGAAGGGCTCTCAGATGCTGTGGCAAAGCTCCCACGGGGGACAAAGTGGCACCAGAACTTCATCCTTGAGCAGAAAGCAGCAGTCACCCCCTCTGCCACCCTGGCATTTGGCCTGGAGGTCAAACCTGGGTTTGGTCTCATTGGAGTGTCTGGGAGCTGAAACACCTCCTGGTCTCCACTCCTGCCTGATGGGACATGCCAGCTCCAACTCCCTTCCCTCCCAGGACAACAGAGCCATGGAATGTGACTTCAGATTTTCTTTTGTGTGAAGTTTCAGAATATGAGATTTAATTTTTTTATGTGATCCTGGTACACAGGAGTGACAGTGGAAATGGCCATGGGCAGGTACTGGGAAGGTCCAGCCCAGGCAGTACAGACACACACCACAGGACAGATGAGCCTTGTCATGCTGGGAGCTCTTGGTGACATCCCCCTGAAGCACCTTGAAATAATATACCCAGACAGGCAACCCCAGAGCAGGCAGCAGCAAAAGGAGGGAAGCTGAGCTCAGGAGAGGAATCAGTTTGCAGCCCGGCTCCAGTATAAATTCAGTGACACTTGTGCCCCACAGCAGGGTGTCACAGAACCATAGAATCCCAGAATGGCTTGGGCTGGGAGGGACCTTGGAGCCCATCCAGTGCCACCCCTGCCA
Source organism: Machaerirhynchus nigripectus (assembly GCA_013397975.1). Lineage (NCBI taxonomy): Eukaryota > Metazoa > Chordata > Aves > Passeriformes > Dicruridae > Machaerirhynchus > Machaerirhynchus nigripectus. The sequence goes on along the minus strand of VZRQ01000121.1, from coordinate 62,352 downwards.
TGGGCAGGGACACCTCCCACTGTCCCAGGCTGCTCCAAGCCCCATCCAGCCTGGCCTCGGACACTGCCAGGGATCCAGGAGCAGCCACAGCTGCTCTGGGCACCCTGTGCCAGGGCCTCCCCACCCTCACAGGGAACAATTTCTGATCCAAACCCTCCTCTCTTGTCAGGACCCTGAGGGTCCTCTGCTCTCCCCTCAGACGTTTGCAGGAGCATCCCTGCCGCTCTCTGCCACATCTTTCACCAGCGCCTGCGCCCAGAGCCTGTCCCGTGTCCGGAGGAATCAGCCGGACACTCCGCGGGACTCAATCACTGCTGCATCAGGAGCCAACAGAGCCTCACCCTGCTGCTCCCTCCGGGCCGGGCTGTCAGCACAGCCCAGGCTGGTGTGGGGGGACGGACGCCCATTCCAAACAGCCTCATGGCATCCATCAGCGCTGCTTTGGAGCGGCAGAGGAGACAAAGGAAGGCAGGGAAGGGCCCGGCTGACCCCTTGTTAGGGACACTCTTCCCAGAGCACACAGTGTCCTGCCGGGTGGGATCCGGAGCCGGCTTCAGGCTCCAGCCTGTCTTCAGAACATCACTGCCAGGTGCTCTGCTATCCCTCCACTATCCCTATTAATTGGCTTCTCCCAGCCCTCTCCAGCCCCTTTCCTCCCAGTGCTCGTCAGGGAACGGAAAGGCGAAGCTGACTGAAGCTGACAAGATTTCTTCTTGAAAAAAAAAAGAGAGAAAGCTTGCATTGGCTCCATCAAAGCCTTTTATTAAAGCCACATGGGGAAAGAGCTGCCCTGTCAGACAGCTTTCGGTATTGAGAAAACATGAAAGAAACCAACAGCTATAATCAGCTCAAGAAATATATTGCATTTTTGACCCTGATATGGTTGCACACTGCTCGAGATTTCTTTGAAGGTGTTGCAGGTTTATTGATTGTGAGAAATGTCAATGTGTCACATGCCCAATTAACTTGGCACTTCTTGCAATCAATACCCTAATTTCCTCTCTTTAGAGAGGCCATTAATTTAATTAACCCCCTCTCTCCCCCGACTTGTTTTCCCAGTTAAAATATTTTAATAAACAGATGATCCAAGGCCTGTGTTCTTTTTCTGATGGGAGAGATGAAGGAGAGCAGAGATTTCTTAGAGGTTCAACATCATTTCCAAGGGCCTCTGGAGCCGTGTATCAGCTTAGTTGGAACAAGAGAGCAGCAGAGGCTGAAGGTGCCTTTTTCCCTTGCCTGCCTTATCCCAGCCTCTTCCTGGGCATCAGGAGACAAATCCTCTTTAGCAGAAAACACAGAGTGAGAGACCTGACCTCCCCAGGGCTGTGACCAACAGCCTGTGAAGGCTGCATCAGGAGTAACATGGTGGCTGTCACCTCTGTGGTTTATTTTTTAGCCAGTGCACTGAAGTTTCACGGAGCTGTTGGTGTGCTGAGGTTGTCAAGAGTTAATCTGGGCAGTCTTGCTGTGGTTTTGTTTTTATTAGTACTTAACAAACGGCTCTGGCATGATTAGGCTAGGCTTAAAAACTGGCTAACTGCTAGATCTGGGATGGAATCATTGCCTCTCCATCAGCCTTTAGCACAGTCACTCCTAATTGGGTCCCACAGGTATCTCCCCAGGCTGCCGAGCTGCTCGGCATCTTTAGCAGCGATCTGGAAGAAAACAGAAAATCATTACTGATAAAATTTGAGGATGACACTGAGAGACTCCTGGAGCAGTAAATAATGGCAAGAGCAGAGTAATCAGGTGGTGGTGTTTATATCACTTAGCAAATTGGAGGTGATAAAACAGCCCCTGGTTGAACGCAGCTAAATGCCAGGCCATAAATGTGGGGAACCAGAAATACTCGTTGTGCTCACAGGGTGGGGGAGAGGAGGTGGCGGGAGCGATGTCTCCGGAAAGATCACGAGTTTGTGGGGGAAATCCATCAGGATTACAAGCTTCTCCTTTGCTGCTGTGATTAAGAGTGGAGGTGCAATATGCAGAAGTAGACCAGCTTGAAGTTTAATTTGCAACAATGGTATAAAAAAGAAATAGTGAAAAATAACCTGAAGGTAATTGTTCTCGAGAATTTATTTCCCTCATTTGCTCCCCCCACATGTATTTTTGAGTAGCCAAAGGCAATTGTTAGTTTTCCAAAATCTGATACTTTGATAGTATTATTTGGGAGGATGGAGAGACTGGAAATCAAACCTCAGCTGGGAACCGTTCCCGTTCCCTTTATGGGCAGCTGTATTTAAATCTGAGATCAAAGATATGAAGTGGAAGGCAGCAGAGCTGTTTAAGCAGAGGCTGCTGTCCTTGGGGAGCAGAGGTGTGGGCAGAGAAATCCACGAACCCCTTGATCTCAGCCTGTGGAGGGAAAACCCTCAGAAAGGGGATTAAGAGGGAGCAAACAACCCCCTACCCCTCCTGTCAGCCTTGGAGCCCTGGAGAGAGAAGCTACAGGGAAACAGCATCTCCTCTCTGCCCAACACACATCAATTACTGAATCAAGTAAATCCGAGCCAGCCGGAGCTGCTGCATATTTATGTTGATGCTGGAGACCCTCATCCAGCAGACCTGGGTTCACCTTTCTGGCTCTGGTGTGTCCTTGTCCCAGCTGGGGCTCTCGCCCTCCAGGGCGGTGTGAGCTCTGCCAAACCTGCTGGAGGCACTTCCCTGCCCCATCAGTGCTGGGAGCTTTCTGGGCTCTCTGATTTTCCTGTAACTTGAACGTCTCAGCCCCATCCTTGGAGACCTGTGCTATCCATGAGGCAGGAACACTGGGGTGAGGCTGGTCCTGGCAATGTGACGCTTTGGCTTTGTCTGTCTCCCTCCTGCCACAGTGCCCGGGGAACCCAGGGATGCTCTGCAGGTGCCAGAACGGATCCTTTTGGTCATTCATGGCTTTGCACTCCTGGCTTGCTCTGGACCATGGCAAAGCTGATCTGGTCAGTGCCCTGCTATTAACCACTCCCAGCTGGCACTGTGAGCCCAAACAGTGGCTCCCCAGTGCTGGGTGACTGTCCCTGTGATGGCAGGACAATCTCATGGCACTGCTCAACCATGAAGCTGGGGGCTCTGGCTGTTTATTTGCAGCCCCATTTTGGAGGGAGACACCAGCAAGGGTAGAGACGAGGGCGAGGCTGAGGGGCTGCAGCATCCCATGGCTCCAGGGCATTTATGGATTTGCTCCTGGCCGAGGTAGAACTCATGAGCTGGTTCTCTCAGGAACCATGTGCAAAGGGAGGAGCAGGAGAACGTGTCGGAGCATCATCCTGGCAAGGCATGGGATGTGTGGATGAAAACATGGGAGAAGCAGCTGAAGGAGGCTCCTGAACCATGTGGCTGAGGATGACTTCATCAGCAGATGGAGGAAAGAGTAGCTTTTACAGGAGCAGGGTAGCTGAGAAGCAATTAATGCTTCATCATTCCCAAGGCTTCCCCTAAACTAACAGGCCATGAACAAATGGCACCCGGGGTAAACCTTTTATAAGCAGCCTACTGCCTGTAGTAACTGTCCCCAAGCACCTCCAAAGGCTCCTACCTGCCTGCTCTGTCTCAAAGAGATGCAATTATTTTGCTGGTCCTTTAAGTGGTCTCTTAAGGCAGATTTCTTTGGGCTGGCAAAGGCAAAACTGTAAAGACTTTACTGCCAGTCCCCGCATCTCAGAGCAGCATCTGCTCATAAGAAACCCACAGCACATCTCGAGGAGCCTGCTGCTGTCTGGGCTCTGCTCTCGTACGTGCATTGAGCTCAAAGGCAGCTCCTGGGCTCTGGCGTGGCCCCTTCCTGGGAGGGAGGGCTGCTCTCACCTCTGTGCACCTCACCCATGGTGTGCAAAGCCCAGCAGGGGAACGAAGCAGGAAAGATGCTGGAAGGAAACCTTCAGTCATGATCCAACCAACCTCTGTGACCATCTGTGCTCCCCCACAGCAGTGGTGACTGTGCAGACCCCAAATCCAGGCAGGCTCCAGCTGTGCCTGTAATGCAGCCTGAGGCGAGTCAGCTCAGCCCAGTGTCACCAAAGATGGGATCCTACCTTGTGCTGCTGGAGGGTCAGAGGGCCCAGAAGCCCTGGAGAGTAGTGGAGGGATGGCACTGCCAAAAGTGGACTGCCAAAGGCAGTCAGAGGAGCCTGTCTGCACCCAGTCAGGAGGAGAAGGCTTGGCCATGGTGCAGGAACCTGATGTGGCTTCCTGATATCAAGGAGAGCTTCGTGAACACCCAGAGCATGCAGAGAAGCTGGGACTGGGTAGGGCTGATGTGACCTTTCTGACCCAGAGAGAGTTAATGAGATATAGAAATCTTTGCCTTCATGCAGGTTTTGGGATGGCACATCAGCAGGAGCAGGGGGACATCTGTAACCTATCTTCCCTGACGAGGAGCTTTGCTTCCCAGGCCTTCCCTTCCTGCCTTTCCTCAAGAGCTAGATTTTCTCAGAAGACACCAGCTCTCTGATTTCTAAGGATTAACACTCCTGAAGCTTTCTGCAGAGCTAGCAGGCATCACATGTTCTGTGCGCGGCTGCTCCCAGCAGTGACTCATCGTGCCTGCCCACCTGGGGCTGCTGGAAAATCTCACAGAAAGGTCTGGGGAGCCTTTCGGGAGCCAAAGTTAGCTCTGAGCGTGTGTGCGTGTGGAGCAGCAGCTCCTCTGGCCATATGGTGCCAGATCTGCTCAGTGGACAGCCCCACCACATCTCTCTGCTTCCTGAGAGCGGGGAAGGAGGGTGATCTCAGAGCTAACCGAGGTTGTCAGGCTACCTGAGGGGCCCCGTGGCTTCCTCCCAAAAAACCCCCACAATGTTTGCTTTGTGGGAGCCACGTTGTGTCTCCTCCTGATGGGGGAGGTGGTTTGGCCTGTCCATTGCAAGGTGTTCCTGTGGCAGGGAGGGCTCTGTGCTGTCACCGAGGGACAGCAGGGCTGGCAGAGTGACGGACCCTTGGAGCACCCAAACCCACATCTCTGCCAAGGTACCAGAAAGGTTACAGGTTAAAGAAATGAAGTATGCTCCTGGTGGGTCAGTTTGGGCCTCCTGGAGGGAGGAGAAGTGTGGAGGGAGGACAGCAGGGGCTGTGCTCTCTCCCCCATCCCTTAGCATCAAGATGTGCCTGTCACTGCCCATCCCCGGCCTCAGCCCCTTCCTACTCAAACACTTCAGGGTGTTCCCCACCTCGCAGGTGTTGAGCAGGGCTATGGGAAGGGGGTTCTGGTATGAAGAGAGGTTGTTAACATCTTGAACAGGCCCTGAGTGCCCACAGAGAAAAGCATGATGTGAGAAACACTCCAGACTAACCTGCCCCTGGAGATGGACACGTTTGCCGTTCCTAGACGAGCTCTCAGTCTTGTTTCCAGAAAACAGCTCATTACCCTCAAGCAGGTCCTTGCTTCAAGTCAGTATCTCTTAAGCAGAATGCTTTAATTTAGCATGTGTAGTGTTGGTGAATCCCCCCCAATCCTCAGTAAATTAGTTCCAAATCTCCCCGTTAAGACCTCCGTGCCCTATCTCGTGGTACAGGGTCGCATGGCTTTGTATCTCCTTAGATCTGGGCTGGTTTGAAGAGCTCGGGGCTATCGGATTTCTGCTCCCTGAGCAGCTGCTGCAGATAATGATCGAGTCACTCTTGACCTTCTCCCTGATAAATGAAGCAGAGTGAGAGTCTGCAACCCGTTTTCCTGATTCCCTCCTGTACCTTCTCAGGTTTTTTGGTGCAATCCTGGCACGGGACTTGCTATTCCAGCAGTGATAAACTCAGAGGCACAGACTCTGCCCTTGCCTCAGTAATCTGGAGTAGTTATTTGTCTCTTTGACTTGATGTACTGAAATCACTCTGAACTTGCTGCTTGCCCCATCTTCTCCCTTACATGTGGCTCCCAAAGATGGAACTCCCCACTCCTGCACCCCCCGATATTCTCAGTTGAAATTATTAATTCCTAGGTGGGTGCTTTCACATGTGGCCATTTTTGCAGGCTCATTACCAAACTTTAGGGGTTGCTGTGTTTACCCAGCCCTTCTGCTCAGTGTGCTGGCTGTGTGCTTTGGCAAGGATGGTGCCCAAGGCCAGTTTGGACCAGGCTTGGAGCAGCCTGGTCTAGTGGAAGGTGTCCCTGCCCATAGCAGGGGTGGAACAAGATCTCAAATGTCCTTTCCAATCCAGACCATCCTGTTATTCTATGATACTCTCTTTTCCCCATTATTGCTAAAAGGTTAAGTAGTATGGCCAAGAGCCAGGCTCATTCCCAGCCCTTAAGAAACACCCCTGCCCTGTGATGTCTTTTGTGCACATTTACATTTTGAGCCGTCGCGCAGGAGTCAGGGTGGAGATCAGTGTGTTCTTTATCAATTCGTTTTAGGAATATGGAGCAATCCTGGCTCCAAGGCATCTTCTGATAATGCTGTAGGACATGAAGGAATAACCTGAGCCCCTCCTGCTCTGACAGCATCTTCTCCTCTGTGCTGGCCTCTTGTCCCATGTGTCTGCCCAGAGGGAAAAGTCATTTGGGAGCATGAGGCAGTGGGAAGTGTTTGATCATCAGTCCTCAGTCTGTGTCTGAACATGTGCTTCTGCTTCCAAACAAACAAGTGGGAGAAAAACCTCATCATGAAATATTCAAATACCTTCTGGGCTGAGAGTGGGGAGGGCTCTCGCCCCAGTTCTGTGCTCCTCTCAGGAGCTCCCCATCCAAAGCTTCTCCGTCGTCAGGTGATGCCGAAGGGCACGGGTGTGACCCCTCCCTCTCTGAGTGACGAATGCGCTGGGCGTGCCCTGATTTGGAGGGTGCCAGTGGGAATCTGGGGGATTTGCCTTTGGCTCCAAGCCTGCTAGCCAATATTACAAGATTAAGGAATTGCAATAGGAAAGATCTGAACCCCTCTGCTGCTTCCAAAGGCAGCCTCACCTCTGCAAACATCAGGAAATCCCTGCTCTGCCTCACCAGCCCCACCCCGGCTGTGTCAGGATGCAGGGGGTGAATGTCAGCCTGGGTGACTCCTCTAGGTCAGGCTGGACGGGGCTTGGAGCAGCCTGGTCTCGTGGAAAGTGTCCCTGCCCACGGCAGGGGGTGGAATGAGATCAGCTCTGAGGTCCCTGCCGACCCAAACCATTCTTGCATTCCGTGGCTCTGGTATTCTCTTGGCCCTGACCACAACCCTGACCCCCAGTCACGCTGCTGGCAAGTTGTCACATCTCATGGGCCAAGGTCCTGGCAGCCTGACCCTCCCTTTACACCCAGCACTGCAAACAGCAGGGATGTACGGAGGTCGGAAGGACAAGGGCACCCCAACAGAACGCCTGCACCGAGGAGCTGCACAGGGCTCTGTGCTCGGCCAGGCTGGGTGGGGGAGAGTCCTGTCTGAGCAGCCCTGAACCAGGATAGCCCAGAGGAGACAGATCAGAACTGAGCAGTCCACAGAGGCACACTCCAGAACATGGACACACCCCAGGGCACAGCCAGCTCCTCACTCCTGGGAAGAACCCTGCAAAGAGCAGGGCAGTCAGCTGAGCCTGCAATCCTTTCCCCTCAAACACATTCCTTGGGAACATCTTCCTGCAGGTGATCTGCGTGGAGCTCCTCAGGATTCCCAAAATATTTACAGGGCACAATGACAGGTATGCATGCAAGTGATGAGATCACAGGGATCCTTTCCCAGGGACTGCCTCGATTTTTGATGGTTGGCCTTGATGATCTTTGAGGTCTTTTCCAACCTTAATGATTCAGTGATTCTATGATCTTATCTGAGGACACATCCTGGTTATCGCCCAGCTGAGATGCTCCAGGGAAGATGCTGCTTCCTGAGGTACCTGTGATCTGCCTGGTGCCCGTGGCTCAATATGGAGCTGGTTTGGGGCAATGCCTTGGATTTTTGCTTCATTTTGACTGTCCCTGGGTCTGAATTACATGTGGTTCCCTGCATCTTGGTTTGAACAGAAGGACTTGTTTTCCTTCAGGAAATGCAAGCAGACAAGGTCCCTCATGGCCAGGGTTCAGAGCTCCGATCCTGAAGCTCCCAAAAAGCGTGAAAATTTGCCCAAAAGGGTTGCAGAGAGCACTGCAGGCATCCAAGTGGATTTTCTTGGTCAGCCCGAACAGTGGCAGAACTTCCCCAGCAAACGTAGAGGGATCAGCTGTTTTCCAGCAGCTCAGTTTGATCACAGAATCACAGTCACAGAATCAGAATCAGCTGAGCTGATGATGAGAGGAAATCCATCCCTGGCCGGGGCTGACCACTCCTGCAGGTGGTGGAGGAGGAGGAGATGGTGTTACATGAGCTCAGCCTTCAACTCAGGAAGAAGCTGAGAAGTTTAAAGCTTTTTGTGAGAGGAGGAGGGTTTCAGCAGGGTGTCAAGAGAACATGAGCTCATATCACTGCACTTATTTATATCCCCAAGCCGGCATCTGTTGCGCCCAAGCTCGCTGCAGTCCTCAGCATTAAACATTTCATTAGCCCACAGCCCCTCTGGCAGTGCTCACACCCGCACACAGGCTGTTTAGCAGCCAATCCATCCATTTAATTTCTCATTAAACTTTAGATGTAATGAATTTTTCAGTGGTCAAGTGAATAAAGCAGTTAAAATAAAAAATGGCTGGATAGCAAAGGTTTGGCCTTTGCTATTTTCAGCCTTTAATGATGCTGTGGTGAAGCCAAGAAGTGCCTGTGCTTCTTTGCTGGGTGAGCAGGTCCCTTCTGGGGGAGGTTCCTTGGAAATACCATCCTTCCAGCATGAGCTGGAGGCTTTGATCCGAGGAGGGGGAAGCCAGGGAATAGTCAGTTCCATCAACAAACATTTTGAGGAGGAAAATGTTTGGAATCTTTAAAGGGCCAGCTTTCCCTTTTTTTTCAAGTGACTGCAGATTTTTAAAGAAATTATGCTGAAAATAAATAGCCACCATCCACCTTCAGCAGAGCTGACAGATCTTCAGATGATCAACAGCTGCTGCCTTTAATGAGCTGAAAAGAACTGTTTCTGTGAGAGCCAGGCAGAAGGGAGGCTTGGAGCTGAGCACAAAAGCCATGGGGTGCCCATGGGGCTCTCACGGTGCCGCTCTGGGGTGACCCTGCGTTTGGGTCACGAGTGGATGTGGCACTGCTGGCTTTCACAGAGGCCATGCTGTGACTGCCACGGCCATCCTTTGCTTTTGGCAGAAGTCTCTGTGTGGAACCCACTCTGGGGAGCTCTCCAAGCCGAGCCTGGAAGTGGCTCTGCCCTTCTTGGATCAGGGCAGCAGAGGGGCAGCTTTGGGTATTGCTCAGCACCTCTGTGGCCGTGAACCCTCCTGTGCTGCATGGCCTGGTCCAGCCCTGGTGCTCAGCCAGGACAGTGGCTTTGGGGTGCAGGGCCAGAAGGAAACACATTCATGCAGGTTCTACCAGAGAGCGGCTCTGTGGGAGGGGGTATCTGAGTCCCCTCAGGATCAGTGGGGCAGGTCAGAGCTGCATTGCTCCCACTGAATGCAGGTCCTGCTCCAGGTCTCTCCTGCCACCCTGGGACTGCTGACCTGACTCACCCCTTCTGGCATTGCAGGTCATGGCCTCAATCTGGTGGGGAGGGTGTGATAAGATCAAGGATATCCCGGAGCAGCAGGAGGAAGAAAGAGGCCTGGAGTTTTGGCCATGAGAAGGTGGAAGCAGAGGCAGCAGATCAAGGTGTGCCAGGAATGTGGGCTAGGGGAGAGAAACACCCTGCAGAGGACCTTGATGGACTGTCAGAGCCTGGAACGGCTGGGGAGAAAAATGAAGTGCAAAAAGAATGAAAAAAGAGTGAAAAATATCCATCCTTTGGGAAAGACCAGACACTTCGTTCTGGGAGAAGGCAAGCAAATATTGAAGGGGGAGAGGAGAAGGCAAGCAAACATTGAAGGGGGAGAGGAGAAGGTGCTGCTGGAGAGGATGGGGAGATCAGAGCACAGGTAGAGGCAGGCGGTGGAAACCTGCAGGAGGAGTCAGGATGAAGGAGGAGTCGCCCTGCAAAGGAGCACTGGGTGCTTGTGAGAACAAATGAGGTGCAGGGAACACCTCCGAGTATCTCTCTTTTTGTTGTACTCCCTCAGCTGTTCTTTACATTTGCCTTTGATGAGTCCTTTTTTATGAATAAGAAGAGGGCCTGAAGTTGTACTACCAAGGAAGAGGGGGAAAAAAGTGTGTTAACAAATTTCCAGCTCCAAAGGAGAGGTTCACACCTCATCAGCTGGGACAGGAGGGATGTCCTGAGGAACCAGGTCTGCACATCCAACGCTGGATATGAGGTGACTCCCTTCTGGGAGCCAGGTTTGTGGGACTGGTTTCTTAGAAATCCCGGAGTTACTGTATTTATTATCATCTCTTCCATGGTTTCCCTTCAGGAGCCAGGCTGGAGAGGCACAGGCAGCAGCTCTGGGCTCCCAGCAGGAGCAGTGGGACATGGAAGGTGCCTCCAGGGCCGGATCCCAGCCCCTGGATTGTGGCCACTGCCAGCACTGCCACTGGCAGTTCACAGCTCTTCATTCTTGCGAGCCAGGAGTCTAATAAATAAATCACTAGAGATGGGCGAGGAATGAATTATCCATCGGCTCTGAGAAGCTGTGGAGGTGGAGAGGGGGACACCACCTCACCTTCCCGGGCTCAGCCAGCCCAGGGCTGCCTCCCCCAGCGTCCCCAGCGCCGGGATGCACACAGGGACTCCCCTGCATCAATCACTGAGCTCAAGCCCAGCATGTAAAAGAGAGAAAACATCAAAAGGACACTTTGACACATACTTAACATTTTATATATTTTGTATAAAATAGAAAAAAGGGGTGTTTTAAAATATTCATCTCCTGGGAAGGCAGCTGGGTGGATAAAAGGCTCCCAGTCTGCAGGGAAAGCGGGGGGAGGTGGGGCTGATGTCTGAGTTCTTTGGCTGGTTTTGAAGGAGAGAGCAGGAGATTCCTGAGAGTGCCCAGGGTGTCCTGCAGGTGCTGAGGGTGAGGGTAACAGGAAAGAGCCTCCAGGCTCTCCCTACCAAAGCCAGGCACATCTGGTAACTGGGAGATGCCAGTATCACCTCCCAGGATTCAGTCACGAGCCTTGTCGTGGGTGAGATCCTTGTCAGGGCACCAGGGCCTGGAGTCCTGCGGGGAGTTGTGGTTCTCAGGTTTGATTTCACAGAGGAACATTCAAAGCCCCCGGCCTTGGAGAGGTCTGGAATTGCTGTCACAGCACAACTCAAAGGTTTGGACGCTGGGGGATAAACCATTGGTTTTTTGGTTCTGTTTGTTTGTTTGTTCGCTTTATTTTTAGCATTCTGTTTCTAAACCAGGCCCAAAACTCAGGGCAGGGGGAAGGACTGAATGTTGGAGTTTTCATATTGGGTCCAGTGGTGCAGATACTCAGAGGCTGGAGGGACTGCACCACAGATCCCCAGAACGAGCACAGCTGAGAGCAGGTGTGTGGGATAGGGGATATGGGATAGGCAATATGGGATAGGGGATAGNGGGGATATGGGATATGGGATATGGGATAGGGGATAGGGGATAGGGGATATAGGATAGGGGATATGGGATAGGGGATAGGGGATCAGCCCCCACGCACCAGCCTGTATCTCTTCTTCCTCCATGGGCAGCAACACCTGGCACACAGCAGAGCAGGACAAAACCTGTTCGTAACCCCCAAATTCATCCTCTCATTCCACTCTTTAATATCCACCTCCGACCCCACAGGTGAGCCAGTTCCTCCTGGGTTTTGTATCTGTATCTATTTATCTATGTCTATTTCTGTATTTATTTCTGTATCTCTCAGCTGTCTGTATCTGTATATCTGCAGAGCTTGCTCTACTCCCTGTTCCAGACCTGTGGGTTTTTCCTCCACATTCTGCTTCCTTCTCTCAAAGGGCCAAAGAGGGCCCTGGGCTGTGAGAGGTGCTGAGCTCTGAAGGTCTGGATAGGCTTTTCTTTTCCCTGTTCTGCTATCTAATCCTAAATGTGTCCATGGATGGTTAAAGCTTCCTCTTCTCTGGGCAGAGTGATGTAGTGTGGGCAGTGGTTCACATGTGCCCCCTCCTGTCCATGGACACGTGGGGTTACAGCTCTCCTCCCTCCTTTGCTGACCAGGAACCCCAAACTCCCTCGCTGGCTTAAGTGACATTCCATTTTTTTCACTCCCTTGTCATGTGGGATATCTGTCCACGGAGGGTCATTCTGGGGACAAGGACAGAGTCTGGGGCAGGTGCCAGGCACTGGGACAGCTAAACCAGCCCCCCTACTTAGTCAGAAGAATAACATCTCATTTTTCACATCATTCCCATTTCCATCCTCTATCTTGTTTTCCGTGAAAAATGTGGATGCACTAATAGAAAACTTCCCCATGGAGGTTTCTTGTTTTGACAAAAGATCAATTTTCCATTGAGCAGGTATTTTAAGCCAATAATTCTGTCTGCTGTGCGAGGGATCAGTCACACTGCGGGGAGGGAGGGGCGTGCCATGGCACAGTGACTGTCAGAGATGCTTGGGCTGGTGAAAACATCCGCCCTGAGCTCCCTGGGCAGCACCCTGTGAGCTGTGACAGGTCAGTCTTCCTTTGTGTCCAGCCCTTTTCCCTAGTGCTGGAGAAAGATGAGGTTAATGCGGTTGGTTCACCCCAGAGAGGTGCCCTGAACAGGGTGGATGCTCTCGGACACCTTGGTTGGACTTGGTGATCTTAGAGGTCTTTTCCAGGCTAAATGGCCCCGTGACTCTGTGGGTAAGGAATAGCAGCACTGCCCAGGTTTCAGTGAGCAGTGCCAGCGCAGCTGAGTGCAGCACATCCCTCTCCGTGGCACCACGCCTGTGGGGCAGCAGCAGGGCTGTGCCATCCTCTCTTGGAGCAGCAGGGCTTGCCTGCTTGCCTTGTTCCTTGTGTCTTGCTCCTCTGGAGGAAGGGTGCAATGGTTAAACGGACCCCGTAGGAGAGAGGAAATTGCCCCTGTCCCAAGATCAGCTTGGGCAGAAACATTTCTGACCCGCAAGGCAGGAGGAAGAGCATAAAGAAGCCCCCAAAGGGCTCCAGGATTAACAACCAGGCATCCAGAGATCCAGAATCACAACTATCTGTGGATAAAACTTCCAGGAATGAAACTTCCCAGGACTGTGCAGAGTCTGCTGCAGCTCAGAAAGCCTGAATTGGCTGAAAGGGAGCCTGGAAAGCTGGACCCACTTGCAAGGGCTCTGTAGGCGGGGGAGAGCTGTTAATGAGCCTTTTCATGTCTGTTCTATCTGATCTAATTCTATTCTGTCACTTTGATTTTTCTTTCTGTGTAAAGTTAATGCAAGTTATAAATAATACCTGTCTCTAGAACTGACTGATCTTCTTTGGGGAGCTCATTTGGGGAAAAAGGCAAGGCAGAGACACCTCAAAGCTGTGTCTAAATTGGGGTCCCATCACAACTGCACAGGCTGCACCACACACAGTCCGGTGCCGGTTTCCAGGCTGGGAAGAAAAAAGGGTTGAGGAGGGATTTACAAAGGCACAGGAAACCTGTGCAGGATGGGAGGTTAAAGGTCATTTTGCCTACTCTATCTTTTAGAGCAGCCTGGGGTGCAGCTTGGCTTCTTTCAGGCCGTGTGTGGGAGAAGGTTTCTAACACCATAAAGATTTTCCAGTCTCTTGAACAAGGGCAGGATATTGCTGAGGAGAAACAATCAAGTGAAATCGAAATGTAGAGGAGCTCTCAGAGAGGGAGACACTGGTGGCAGGTGGAAAAGCTCCAAAAGCCTTTAAAAACCTCCTTCCAGCTAAAGCTGGTACCCAGGTGAGTGGGTGCCCCTCTTAATTGTGGCGATCTCCAGGAAACTGAACCGTGCAATGGTGTGAGGAATCTGGAGCCCATGAACCCAGCACTGGGGCCAGCAGAGCCCTCAGGGCTGTGTGCCTGCTGAGTGCTGCTCCACCTCAACCATCTTCATTACCGAGCCTCGTCTCCCCTTTTACTTCTGATCTTTTCCTGCCCAGGCTCTGCCCCATTTGGGCACTGTGGCAGCCACAGGCTGAGCCAAAGCTTGAGGCTCCACCCCAGCCCAGCACACAGCTCAGGTTTAGCCCGGGGGATCACACTCCATGGTCCCATTGAGCAAACCCTGAGGAGCCTGAGGGTGAGCACAGCAAAGGAATAAATGAGAGGGAATCTTGCTCTGGAATATCTTGCTCCATGCACTTACTGCATCGCTGCGTTTTTGGTTCTGTAGAGGAAGGCTGGAGAGCATCTGTCCACATGTTCATGGGATCACAGAATCATGGAATGGTTTGGCTGGGAAGAGACCTTAAATCTCAATCCCATCCCACCCCTGCCCTGGGCAGGGACATCTCGCACTGTCCCAGGCTGCTCCAAGCCCTGTCCAGCCTGGCCTTGGACACTGCCAGGGATCCAGGGGCAGCCACAGCTGCTCTGGGCACCCTGTGCCAGGGCCTCCCCACCCTCCCGGGGAACAATTCCTTCCCAATATCCCATCTATCCCTGCCCTCCTTCAGCTGTCATCTCCTTTTCTGCTTCTATTGGCAGTTAAGAAGCACAAGTCCTTCTGTCCTCTGCTCCTCCCATTGGCCATAAAAGTGTTCTGCTGGTCAACCAGCTACTGCAAAGTCAGGGAAGGAGAGAGCTAGTCAGGGAAGGAGAGAGCTAGTCAGGGAAGTGCTGCTCTGCACCTTTGGCTTGGTCCAAACAGCGCTGGGGTTGGAAAGGAGGCACATCTCGTGGGAGCTGGTGTGCACGTGGACGGAGCTGTCTGAGTGGCTGATGTGGATGCGGTCAGTGCTAATTGAGAGTGTTAATCAGTTTGTGGGGGTGGTTCCCTGCAGCTGTCCCCTCCCCTTGGCCAAAGCAGGCTGCTGGGATGGAGCCAGCTGGACAGGCTGGGGTGGGCAGGAGCCCCCAGGGAGAGGCCTCGTACAGAGGGTGCAACCCAAAATCCACGGTTTGTGCAGGGGGAGCGGCACATGGCTGGGCTGTAAACATTGGCAGAGGGTTGTGTGTCAAAACAGGGCCCTGGTCCCCCTCGGGACAGGGCCAGGAGCATCCAGAGAAGAGGGAGAGCCTGGATGGGTGATGGAGAATTCCATCTGAGTGAAGGAACAGTTCTCTTTTCAGCCTGGGGGACTCAGTGCCTGGGCACACCATGAGGGCCAGGGTTTGGAGTTTAACTTGACAAGACACACATTAAGCCTGTGATGTTTAGTAACCTGCCAAATTAGCCTGTGGGTTTTCACAGAATGACAGAACAGTTATGGCTGGAAAAGCCCTCTAAGATCACCAAGTCCAATGTCAACCCAGCACCACCAAAGGGTTCACCACTAAACCGTGTCCCCAAGTGCCACATCCACATGGCTTTTGAACACTTCCAGGGGTGGTGACTGCCCCACTGCCCTGGGGAGCCTGTGACAATTCTTGCCAACCGTTTCAGAGAAAAAATCTTCTTTAATATTCAATCCAAACCTCCCCTGGTGTGACTTGAGGCCATTTCATCTGGTCCTATCACTTGTCAGAGAGAAGGGATTGGCCCCCACCTCACTTTTGGGGTGACCAGCCCTGCACGGGGTTAGCAGTCATTTGGACAGGACCATCCCCAGTGCTTGCTCGAGGTCTCAATCAGCTGATGGAAAAATAGAACTAAAGCTGGGGATGTTTTCCCTGAAGAGCTACTCCCCAAAGATGTCACCTGAGCTTCTCAGGTCTGAGTTAAACCTGGAGGTGTGAGGGGGAGCCCTGGCAGTGAGGTGGGCACTGGTGGGGTAGAGCAGAGCAGAGTCAGGCAGGGGATCAAACCCCCTGAGGCCCCTTGGCAAGGAGCAGTGGAGCCCACGAGCTTTGGGCAGATTCAGGGTGTGTGATGGGCTGGGGGTGACACGGGGACAGCTCTGCCGTGTCAGCGGGTCTCGTGCTGAGAGCTGGCTCTGGGTTAGGCCCCACTTCAAACCTGCGGACCCAGGTATCCCAAGAGGTTCTCCTCTGCCCTCCCAGCACTGCTGCCCTTCTGGAGGAGAGGCAGTGAGCCACTGGAACCTCTTGGAAAATCCAGGTACTGCCCCTGGCACTCTGGCTCTGCTCTGAGCAGCCGAAGGAGCTCTGTGGGCTCTGCCTCCTTGCCCAGGACACTGGGAATGGTCCCCGTGTCCTCACTCAGCTGTGCTGCTCTGCCCCTCCCTGCAGCTCCCTGGAATCACTCGGTTTATTTGCAGTTCCCCTGGCAGCCTTGGACAAGTGCTGTCTCTGCTGCCCTGGCACTCCTGAGCTCACAAGGACCTGCTGGCTGAGGACTTTGCTCCTTCTCTGCACTCACATCAGGCGGGAAGTTTTAATTTGCTGCCCTGCAGTTCTTGCAGCCTCTCCCCTTCCCTGCTTGGCTGCCTTTCCCTCCTCTTGGCTGTCTGCTGGGTTGGATGAGTTTTTTTCCAAACTGTCCTCACTTTTATTTACGGGGCAGTTTGCATTTTATTATTTCCTGCACACACTTCAGAGCTTTCTCCTGCATTTATCTTTCCTCTCTGGGGTTCCTCACTTCCTTCTGTTCAGCATCATCCACAGGGCTCTATCCTTGCAGCTCTGCTTCAGCTCATTTCCAAACACTTTCCTGTTTGCCTGCCTCAGGGAGGTCTGGACCCCCGTAGGCCCTCAGCAGGTGCCCTGATTTACTGCCACAGACCTTCTCACTGTTTAAATCCACACACAGCAGCTGCTCCTGTTCTTAGCTCTGACCTGTGCTCCTTTATCCAGCCCTCCCACAAAAGTAGTTGGTGGTTGCACTTTCTTTTCTTTTCTTTTCTTTTCTTTTCTTTTCTTTTCTTTTCTTTTCTTTTCTTTTCTTTTCTTTTCTTTTCTTTTCTTTTCCCCTTTGTTTTTATTTATTTATACATTTTAAAAAATTATTTTTCCATGTGGGCGAAAGAAGAACAGCTGTTTCCACTGGATTCCCACTCTGACCACAAAGGGATCCTGGCTAGAAGGATGCCCAAACACTTCTGGCTTTTTGGATTTGAAGCCTTAGACAGATTCTCCTTTCCACATTTTCCTGAAATCTGTAAAGCAAAATGCTCTGCTCTGCTGCCTCCTGGGCATGTGGGGAGGCGTGTCTTCCCCAGCTCCTGCCTGTCAGAATTCCTGCTTCCTTCCCTGACCCTTCACTGAAGGGCAGCTCCCAGCTCCCCAGCTGGCCCTGCAGACTGACAGGGGAGAGAAGAGGATGGACTGTCAGGATGCCAGGACTGCCTGCTGGGGCCAGCAGACATTTGGGACCCCCCAGCAGCTCCTGGCCTGTCCTCCCTTGCCAGAGTGGTGGAATTCTAACTCAGAAAGGAGCTTTAAAAGCAAACTTTCCATCACTGAATTTCCCTCCCTTGGAGATGGACCACGGGATTCCTCTTGGGCAGCAGTCAAGTGGCAGATTTGGGGGCACATTTCACCTGCTCCAGCCCCAGGTCTGCGTTAGAGCTGGGTTCAGTTTGGCTCCTGTGGCTCTGGGTCTCCACCACCATCAACTCCATTCACTGCAGGGGAGGGAACAGCTCAACCCCTTCCAAGCCCCCTCCAGACCTGAAATCTGTAGTAGTAATAATAATAATAATATTAATAATAATAACAACAATAACAATAACAATAATAATAATAATAAAATAGATTTAACAACAAGATAGACGGATACTGGTGACTTCCCACTGAAAGTGGAATGTCCCAGGTCCAGACTGGTCCCTATGCTGTGTTTCAAACAGAAAGATCACATTTTTTTGGCTGTAAATGCTTCTTATTGGAAAAATAATGGTTTTTTTCAGCACCTTTCCTCCCCCCCCTTCTCCTCTGTCCCCATCCCTTCCCCCTCCGTTCCCAATACATTTACAATATCATCACAGAATATCCTGAGCTGGAAGGGACCCCCA
>VZRQ01000121.1:0-44305 GCA_013397975.1 Machaerirhynchus nigripectus | reverse complement strand
ACACCACTCCTCCAAAACCCCCACCCTTGTCACACTGTTTCGCTGATTTCAAAGCATTTTGAGGTGGGACAGGATCTGAAAGTTCAGTTCTTGATTAAAAGGCTGCAGCGTGCACTTGGTTATTGCTCCCTCCTTTGCCCTCCAGGCTGGGCTCCTGCATGGACAGGTTTGGGAAGGGCCGTGGCTGTGGAGGGATTTGGAAGTTCTGTCAGAAGAGAAATGTGAGGGGAACGTGAGGAAGATCCAGTGAGATGCAGCTAAGGAGGGACTAGAAGCCATCTATGAAAATAGATTTTAGTTCTGATGTTTACTGAGCGACTTTTTGCTTCCTGCCCTTTTGTTTGTGCTGAGAAGGGAAGCATGGGGTCCCTATATTGGAAGAGTTTTTTTCTCCTCCATGAAAGGATGTGGAAATGAGTCCTGAGCAAAACGATGGGGAGAAAAGTTTATTCCTTCTGTTCTAATTGGTCAGTGAAAGGCGTTTAATTTGATTTTTCTTTCTAATCCAAAAATGTGCTCTTCGTAAACTTGATACAATGCAGAGTATAAAACCCCACAGATCCAGCACTTGTCCTAAATTCAATCCAAGCTTTAACCATCTTTCTGGAGTATTATTAAAATCCCAGATATTAGCAATCCACCAATTCATTCCCATTAGAAGGAGCAACTGCATTATGCATTTTCTCCATTTCCCAGGTGAGTAAGTAACCAACCCTTAGAACAAAACACAGTTATTGAGTAATATATTCCATGGTCACAACAGAGGCAAAAGGATCCTGAGACAAAAGTGGGTCATTCTTTAAGTGGCAAAAGGAGTGAAATCACAGCCAAAATATTGCCCTGGCTGGATTTCCACTGCAGGAATGATTTTATCTCTTGATCCTAGAAGCCTCCTTCAAAGAAGAAAAACAATAACAAACATGAAAAAAAACACCAAACCCAAACCCAAACCCAAACCCAACCAAACTAACAAAAAACCTGCCAAATAAAACAACCCCAGAACCTGTAGGGACTCATTTTAACCTTAAATTACTCCCAGTTCTCAGATACTTCTCAGATCCAGGATGATTTTGAATAAAGATTCACCCATGGATACATCTTGATTGATTTAAATTCCATCCTATCTACTTGTTTTAAATATATTTTCAATCACAGAGGATTTTTTCCCCCAATGTGAAATTTTGGCCAGTTCAGTTTTTAAAACCACTGGGGACTTCAGGGAATTGAGACAGAAGGAGTTTAAACATTAAAGCTCCTGCTCCAGGCACCTGGTGTGTGCTCTGGGTTTGGAAGGGGAGAGCAGGAGCCCTCCGGAGCAGGAATTACAGTTCGGGTAGGGAGGGAGTGTCCAGCCCTCCCAGGTGAGACAAAATGGAGGGGGTGAAGCATTTTCCTCTGTAATTACCCATGAAAAGGCCTCTGCTCACAGACTGATTCCTTGGCCCTGTTGGGGTCAGTGCAATGAACTGACCCCACACCAGCCCTGCTCAACCTCTCCCTGCCCTCCATCCCACCCTGACAGCACGGGATGGGGTGGGAAAGGGGAGCTTGGATCCACCCTGGAGCTGGGGAGAGGTGGAGCTGGGTCACCTCCCTCCTGCCCTCCCTGCCCCCAGCTGGCTCCTGCTCCCAGTACTGGCCAAGCAAGGTCAGATGTGTCTGCGGCTGCCTTTTGTCACCGTGTCTGGGTGTGGCACTGCCACCGCAGTGACGTGGCCCTGGTGGGACTGGGGCATCCTGGAAGCAAACAGGCCACATGAAATGGGCAGATGAAGTACAGCTGTGATGGACTTCTGTGCTTCTGGTTGGACTTGATGATCTTGGAGGTCTTTTCTTACTCTGTGAGATTGCATTTCCAGTTCCTCTTCAGAACCCCTGAATCCCCTGGAGGACTGTCAGCTCCTGGTCATTTCTCCTGGGCTCGTCTGGAAACACCTCTACCACCCCAAATCAGAGAATCACAGAATATCCTGAGCTGGAGGGACCCACAGGATCATCCAGCCCAGCCCCTGGCCCTGCCCAGACACCCCAACAACCCCACCCTGGGCATCCCTGGCAGCGGGGCCCAAACGCTCCTGGAGCTCTGGCAGCCTCGCGGCCGTGCCCATTCCCTGGGGAGCCTGGGCAGTGCCCAGCACCCTCTGGGGGAAGAACCTTTCCCTGATCTCCAGCCTGAGCCTGCCCTGGCCCAGCTCCAGCCGTTCCCTGGGGGCTGTCCCTGTCCCAGGGAGCAGGGACATTGTGAGCTGCTCCATGGCCAGGCTGGACCTGGGTTATCAGTCAGCCTTGGCTGCCCTGAGCAGGTCAGGGCGGAGCTGTCCCTGCCTTTCCCACAGAGAAGGACCAACAGCATCAAATTCTCTTCCTCAGCTGCAGGTTTTTGTGACAGCTCCTGTGTCTGAGACCTCTCCCCCCTTCCCAACGTGCCTGGAGCTCACTCAGGCAGAGGGGCTGCCAGACGAGCCCGTGTGATCCCGGCAGTCTTTGTTCTTCTTGAACCCAGCCTAAAAATGAGTTTTGCTCAGTGCAAGCAAGTTCACATTCTTTATAAGAGTTCTTTGATGATCAAATGTTTTCTTATTTTATGAAGTTTTATACTCCCTTCCCAAAATAACGAATTTCCTAATGGAATCAGCCAGGTTATTATTTCTGACAGCCTCTGCCATAACCCAGCTGTGTTTGTTCTCAGTCTGGCTTCTCAGATTTGACCAGACTTATCCTTGCACAAGGCAGGAGGAGCTCAGGATCCTTAGTGGCCAAATCTACCACAGAAATCACAGAGTCTCTCAGGCTGAAGCCACATTTGGAGGTGCTCAGGTCCAAGCCCTGCTCGAGTAGGTTCACCTGAGCAGGTTGCCCAGGACCATGTCAGGTTTGGGATATCTACAAGCTGGAGAGTCCACAGCCTCTCTGGGCAACTCGTGCTTGACCTTCTTCACACTGCAAATAAATTCTTTTAATCAACTTCATGGACTTTTGCTGGACGCATTCCATTAAATCCATATTTTTCTTGTTCTGGGGGGTACAGAACTGGGCCCAGAACTCCAAATGTGACCTCTCCAGCACTCAGCAGAGGGAAGGACAACCTCCCCTGAGCTGCTGGCCATGCTCTGCCCAGCACAGCCCAAGGACAGACTTTGGCCTCCAGCACTGTGAGGGTGCATCCCCAGCTCATGGGGAGCCTGAGATCCACCGGAGCCCCATGGCCCTCCCCTGCAGAGCTGGCTGGGCCCCAGTCTGTGCTGCTGCCTGGGGTTATTCCCCCCCAGGGGCAGGGGTTTGCATCCGTCTTGAGATTCCTTCATGAGATTCCTCTCTGCTCAGTTCTCCAGGCTGCTGAGGTCCCTTGAGTGGCCCACAAGCATCCTCACCGCCATCTGGGGTGTCATGCCAGCCTGGCTGATGGGGCACCCTGTCCCAGGCCATTAACGAAGTTATTAACTCGGACTGACAACAGCAGTGACCAGGATGCACCTTTAGTGATTCACTTCCAGTGGGACCTTGTGCTGCTGATGGCAGTGCTCTGGGCCCTGCCCCTGAGCTGATGAGACACTGGTAAAAATTTCATATTGGTTCTGAATCAGTCTCTTCTCCCAGGGGACAAGCAACAGGAAGAGAGGAAATGGCCTCGAGGTGCACCAGTAGATGTTTAGATTGGCTATCAGGGAATTTTTTTCACAGAAAGGGTTGTAAAGTGTTAGCACAGGCTGCCCAGGGCAGTGGTGGAGTCCCCATCCCTGGAAAATGTGTGGATGTGGCACCTGGGGACACGGGTTAGTGGTGAATGTAGTGATGCTGGGGTGATGGTTGGACTTGATAAACTTAAAAAGTATTTTCCAACCTTAACGACTCTGTGATTCTATGATTTAAATGCTCGTTTTTCATCCTGTTTCATATTTCATCCACTTTCCAATCATATTTCAGGAATTCCAGCCCATTAGTCTATTTTACCTCTTTTATTTAAAAAAATGGAAAAGAAATGTGAGCAGTGACCAGTGAAACCAGCGTGAGGCAGTGAATCCAGCAGGATGAGCTGCACTCCTGCTCCGCTGGGCACGGATCACTGCTGGAGAACAGCCCTGGGCTCTGCCCCTCAGCAGCTCCTGCCAGGAGCCCTCAGAGCTGGCAGCTGTTTGACACCGTGGGCGTTTCCTGGTGCCTGGATAAGGATTTATGGGAATTTGACAGAGTGCAGGATGCAGCCTGGCATTAAACCTCCCCGAAGAACGAGGTTAGCTGACAATTACTGCTCTGTAAGCAGGTCAATGAAAGATTCACTTTCTGTCCAGAGAGACTAATTATAAAATGAAAGCCAAGAGGGAAAACAAACATTCAGGGTGGATAAAAAGGAAATTGTTTGGGGAAAAATAATCTACGATGCCTCAACATATGGGTTTCCTAATATTGGCTTGATAACTCTGATATTTAATTTGCTGGAGAGCAAGAGGGACATCTCTCTTGTGGGTCTGACCTTCTTCTTGCTCTTTTTAAAAGATGTTTCTAATATTGAAAGTTAGTATTTCCTGGAGAAACGTGATGACTAATCAAAATCCGGAGGTTTTTATCCACATAATGTGGGACATGGAAGTGTATCAGGAGTTATTCGGCTCTGTCTCTCATGTGCCTTTCTCTTCTGTGGAAAGGCTTCCTTGAAAAAAGCTCTGCTTGAATTTCTCAAGGTCCTGCTTCCCCAGGCTTGGAGAGTTTTCACCTTGTGAGTTGGTTAGCACAATTTGCATGAAGCAAGAAGGCTTAAATTTGGGCCATTTGGTTTCACCAGGTAATAGGTGGGATTCGACAACATTTACCTGAACAGCCTTGTGCATTTAACACAAAGAGGAGCAGATATTTATCCTCACTGAGTGTTCCCAGCTGTTTCCTCCACCCTGTACCTTACAGGTTGGTCCCCAGTGTGGGTGACACGAAACCCCAAGGATTCCTCCTCCCAGAGCCATGGGTGCCTTCATGCATGAGTGTCTTGGGGTGATTTTATGACGACACTCCAGAAATCATCTGCTTTATGCCCAGAAATGGCTGCTGTAGCTTCAGGATGAAGCGGTGGCGCGGGGCTGGAGCCCGGGAGCCTCAGCAGGCTCTGTTCAAACTCTCCTTGCCCCATGTGGCCAGCTGCAGCACGGATTGTTGCTTTCTTGCCTTTGCTGGATTAGTTTGTGCTCTGAAATGATTGAAAAGCCGATTCTCCAAATCAGGAAGTTTATTAACCAAGAACAATTAGGGTCTACAGAGCTGGCTTGCCAAGTCCCCTGAGGCAAGGGCCGTGCTGGGTGCCTGACCCCTGCTGAGAAAGGTGGTCAGAGAGACCCAGAATTTCCACAGTCCCTTTTATACTCCCCTGGAACACTGCCTCTCCACCCTAGGTCCCTCTCCAGGAATGTATTGATTGGAGCCTTCCTGCTTGTCAGTTTGATGATGAGTCCATCAGAGCGAGGCGATGTCCAGGCATCGAGTGACTGGCCATCCTCTTCACCTGTCCCAACCTGTCCCTTAATTATAATTTCCCTGATGTCACCCTTCTTTCTAGAAAATTCCCTTGCTCCTGTCAATCATTCCCCCCCTTCACTGTCAATATAGACAATGGGCCTAAGCCAATTTATCCCTCCCTCTTAGAACTTTACCAACTTCTTATTCTAACAATAACCTTTATAAAGCAGCTTAATTAACAATTAACTACAACTTTTGATTAACTGTGAACACTCAACCTTTTCTGTTACTCAACACTCAACCTTCAAAGTGAACATTCAACCTTTTAACCATTTAGGCCTACAAAAGCCAACCCTCCTGGCCTGTTCATAAAACTCGTTTAGGCAGCTGCTAAGGTGCTTCTTCTTTTTTCCTTCCCCTGGCCTGGAGGCTTTTCACCGGCAAATCCTTCCGGCAGCTTTTTGTTCTCCTTTTCACGGAACTGTTTCGGCTTGGCTTTTTTTCTCTCTTTTTTTTTTCTCTTTTTTTTTCTGCTCATCCGGGGAGGTGNNNTCCATCCGGGGAGCCGGCGGGGAGGGGACCGCCCCAAACCCGAGACCTCGGAGAAGCTGAACCAACATGAAAAAGAACATTAAACTCCACCAACTCTGCCTGCTGCGAGGGGGAGACCCACGCCAGAAATCCAACAGGTTCCCAGCTGCTGTGTGAACTCTTTCCTCCCCTTCCCTGAGACAAAGAGGGGCAGCCGCCGTCTGTGCCTCAGGGCCACGCCGTGGGGTGGGGGGTGGAGGGTAAGGTTTTGAAATTCAATCCTCTTCTGTGCCTTGCAGGCACCCCCCTCTTTTTTTTTTTTAAATTAACACTGCTTTTTTTTTCACTTTCACCCTCTGGTATCCATTTCTCTCACCGGCAGAAGAAAAGGGAGCTGTTGAAGCCCTTTCTCTTCAGAGGAAATGCGTATTCCAGGGTGCGTTCTTCTGAAATTTGTCTCGAAACTGAGACAACAAGAAAGCATTGTCCAAAGGCCAAGGTGAGGTGCAGGAGGGACCTGTTCTGTTCCAAATACTGCCAGTGTCACCTGATCAGGCCCTACTGAGAGCAGGAGCAGCCACGGTGCCCTTTTCCACGGGCTGGCACTCCCCAGGAGCGTTCCCTCCGTACTGGTACTGGTGGGACAGATGCCTCTCCTGGACAGGACGACTCGGGTTGCTTTCCCTTGATGGGCAATCACCACCTGAGCCAGTGCCAGCTGTTCTCCCCTTGGGCCATGACTTGCCCACGCTCAGATCCACCTCAAGCAGCACAATTGCAGTTTCTTTCTGTGTGTGATGCTTTATTAAAGCCCAAGGGCCCCCTCCTGCTCTCACCTGTGTGTGGGAGATGAGTCACGTGGATGTGGCTGGGCCCATGTGCTGTGTCTGAGAGGAGCAGCAGAGCCCACTTACTCTGCAGCTTAACCACGCTTTTTTTGGGGGGGGGGGTTGGTTTTTGTTTTGTTTTGGTTTGCTCATAGGTGCACAGCCATCTGCCCCTCTACTACAGAGCTGTCTGCCATCTGTCCTCGCAAAATAAAATAACTGTAAACTCCAAATGCTCATGAGCTGCAGAGTTAACAGCTGAGATGTTCCTGAGCCTGCGGAACAGGAGGCAGCATAGCCATCATCTGTTCCAGCAGGCATCACTGAGGGGTTTGTGTCTGTCCCAGGGTGCTTGGGCACATTCGGCCAAGGGAAGGTTTAAAGAATGGAAAAAGCAGAGCTGCAACTTTGGGCTGTGCTCATGGCACAAGCCCTGCCTGGAGAGAGCTCTGCTGCCCCAGGGATGGGCCACAGGGGCTTCAGCGACAGGGAGCTGCTCCGGGTGCTGCTGGTAGCCAGGAGCTGGTGGTCAGACAGCAAGGATCACAGAATCATGGAATTATTCAGGTTGGAAAATCCTCCCCAGACCATCGACTCCAACCTGTGCCTGATCCCCACCTTGTCCCCAGCCCAGAGCACTGAGTGCCACGTCCAGGCCTTCCTTGGACACATCCAGGGATGGGGACTCCACCACTTCCCTGAGGAGCTGCTGCCAAGGCCTGACCACCCTTTGCATGGAGAAATTCCTCCTGATGTCCAACCTGCCCCTCCCCTGGCCCAGCCTGAGGCCGTTCCCTCTCCTCCTGTCCCTGTTCCCTGGGAGCAGAGCCCGACCCCCCTGGCTGCCCCCTCCTGTCAGGGACTTGTGCAGAGCCACAAGGGCCCCCCTGAGCCTCCTTTTCTCCAGGCTGAGCCCCTTTCCCAGCTCCCTCAGCCGCTCCTGGGGCTCCAGCCCCTTCCCAGCTCCATTCCCTGCCCTGGACATGCTCCAGCCCCTCCAGGGCTCTCCTGTCAGGAGGGTCCCAGAGCTGCCCCAGCACTGGAGGTGCCCCAGCAGTGCCAGCACAGGGGACGGGCACTGCCCTGCTCCTGCTGCCACTCCAGGGCTGGCACAGCCCAGGTGCCCTTGGCCTCTTGCCCACAGTGTCCAGCTGCTGTGTCCAGCACCCCCAGGGCCTTTCCTACTGGGCAGCTTTCCAGAAAGATGGATTCGAGGGTAGCAAACAAGTCCGTGTCCACGTGCAGTGCTGGACTCCTGCCTGGAGAGTGCTGCAGGTGACCATGGCCATCCACCACGTGCAGAGGGGCTCCCCCTGGAGGGCTAATCCTCTTCCTCCTGAGGTTTTCTTCCTCCTGGGGGGGTCTCAGCTGCCCCAGGACACAGCACAGACACCCCAGAGGAGAGACTGTGCCACAGCTGCTGGCAGTGCTGGGAATGCTGCTGGAAGGAGCCTCCTGCACCCTCGGAATGTGGAGCTGGGGTGGCAGCTCTGGGTGAGCTGAAGGGGTGGCTGGAAAGAGGCAAAGAACAATCCCCAGCAACCCAAAGGTCCAAGCTCCAGGGAGAGAAGCTGGACATGACCCGGTGGTCCTGCTGGGTGGTGGGTGACCCTTCTGTCCTGTCAGGTTGTGCTGCAGGAGAACACCAGGACAACCCCATGGGGTATGGGAAAGCCTGTGACGGTCCCTGGGAGCTCCTGCTGAGGGAGCTCTGACCCCCGTGGGGTAGATGAATATAAACTGCAAGGACAATTCCCTTGGCTCAACAGGCAAAGCAGTTTCTTCCCATCACGTTTTCTCTCTGACAGCTCCCTTCTTTTTGCGTTACCTTCAGCCCAGCACAGGAAACACCCTGACGCTGTGTGTGCCTTCACCCTGTGTGGGACAAGGGGTGACATGAGGCTGCTGGCCCCACTTTGAGAGTGACTGCTCGGGGCAACCTCGGTAGGGAAAGCAGCCCCTGAGGATCTCCCCTGTGCAGGGACTTCTCATCTAAAAGCCTCAGAATGCTGAACCAAAACACGTTAATTAATCCAAGAATTTTTATGACAGGTAAAACAAAATAAACTCTTAAGGCAGAGAGAATTGGAATTATTCAGCCTGGGTAAGAGAAGGCTCCAAGGGGGCCTTGGAGCTCCTTCCAGTGCCTAAAGGGGCTCCAGGAGAGCTGGAGAGGGACTGGGGACAAGGGATGGAGGGACAGGACACAGGGAATGGCTTCCCACTGCCAGGGGGCAGGGATGGATGGGATATTGGGAAGGAATTGTGCCCTGGGAGGGTGGGCAGGCCCTGGCACAGGGTGCCCAGAGCAGCTGTGGCTGCCCCTGGATCTCTGGAAGAGTTCTAGGCCAGGTTGGACAGGGCTTGGAGCAGCCTGGGACAGTGGGAGTTGTCTCTGCCCATAGCAGGGGGGGGATGGATGAGCATTAAGGTCCCTTCCTACCCAAACTATTCCATGATTCTGTGTTTCCATTTCTAAGACATCCACTCCCTGCAATCACCAGCCATCCCTCAGGCCAGGAGTCTCCTGTGACCACTCACACAGGACTGGGATTTTTTCCTGTTTTTCTCCATTTCCCGTTTGTGGGTAAGGGGCAGCCAGCAGCAGCTCCTGGCCTGCTCCCCACACCCCCTCAGGGTGGGAGGGGCTCTGTGTGCACCACAGCATTTTCAGAAATGAAAAACTGGCCCCAAAGGCCCTTGGCTGCCTGCTGAGAGAATGGGTTTGGAATACAGGTGAGAGCTCTGTGGGTCTAAAATGCTCAGGGCAAACTCCTGCTTCAATTTCACTCCTCCAAGGACTCCTTTGCACTTCCTTTCACTCCCAAGGTTTTTAATACTTCTGGCCTTGATCTCTTCACCAGCACATGAATGACAGCTGCAGGAGAACTATAACATTTTAACTGACATTTGTGTTTAGAAGCTCATCTATAATTAGAGACAAGTGAATCATCTGCATGAAATAATTAATTCAGGCCATGCTGCCTTTCTTCCTCTCTGTGAATTTCCCAGGAACAGGTTGCTGTACCCTCGAGCCCGCTCTCCATTCAGAGCTGGGGGTTTCCTCAGGCAGACTTCCCTCGCTCTGCTGCCTCAGCACCAGGCTGGGATTTCCCTGCGTGCCGGTCCCTGCCACGGGGATGTGCTGCCCTTCCCAGCCTTGGGCAGGGGGAAGGGGCCACGGCATGGATGGGAATTCTGTACCCGAGTGCAGGAGCTGTGGTTTGAAGAGGCTGTGCTGAAGCAGAGTGTGGTGGGCTGGTGCAGAGAGAGCTGAGGGGTGGACCAGCCTCTCTGGGCTGTTTGCCTTCAGACCTGCTTGGACCGTGCTGAGCCCCTCTGTAATCAGAATCCTGGTGACTGTTCCGCCTCCCGCATTCCTGCAGACACGAGTGATGTGCAGCCCCACAGCTCTGCTCACCACCATCTCCTCAACTGCTGCCTGGAGAAAAGGAGGCTCAGGGGGGCCCTTGTGGCTCTGCACAAGTCCCTGACAGGAGGGGGCAGCCGGGGGGGTCGGGCTCTGCTCCCAGGGAACAGGGACAGGAGAAGAGGGAACGGCCTCAGGCTGTGCCAGGGGAGGGGCAGGTTGGATATTGGGAACATTTCTTCTTGGAAAGGGTGGCCAGGCACTGGAGGGGACTGCCCAGGGAGGTGTGGAGTCCCCATACCTGGAGGTGTCCAAGGAGCAGCTGGATGTGGTACTCGGTGCTCTGGTTGAGTTGACAAGAAGTT
Source organism: Machaerirhynchus nigripectus (assembly GCA_013397975.1). Classification (NCBI taxonomy): domain Eukaryota; kingdom Metazoa; phylum Chordata; class Aves; order Passeriformes; family Dicruridae; genus Machaerirhynchus; species Machaerirhynchus nigripectus. The sequence continues at coordinate 33,770 of VZRQ01000121.1, read as the reverse complement.
CAGTCCCAGGCTGGAACCGATGGTCTGAGAGGCCTTTTCCAGCTTTACTGAGTCTGTGATTGGTGCATGGTGACTTGGGGTCACCCCGGGGACCTTCACTTGGAACTGATGGTGCTGCTGGGGGCCTTGCCTTGCCTGCAGTGCCTGGGATGGACCATCCAAGTTCCTGAAACCCCTGCAGAACCTGGTGGTCCCAACAGCTCTAGTGTGGGCCCACATCTCAGCCTTTAGCACTGGTCAAATGTGGGGTGACCAGTCCCCATGGAAAGATGGGAGCTGGTTCCTGAGCACCCCCATGGCCCGGGCCTGTGCCCTGCACCCAGCATGGAGTGGGGGGACAGAGCCAGCTTCTTGTATGGTGAATTTCATGAAGAATTACTCTTTCTTAGCACTTTATATGCACATTTCTCTGCTTCCTAACATTTCATTTTAAAGTCCTTTTTTTGCTGTTTTGCAGTGAAGTTTATTTCTTCACAAGAGCCTGACACAAAGCTCAATGAAGCAAAAGTCACCCAGAGTAATTCTTATGTCTTTAACAATCTTAAAATGGCTTCTTAACCAGGTCCTGTGGTTTTCATCTGGGACTATCAATAAGCAAGTGCTGACAACTCTTTCAATTTTTATTAACTTGCTATTAGTGGCCCAGACAAAGAACTTGCAGTTTGTGCAGAACTGTGGAGCCTCCTCTAATCCAGTCTCTCTGCTCCACTTGCCTGGGAAATCAGCCACAGCCTGAGAGCTGGGAGGGGGTGAACTTCATCTGCCAAAGAGCTGAAATGACAGAAAAGGACAGAAGCTGCAAAGCAATTATTAATTGATGTGGTTTTGATTGAAGTTCTCTCGTGTTGATCATCATCTGCTGCAATGAATGAAGCTCACAACGCTGAGCATCGACACGCCTGCTCCGTCCCCATTGATCCCATGTACACAGCAAAGTTATTTACATCCCATCCCTGGAAATCGATGAGGAGGTCAGATTGCACAGTCTGAGTCCAACTGTGGCACTCGTACGGAGACATGCAGCACACTGCCACCACCCCAGAGGGATCCATCCCGGGGACCCAGGAGACAGCAGTCTGTGGGATGCACACGCATCTGTGTGGGTATAAAATTAAAAGCAGTAGCTGCCACTCTGAAATCCTGCTCTAACAGCCAATGAGGGCTTTGATAAGATATTTTCTACTAAAATCTGCTGAAATGCTTTTCTAAAGCCCTCTCCATCTTCTGTGTGAAGTTGGTGTAATTCATCCTATGGAGATTTTTATATTGCACCATATGCTTTCCAACCAGAGCTGTTTTACACAGTTAACAAAACCAGGGGATAAAATTAGAGAAGGTCTTGCTACACTGTCCTGTCATGGTGCTTTGCCAGCTGACAGCCAAGCTTGGAATCAGCTGTGGGCGGGCTGGTGCACGCACCACCCAAATTCAGAGCAGGGCCTGTGAGGAGCAACTCTGCTGGGCTGGCACCACCCCAAGCTGTGGCACTGCCTGAGCCAGGCTCTGACCAGCAACAATTGGGAAAAACCCCTGCCTGGAGATGGGAACCATGATGGATATTGGCTGTGGGAGTGGGGAGGCCCTGGCACAGGGTGCCCAGAGCAGCTGTGGCTGCCCCTGGATCCCTGGCAGTGTCCAAGGCCAGGCTGGACGGGGCTTGGAGCAGCCTGGGACAGTGGAAGGTGTCCCTGCCCATGGCAGGGGTGGCACTGGATGAGCGTTAAGGTCCTTTCCAACCCAAACCAGTCTGGGATTGGTTATGAATACATTGCCTGGCACAGCCATGGCCCAACCTGCTGATCTCCCTTTTAGAAGGACAGTTGTCACTGCCCAGGTGCCTTTGGATTTTCTGTCCATCCCACCATCTAATGTGTCCTTCAAGAGCAGTGTGGGAGCAGCTCTTCCTCTTTCTCCTACCTCCCTGCCCATCTTCCCAAGTTCTTCTTAGTCCCAGTTCAGAAGTTTGTTCTATGTAAATCTGTTTGGAAAGGGTCATCCCTGCACTGTCAACATCTTTCTGTGAGCCTCTTTGAGAGGTTTCTAAAACAATCAAATTATTTCCTGGATAAATTCTCAAATTCTGGTGAAGTACCTCCATTCCATGTTGCTGGTTTGTGGATAACCAATTCTGAGGCTGCAAGAGGTGCATGTTGGCTTTCTGCAGTGATCTCTGATCTCCTGAGCCACTTGTTGCTCCTTTAGTGGGAGTTTTTTTATGTTGGCAGCGAAGGATGTCTGATGGTTTCCTGGTTGGGATGAGCCCACTTTTTGTGCTCAGTTGCACGTGGAGCAGTTTGGGGCCTTCAGGGTAAGTTTTAATTTGAATGAGAGAAGAGAGATGTGTTTGTGTCTTCTGCAAATGCCTCATTCTCTTAGAGCAGCTCGCTCCAGGACAGCCCTGGCTGGGATTTTTTCTCCTTTGTAATTGGTTCAATTACCCAATGAAACTGCAGAGTACATTTTATAATTCTGTATAATTTTTATAATCCTGGATTTTTGTATTCTGCAATCCTATGAAATTCCTCTGTAAATACAATCACTTAAAAGAAAGACAGATGTTAGATTTGGTATCTTTTGCCTGTGTGTCCGTCCATGCATCCATCCATCCATGCATCCATGCATCCATCCATCCATCCATCCATCCCTCTATCTATCCATCCCTCCATCCATCCATCCATCCATCCCTCTATCTATCCATCCCTCCATCCATCCATCCATCCATCCCTCTATCTATCCATCCCTCCATCCATCCATCCATCCATCCCTCTATCTATCCATCCCTCCATCCATCCATCCATCCATCCCTCTATCTATCCATCCCTCCATCCATCCATCCATCCATCCCTCTATCTATCCATCCCTCCATCCATCCATCCATCCATCCCTCTATCTATCCATCCCTCCATCCATCCATCCATCCATCCCTCTATCTATCCATCCCTCCATCCATCCATCCATCCATCCCTCACTTATCTCTGTGAGTAACTAAGCCATTCCCTCGTAAATCCCATCTGCATTCCAAAGGAGGCTCCCTCATTCATGACAGCCAAGCCTACGAAAAGCAGATTCTTGCTGTAAAAGTCATTTGCTGCTGGGGGTGAATTACCAGCCCTTGCAAACATTGTGCTTCTGATGTAATTTATCCTCATTTAGCTGCTGTTATTGTCCTGTGTTGTCTCTGAGCGAGGCAATCCCAGGAGTGTGGGCTCAGGCACAGCGCTGCATTGGGAATGCCAGGGCAGTGTATGCAGCATTGCTTCTCTACCTGGTGACACTTCAAAAAGAGTTGTTTTGTGCTGTCATGTTCTTACTAAATAAGGGTTTTAAAAGTCGGGTTTTTTCAAAAAAAATATATTTTAGCAAGTTTAGGTTAACAGCATTGCATCATTTTCTAGCTGTGGAAAGCTATTAATTTGGGGGCAGTTTTTAGAAGCACTGGTTAGGTTGTTCTGACACTGACTTTCCACATCACACCCACTCCTCAGGTCTGGGCCACTCCTCTCTGCACAGGCCTGAGACCCTGAGGAGCAGCATCCATCCCTTGAGGTACCTGCAGGTGCTGCAGTTCCAGGTAGGAGCATCTTGGGAATACATTAATTAGCATAAGTGCCCTGATTCTCTCCCCTGGAAAGGGGCACCACCTCTAATGCCTCATTAGCCATTGGTGTGGCCTTGGGTGCTGGAGTGTATCCCAGTGAGCTGCCTGTGCTCAGAGTGGGTGCTGAAAACACCCAGTTCCCAAGGGAGCCCCATCCTTGGGTCAAAAACTACTTGGGAATGTCACACAGCACAGGAAGCAGTGACAGAACTGCAGCTGGATGAGCCAGAAGTCCAGTGTCTCCTGCTGCTGGATGGGGCAGAAACAGGGAGGCTGGGGTGTCACTGGTCTGAAATGGTGACAGCTCCTCTTTGGGACACATGAGAAGGGTAGTGTGGGAATCAGGCTCCTCTGCCTGTTGGGTGCCTTCTGTGGCTCAGCCTGAGGCTCCCTGAGGTTCCCCGGATTCCCAGGTGCCCCAGGGAGCTGGACTATGATGGGGCCAACTTCCTTTGAGGTCCTGGGGATGACCCCAAGTCCTGTGGTTGACGGGTTGGATTTGTTGCACTGATGGGGAATAAACCTTGGCATGGGACCCTGGTGCTGCTGTGCCACCACAGGGGGTCACTGCGGGGGTACCCTCCTGCAAAGGCACCAGCTGGGAGATCTCACTCCTGGGCTTAAGATCCATCACTCTGGACCCAGCTTTTCCTCTTCCTGCCATGGGCCACACTCATGGAATCATATCATGGACTCAGAGAATGCTTTGGGTTGGAAGGGACCTTAGAGCTAATCTTGAAACCTCCCCACCCCCCCAGGGAACAATTCCTTCCCAACATCCCATCCATCCCTGCCCTCTGGCAGTGGGAAGCCATTCCCTGTGTCCTGTCCCTCCATCCCTTGTCCCAAGTCCCTCTCCAGCTCTCCTGGAGCCCCTTTAGGCCCTGGAAGGGGCTCTGAAGTCTCCTTGGAGCCTTCTCCTCTCCAGGTGAGCACCCCCAGCTCTCCCAGCCTGGCTCCAGAGCAGAGGGGCTCCAGCCCTCGGAGCAGCTCCATGGCCCCCTCTGAACCCTCTCCAGCAGGTTCCATCCTTCCTGTACTGGGACCCCAGGTCTGGATTCAGTGCTCCCGGGGGGTCCCACACGGGTCCCCCACAGGCAGGGGAAGGAGGTTCTGGGCTATGCTGACGTCTGGGATGCCATGTGCGAGTTTTTCTGTGTTATTTCAGGGGATGTGGCTCCAGCGTGACACCAAACACCAGCACCGCACGGGCACTGCCCCGCGGGTTTCCAGCAGTGCCCGGCGGTGGGAATTGCGCCGGCTCCGGGCTGCGTCCCTGATCCTGGTACCCTCCCGCAGAAACTGCAAGGGACCATCCCCAGCTTTCCCCGGGCCCCTCCGGGTCCCTGTGATGATGAAGGCACTCCCACAGGGAGCTGTTGGCACACTGGAAATGATTTCCCAGGCGGATAAGCCCCTCTAGGACTCTTTGTGCCCCTCGCCTTCCTCTCTCGGCAGTGCCTCACCAGACTGAAGTGCACGCTCAGCTCTTTTCCTGGGATCCTGCTGAGCTCTCTGGGCTTTTCCTTTGCTACGGCTCCTGCCAGGAAACCCGCAGGTTTAACTCCTGCTCAGCTGACCCCGCTTAAGCGCCGCTTGAATCACCAGCAGCGATTTGGAGCTCCCGTCCCTGGTTATGTCCACGTGTTTGTTCCCGGGTACCGCCCCCTGCTCCAGCCGCACAAGAGGTAACAATTAGGAAAGAAAAAAGAGTAGTAGACGCAGTTTGCTCCAGGTTTAACAGCCTGGAGTGGGGTCCCGTCCCGCCACCTCCCTCCCGGGCAGGGTCTGTTGCGGGGTCGGGGCTCTCAGGCAAGGGGATGCAGTGAGTCCTGCACTTTCACACTGCTTCTGCTGCTGATACTCCTCGATTTGGCTGCCGCAGATGATCCACAGCCAGTGCGGAGTGGGAATGGTGAGAAAGGAGCGTTCTCCTGGAGGATGCGGGTGTAGGAGCCGAATGAACCGAGCATGACCCAGGCACGGCTCAGCATCTGCACGTCCAGGGCAGGGAACGGAGCTGGGAAGGGGCTGGAGCCCCAGGAGCGGCTGAGGGAGCTGGGAAAGGGGCTCAGCCTGGAGAAAAGGAGGCTCAGGGGGGCCCTTGTGGCTCTGCACAAGTCCCTGACAGGAGGGGGCAGCCGGGGGAGTCGGGCTCTGCTCCCAGGGAACAGGGACAGGAGGAGAGGGAACGGCCTCAGGCTGGGCCAGGGGAGGGGCAGGTTGGATATTGAAAACATTTCTTCTTGGAGAGGGTGGTCAGGCATTGGTCAGTCTGCCCAGGGCAGTGGTGGAGTCCCTTCCCTGGGTGCCCCTGGGCTGGCACGACAGAGACTGGCCAGTGAAGGAGAACGGCTCAGCTTTGATCTGTGGTTTCGTGGCTGCTGTGGTGGCCACAGAGCTGTGGGCTGTGGCCCCAGGGACAGAGGGGTGTGAGGTCTCCAAGAGGATCTATGGGCTCACTGGGAAGGGAACGGCTCTGCATTCGTCCCCCAGGGCACTGATGTGGGGGCCCAGCGTGCCTGCTGACAGAGGGGACTGTGACAGAGAATTGTCATCCCATCCCCACCAAAAGAGGAGAGCTCTCTGGATTGCTGCACTTCTGCAAGTGAGCAGAGCCTTCAGCATTTGTTTTGGGGAAAACCAGCACATTTATTAAATCAGAAACAGCTGTCTGTGCGTGGCAGGGCAGTGGGGGCAGGACCCCAGGCACATCAGTGTGACAGTGACAGGGCTGCACAGGGGTGGTGGATCTGCCTTAACGCCCAACCCCTGAAGGACACTGGCCCCTTCTCCTCCCTAAAGCTTAGCCCAGCCATTTGAGCCAGACCAAAGCCTTTGTCAGGAGAATAAACAGCAGTTTCGAGCTTGGTTATTTCCAGACCACCCTGGCAGGGACAGTTTGGTGTGAGGGTGAACCCAAAACAATAACACTGCATGGAATCCCAGGATATCCTGAGCTGGGAGGGACCCACGAGTGGCACTGAATCCAACTCCTACATCCACAAGGACTGAGGGCATTCCCAGGAGCAGTGTAAGAACTCTCCCAAATCAGCCTCACCCCCACAGGCAGCAGCTTCTAGGTGGGAGGAGGTCCCAGCCCACCCCACGTGTCCTTCCCTAGGAGCAGTTCTGCTCCTGGGTGGCACCTCCTGGGTCCCCCCATCTGCCTGGGACACAGTGACCACGCAGGCAGTGGAGCCAGCTCCACGTCCTCATCCTGGGAACAGCCAGCTCCCAGCCCGGCCTCTCCTGCCAGCAGCATTCCCATGGCTTCGGCTCTGGCTCTTCCTCATAAGCTTTCTCCAACAGCAAGGAATTTGGGAAGAGGCACTGGAATTACCCCGTGCTGGAGCTCCCTCCAGGAAAAAGAGCCTTTTCACTTGTCTTTTCCATTGCTGGGAACTCAGGGCTTGTTCTGGTTTGGATGGAGCAAACAAGGCTCATCCTCAGCTGTAGGTGCCATCTCCAGGGAAGCTTTCAAACCTTCAGGAACTCTTTATACCAAATATGTTGCTACTTTTATCTGACGTTTTTCTGATCTGCTGCTAGCAAGGAATCCTACACGCATCATTTCCTAGCTCTGGTTGCTCTAATATGCTCAAAAAAGAAAGCAGAAGGCATTAAAGCAGTTCTGCTACTTGACAAACCGGTCTGATTCTTTATTTACGTGAGGCTGAAGCTTTTGGCTGACATTTTTCACAATACAGTGTGATAGAAAATATTCATTTGGGTACCATGTTCCATTTTTAAACAGGAGATTCTAAAGAAAGGCCTTAATTTCAGCTCAGAAGTTTGCTGTAATCACACACCCCGACTGCAGAAATGGGAGCAGAGGCTGCAAAGGAGAACAGAGCTTTTTTATAACCTTTCTCATTTCTGCTAGGGCAGAAAACTTGTGACAATCTTCCTTGGACTCATTCTCCTGCACGGCTTGAGCGATGGTCCCCCTGAGCTCGGAGTTTGTGCCTTTATGAAAACAGCTCACAATGATTAATTTTTGTTGTATTTCTCAGTGCTCCTTGGTTGGGGTTTCATTCATGAGCTGATGCTCAGTCCTGCAAGTGGGTTCATTATTCATATGCATGCTGGAGGTGCAGAGAAATAATTTTTACTCTCCAGTGTTACCAAAGGTTGTTTATTGTGACGATTGACTGCTAATCAACCATTCCTTGCATGTGCTGGGCCAGGTGGGACAACTTCTGTACCTTTATTGGGGTACTGAGACATTTTACCAGGAGAGCAACAATTAAAAGGTGGATGAAAACCATCGAGATTCCCTTCAGCATCCAAAAATAGTGACTTGCACACTGGGAAGGTACTGGGAAAACATCAAAAAACACAGAGAAAGCAGCAGAAAATAATCAACAGTTACCCAGTGCACGTGTGTTGATGGGCACTGGAGGGTTTCTGCAATATTCCATGTTTTTTTTCAGAGGAAGGAAAGGTTGGAAATCTACTTTTGATATTCTGAGATAACTACACGGAGTCAGCAGCTGGGGCTTGACGAAAAAACATGAGGTATCAGCAGACTTGAGAGGGAAGTTGTGAGAGTTACAGACAGCAGGCATTCCCAGGCAGGCAGGCAGCGAACACGCCAGCTGTCAAATCCCTGGCACTTCCAAAAGCTGCCTCCTTTCCACAGAGACTGATGGGACGGAGAACAAAGAGCCTTGCTGAGCTCTCCAGGCTCAGGGTGGGTTTCACTGGCACTCGGTGGCTGTGCAGGAGACACTCCTGCCTGACAAAGTGAGGGAAGAGCTGCCCGTGTTCCACACAAAGCGGGGTTCATTTGGATAGAAATGAGCTCCGTGCCACAGATAATGGGTTATTATTGCACTCCCCGGATCTCCATTCATCCCCAGCCCATGTGACTCCAGCTACAGCCAAGTCAGTTTGAATTAATTTTTCAAGTGTGGCTTCGTGAGACAATGCATCAGATGTTTTAATAAAACTCAGACAGGCTGCTGCTATCGCGGGCCTTTCATGCACTAATTAGGGGCTTCTATTATTAAAAAAACACAGCAATCAATCCTTCCAGTAATGTCTTTTTGCGATTCTGATACTCACAGTTCCATCTTCCTGCATGTTTATAGATTCCTGCCTTTACTATTTCGCGTGCACCGCCCTGGTTTGTCCGGGATTAGGGACGTGTCTCTGCCGGCCCCGTGCCAGCCCCGCTCGGCTGCGCTTTCTCTGAGGGGGCTCTCGCATCTGCTTTGCTTCCCCCACTCCTGCCTTGCCCCCGCCCCAACGGAGCAGAAGGAAATGTCAGTGGGTTTGTTCATTCCTGAAATACACTCTGTGCCCTTCTGGCTCTGTCAGCTGCATCCCATGATATGCTGGAGCTCTGCTTTTGCCTTAGATGCTGTTCATTAATTTGTTTTTCTTCTTCTTCTCAGTATTTTCCCAACATTGCAGCCCAGTTTCCGTGAGGGTTAAAGGATCCCAGGCATTTTCAGTCACTGGAGTGGCTCCACAATCCACCTGACCTGTCCAAACCTCCTGGACATGAAGCTCTCAGTGATCCCTGGCTGTCACTGTTTGATCAGGCTTGGGCAAATGGAGGAGGCTTCATTTTTCCTGTGGACAAACCATGATCCCAAATGTGCTGGGATGGCAGAGCTCACTCCCAGGGCACTGCTGGGCAGCCAGAGTGGGGTTCAGGCTCAGGGACACTGCCGAACTGCCCTGGAGCTGCCCCGCTGGGATGCAGCTGAGTGCAGAGCTCTGCCTGGATGCTCCAAACCCCAAACAACGGGCCCTGGACCTGTTCCCATTGTGCTGGGAAAGGTTCCTCACCTGGGCAGGGGCAGGATGGAGCTCTGTGGTACTCAGGGCAAATGTGTCAGTGGGGAGGGAAAAGGCTGGGCTGGACAAGGAGACAGCCAGAAATGGATGCTCTGGGACTGCTCAGGTGTATTCTCTCTTCTGTGCTGGGCTTAATCCTCACCTGGCCCAGGACATGGACCTGACCTGGGAAAGCAGCTGTGGTGCTGTGAGGGAGCCCCAGCCTGGGACAGACAACAGACAAGTTGTGGGTGACGTTTGTGGTTTGTCCCCACCCCTGGATGAGCTGAGGGCAGGAGAGTCTGTAACACAGGGGAACTGAGGCCCACAGAACTTCCCAGCCCAACCACGTTGCTGCAGAGCTGTGGGGAGCACAAGGCTGCTCTGGACACTCTCACTGGGTCCATCTCACTCTCACCGCGTCCATCTCACTCTCACCTGAGGTGTGCCCGGCAGCTTTTCGTGACCTTGTCTGAGGGGCTGGAATGCTCCCTGGGCACTGCCACTTTCCTGCACATCCTTCTTAAGAGCAAAAAATTTCCTGGAAATTCTTGCCAAGGATGGATGTGTCTGTTCCAGCTTGGCTGCAGCCTGTGGGCTTCTTGCAGGAGTTTTGGACACAATCCTGGCCTGATCCAGCACCCTCCAAGCTCTCAGGCACGTCAGTCTGGTTGTGGATCACAGCAGCTTCCTGTGAGCAATGACCCATGGAACCATGGAATCACAAAATCAGGGAATCACAGAATGGTTTGGGCTGGAAGGGACCTTAAAGCCCATCCCATCCCACCCCTGCCATGGGCAGGGACACCTCCCACTGTCCCAGGCTGCTCCAAGCCCTGTCCAGCCTGGCCTTGGACACTGCCAGGGATCCAGGGGCAGCCAGAGCTGCTCTGGGCACCCTGTGCCAGGGCCTCCCCACCCTCCCAGGGAACAATTCCTTCCCAAAATCCCATCCATCCCTGCCCTCTGGCACTGGGAAGCCATTCCCCGTGTCCTGTCCCTCCATCCTTTGTCCCAAGTCCCTCTCCAGCTCTCCTGGAGCTGCCCTTCAAGTAGACAAAAGTGACAGAACCAGGACAACTGCGGTGACACAGTGACAAGAGGGGACACCTGTGCAGCTGAGAGACCTCCCGTGGCAGATGCTGTGAGAGCACAGTCACAGCTGCTCCCACCACGCAGAACTCGGTTATTTGGGAAAGTTTCAGTGTGAGCAAATGAATGACTCAGCATTATTCCAGCGAGCAGCACAACAGCTCCGTCTCTAATAGAAACAACTCAATAAATCAATTAACAAGTGCAACCCTGAGTAGCTCACTTGCAGGTATTTAATATGAATTGCTCCATGGAACTGCTAAATCTTTAGAGAAGAGGCAATTAGCTCTACTGCAGCTCAGTAATTACTGACTGTAACACTCTCCACGATATTTCTGTGGAAGCTGGAGAAGAGAACTGCCAGAACTGGCAATAACGAGAGCAGCAGAACCTGCAAAAGCAGCTCAGCCCCGAGAACAAAACCACCCAGCACTAAATGTGTGTCCATGTGCCCAGGACTTGCACTCACTCCTTGGATGCATTTTGACCTGCAGGAATCAGGAACACATCCCCCAACACAGGATTTTGCCAACAAATGCAGCTTTTTAAAATTGCCAGGCCAGATTTTCCTGCTAATTTTTTCTCCCATTGGGGAAATAAAATTAACTACCCAGTGCTGGTGGTGGCATCTGCCACCCAGATGAGAGCTTTCCCTTGGGTCCATGTGGGGAGGCTTGTTCTGGCAGCTTGGTGGCCAGGATTTGGGTGTGAGCCCGCGTGGAGCTTTGCTCGCAGTCCTGTGCCATGAGCCCTGGGATGAGCAGGGAGGTTGGACCAGATGAGCCACAGCCAGATCCTTCCAGCCTGACCCATCCTGGGATTCTCTGAGAGTGAGGAAGGTGCTTGAAGCTCAGCCCTTTGGTCATGGAGGAGCTGTCTGAGCTGGCCAGTGGAAATGAAGGGGATCTTCCCGTGCTGGAAAACTGCACAGGATTTTGCCTTTTCAGCCCATCTGGAATGGACAGCCAAAACTGGGGTTACTGTGGGAAGGATGCTGCATCCACCTGCAGCCCGAGCACACCATCCCCCCTGGGAGATTTCAACTACTTTCCTTGGAAACATCCTTTATCCTCAGGCAGGTGGTGTGCTCCTGGCCCTGGGCTGGAGGTCACAGGCTGCCCATGAATGGTGGTTTGTGGCTCTCCCTCAAGGAGTTACCCAGCCCTTATTCCCACAGAGTGGGAAATGGCCCAGTTGAAGCACAGGTTGTGTTCCAATGTTTTGTTTGTAGTTGTCCATCTTCTGAAAGGTCTTTTTGAAGTTGCCCTATCAGTTTCTCCTTGCTCCTGTCTCTTCAGGAGCACCCTGGGGAGTGGAGCTTTCTCCTTCCAGTCCAGGTGAGTACACCCAGCTCTGCAGTTGCAGGGGAGCTACAACACTGCAGGAGAACACGTCCTGGTAAACCAGCTTGGCTCAGCCTGGGCTGTTGCCAGGTGCATCCAGGATGGTCCATGAGATCCTTTGCCTTGGAATCAGTGTCACCTGAAGGACTTGTCTTCTGGGAGCAGTGTCTTTGACAGATCTGTGAACCAGCCTGAAGGTGAGCAGGCGGCCGGGAGGTGCTTGGAAAGGAGCATTTTCCTGAGGGCAAATGGGTCCTGCTGCTGCTGCAAACACCCCTGGGGAGTGTCCCCTGTGCCAGGTGTCTCTGTCAGCTTGGCCCTGCCTCCATCCAACCTCCTCGGACAGCATTCCCAATGCTGCTGGAGAATGGGGATGGCCCCAGGGAGGGTAAAGCAGCAGGGCCCTGTTTGCACCACATCCTGCACGTGCCAGAGCCATTCCCAGGGCTGAGGAGAGCTCGGCTCAGGCTTGACCTTGCTGATCCAGCCCTGGCTCATTGGTATGCGGCAAGCTGAGCTCAGAAATGAGTGGCTTAAATGCAGCACCACGCAAGGAATACATTAGAGAGAGTCACCATGGAACAGTGTCCCCATAACTGGGCACCACAGAGTGCACAGACCTCATCCCTACCTGCTGCACTGACTCCTGGAAACCTGCTTTAACCAGGGAGTTTTCTCAACAGAATCCCTGAATTGCGAAGGGTGAGGGATCTCTGGGATGGGCACAGAGGGCACCAGATTTACCCTGGGTACCCCTGGGGCACCAGGATTCTGTCCACTGTTGGTGCCAGCACTCTGGCAAGGCATGGCCTGCAGTGTGAGAGCTCTCCACGCTCCACACACAACAACAGGCTCTGGTTGGTGTTGTGTGTCCGTGAGCTGGGCTGGGCAGTCCTTTGTACACAGTTCCTTCCCCTCAAGGAGCCCTGGGCTGTCAGAGCTGTGCCCATGCTCTGAACACACCTCCAGTGCTGTCCTTGTCCTGGGAGTGGAAAGGGTTCCTCCCGGCCTTTGGCCATGGGAACAGGAGAGTGGCTGCCAGGATCCAGGTCCAGGCCCTATTTAGCCAGGTGGGGGTTTGCTGAATTCCATGGAGGAGACCCCAGCAGCCCCAGGGATGGGAGCACCCAGGGCTGAGGCACGGGAGTGCTGCCTGCACAGAGGGAGCAGGAGCTGGGTGTCCTGGGGAGAGGTGCCAGGGAGGCAGAGGAGGGAGCCGGGGATGCTGCTGGGTGCACCTGGCAGGGTTTGTGCATGTAGGACTTGGAGGGACCTGGCAGGTGCAGGGACCTGGCTTGTGGTGACATGGAGTTTCAGGTCGTGGGGACAGTGACAGTTTCAGCACGGAATAGTGGCAGGAATGCTCAGGTGTGCGCAGCCAAGCTCCTGCGGGAGTAAACTGGAGGGGGGCAGGGGCAGAGCTGTGTGTGAGGGAGGGTCTCGGGCAGAGGCAGAAAAGGAGCCATGGGGTGAGGTTGAAGGGCAGGGGGGAAGGACCCCCATGCTGTGGCCAAGGGAGGCAGAGGCTGCAGGGACAGGGCAAGGTGTGTGCTGTGCCTCAGCCAGGGCGCACGAGGGGCACAGGCTTTTCCACATCTGGCTTGCCTGGTTGTATTTATTAAGAAAGCAGGCAGTCATTTTTTCTTTTTGTATTCCCCCAGTTGCACTCTAAGCAGCTCCCCCCAGCTCAGCTGTGACATCCTTACACACCAAAGGTGCTCCTCAGAGGAACTGGGAAGTGCTGCGGGAGTCTGGAACTGCGGGTCCTGTGGGTCCCAGGGGTGTGGGTCCAGCTGGCTGTGCCTACCGCAGGGAGCTGGGCTGCAGGGCCGTGGTCCAGGGGGTGATCCCTGTAGGGATGGGGTGATCCATCTGAAACGCATCATTCGTCCCTGGAGGTGTCCTAGGAGGAGGAAGATGCAAAGTTAACTGTGATCCTTCAGAAGAAATGTGCCAGTTTTCCCTCGCGCAGCAGCTGGGCCAGTCCAGATCTGCCTCACCTGGCCCAAACTCTGCTCACGCAGCTGAGGAAGGTCCTCACGAGGGCCATTGCCCCATGCACACAGGTGACAGATGGCAGAGGAATTGTGGGCCTGGACCCCTCTGCCTATTCCCGTTCCTGGTCAGCCAGTCTGTCTTCTCCCGGCTGAGGAGCAGCTGAGGGCACTGGGTTTGTTCAGCTGGAGTGAAGTAAACTGAGCTCAGACCTCCCCGGGGGCTGCAGCTCCTCCCGAGGGCAGCTCCGATCTCTGCCCCCTGGGACAGGGACAGCACCCAGGGAACGGCTGGAGCTGAGCCAGGGCAGGCTCAGGCTGGAGATCAGGGAAAGGTTCTTCCCCCAGAGGGTGCTGGGCACTGCCCAGGCTCTCCAGGGAATGGGCATGGCCCCGAGGCTGCCAGAGCTCCAGGAGCGTTTGGGCAGCGCTACCAGGGATGCCCAAGGTGGGGTTGTTGGGGTGTCTGGGCAGGGCCGGGAGCTGGGCTGGATGGTCCTGGTGGGTGCCCTCCAGCTGAGGGTGTCTCACAACTCTGGGTCTCACCAAAGCTGTGCTGAGCAGTTTTGTGTTTCCGGCTCCGGGGAAGGGGATTTGTGTCACCGACTGGCGTGAGAAGCCACCACCGACTTCAGCGCGGGGTTCCCCGCTGCGGAGCGGCGGCTGTAATGACACAGTAGTGAGCTGTTTAAGGCCACCCCGGGCGGGTGACACATCCCTGCTCCCATCCCGTCGCATCCCTGGCAGTGCGTCCCGCGGGAGCACCGCGCCGTAATGAACCCCCGACGCGCCGGGGGAGTGACCCCAAAACAGCCGCGAGGGGGGACATCGGGTGCTGATTACGGCCGGGTCTGACCCCCCTGTCAGGGCTGTCCTGCCTGTCCCTGCCGCCGGCAGGACTCCTGCTGGAGCGGGGAGCGGTGAAACCCGAGCGCAGCGGGAGCGGAGCCGCCGCCCGCAGCGCCGGCACGGCCGGAGCCGCCAGGTGCCGGCTCCAGCCGCTCGTTCCGGCTGCAGGATGAACGCTGCCGCGGCAGCGCGGCTCAGTTGCTGGAACAGGCCAGAAGATGTAGCTCTCTGGCACCTTTTGTGACTCCAGATGTCTCTGAAGCCCTCCCCCCCCCACTTCTGCAGCGCTCCCTGATCAGAGCTAGGCAGCGCAGGCTACAGAGACGAAAATAGGCTGGGCTCGTGAACCTGGCAAAAGTTTCCAGGTGAGTTTTACTCCAGTTTGAGAGGAGATCTGGGGCTGAGCACTGAGAGGTTTCTTTTCCTATCAGAGGGGATTTAAACTGATCGCATCAAGCCCTCCCATTAGCCACCGATGTGATTAATGTCTCCTGTATTGTTACAAAGTGATTCCACATTGTAGATCTTTCTGAATGCCTCCTGAATTTATTATTTCCTTGTCCCAGTTGCTATTGGTGACGGCCTTGGTAAAATCCCTAGCAACATATAGAATGCAACATACATGGAAATTAGTTGAATACTTATCAGTATTATAGTCATAAAAGGACCTATTTATTAAATATATGGCTTAAGTGACACCTTAACAGCCAGAGGTACTAAATGACATGGGTAACATTCATTTGTATGTTGGTACATTGGTATGATAGTTCTCCAGCTACACTGAACTTTATTACCAACATCAAATTAAGATATATTGTGGATAACATCATTAGGGCTGCTTGGACTGAACTGAATTTAAATAATGTCTTTAACATGCAGATTTTTTCCACGGCTTCAAAATGTTTCCCAGCTAATCCCCTGTGGCCCAAAAGTGCCAGCCAGGAGCAGGAGCTTCCACTCAGAGGAGTGCCCTGATTTAATGATGTCCTTCTGCTGAGATGAGCTACGGGTCCTGAGCAAGACCTGGAAGACGCCGCCGCATTGAATAAAAATTCCTGGGGTGCAAGATCAGTGTTTTTGCAGAGATGAATGGAGATCTCACTGCTTAACTCATCACAGGGAAGGAGCCAAGATCACAGGGAGAACATTTCTGATTTGGGCAGCTCTTTAATGCGACAGCCAGACAGAAAACATTGGGACTGGAATTAGGGAAGACACTTGCAGAAGGCAGTGGAGAGAACTGCTGGAAGCCAGGGAGGCTTTTCAGCACTCAAGCAGCAATCAGGTGGTTTTTCTACAAGAACCACTGAAAATGAGCCAGGAGTTATGGAGCAGTGAGGCAGAAGTCACTGGGTGATGTTGTTCAGCTGAACTTATGGGCTTAATTTTAAAATTTTAAAATTTTAGATAGCTTATGAGCTATCACCAGCTCATGAACAGATGTGCTGCAGCCCTGTGAGATGTGTCTGGACCCTGCTCTCCTGTGGCCCCATAGAGAAAGAAATCAGCATCTTCTCACAGGGTCTGGCAGGGGAAAGAATGGGAATGTCTTCATGTAAACCTGGCATCCCAACTGAAGCTGCTCCAAAATCCTTTTGATCTCTGCACATTTGCAGGGACGGTGACTCCACCACTGCCCTGCAGCCTGTGCCGGTGCCTGACCACCCTTTCTGCAAAGAAAATTCCCCTCACGGCCAACCTGAGCCTTCCCTGGCACAACTTGAGGCTGTTTCCTGCAGTTGTGTCAGTCGTTACCCGGGAGGAGAGAGTGACTCCAAACTAAACCTCCCGAAGGGTTGAGAGCAGTAAGGCTCTAGAGAGCAGTAAAGGGTGGGGCTCTGTGTTTCTGCTGGCACTGTGCAATGGCACAGAAATGGGACAAGGGCAGCAACCACACAGTCTCTGCTTGCTGTGGTATGTCTGCATCCCAAACCTTAGATCCCCTGGTAAAGCTGAACTGTCATCTCCTCAAACATGAAGATCGTCTTCCAATGGCTTTTCACAGCTGGTTTTGGCCTGGCCTCCTGAAACGTGGCAGAAGTACTTTGGAGAGCTGGAGGTTGCGGAGGGGCTCAAGCCCTGACTGTCCCAGCAACACCCAAAGATCAGAGACCCAAAAATCAACAAATTAAATCAAACAGAGACCAGGTATTCAAGAATTTTAGTTTCTCTTCCGGAAAAGCCGCCTTTGACCTGGGTTTACACACAACCCTTCTCCATTCAGAGCCTGGGCTGTGACTTGGTTGTGTCTATAAGGGTTCAGTGCTTTTAGGTCACAGAAATGGTCCCGCTCATCCTGACCCTCTGCAGAGGAAAGGAGCAGGATCAGAGCCCTCCTCTGCTTGACAGCTTTTGAAAGCATTTAGGCTGAAGAAAGGTCAGTTTGAAGCCACCCACCTTGCACGTGGTTAACATTACTTGGGATTTTCTGTACCCAAAACCAGAGTTGTCAACCCACAGAGCCTTATCACAGCCCACCTGCCTTTGTCTTCAGCTGCAGCAGGAGCCTTGGCACCTCCCAGCTTCCAGATGGGCTCAAAGCGAGGTCAGATGGGCTGGTAAGAGACTCTTCAGATTTGGGAAGGGATCCACAGTAGGTCCCAGCTCTACATCTGGCTTCTCACAAGTATTCCCAAAGAATGGGAAGGATCTGGGCAGGGGCTGACAACTCATCTCACCTGTGTCTACAGCAGTGTTGGACGTGCTGTGGGTCCCATGGCACGGGATTGTCCATTGTTTGTTCAGGACTGCAGATTCCCTGGAGCAGAGCTGCTGCACGTTTGGGCACTGCTGTTCTGAGAGGTTCTTCAGCGGGAACAAGCTCACCTTGCTGCCCTTTGATGTGGGAGAGCTGCCAGTGAGATTGTGTTACCCACAGGAGCAAGGAATTCACAAGGAGAAAAAGCCAAATACTTGTAATCCTTCTAAAAGCAGGCTTTGCCCTCTGGGGCTGGTTTCAGGGTTTTCAAGGTCCAGCCTCTCTTTCGAAGCAGTGATTTTGCATTCCACAGCTGGGGTTTCTGATAACATCTCTCAGGATTGTTGTTGAACTCCTGCTCCCCATCATGTTCCGCAGCCACAAGGGCACCGACCTGAGGATCACGGAATCATTAATGTTGGACAAGACCTCGAGTCCAGCTGTCACCCCTTCCAGCTCCACACCTTGGTGCGAGGGGGAGCTCTGTGAACCGAGTGTGGGATTGCTAATAGGGCTCCTGAGGACTTCCTGCAGCAATACCTGGGCCCGTTTGATCGATGTTACAGGAAATCATCTTTAAAATGCACGTCCCTTTCTCTCTGTGCCTGGCTGCCAAGCAGCGAGGCCGGGGCAGGGTCCCCAGCTGGCCCGACACACGGACGTGGTGCGGGGTTGGTGCTGCTCATTCTGCTCCAGGGTGATTATTTGTGTTCCTTATGCCAGACCTCATTGCATCCACGAGCTGCTCTGCCTCTGTTTATTACATGGCCATTTGCACTTTCTGTTAATGCGCATTTGTGATGCGAGAAGCGTCCCTGCCCAAATTTGAGGCTTCTGCCGGCGCGTCCGTCAGCCGGCGTGTGCAGGGATGGGGATGTGTGGGATATGTGCAGTGGCTGCTTTGCCTATCAATTTGCACTAATTGCAGAGGCCTAAAAGCACAGGGAGCTGTGCAGTCTGGCACGGCTGGCCCACCAAGGGCGGGACAGCAAAATGCTAGTAACATCTGATGTGGAGATATTCACCTGTAAAAGTCAGAGGATCTGCGGGGTCCTGCCCCAAGGAGCCGATGGAAAACCCCACTGCTGAGTGTAGCAGCCTGGAGGGAGCTAGAGAGTGGCTGTGCCTCAAACACCGATGGCCAGGGAAGTTAGAACAGGATGTGCCTGGAAAGAAGCTGGAAAGGGACTCTCCAGAGGTGGAGCAGCTCCCTTCTGGAGCCCATTATCCTGCTCTGGTCCGTGGTGACCACAGGACGCACAGTGCAAGTGCAAAAGTGGGGTCAAGGAGTGGGCAAGATCAACAGAGGGGCATTGAGATCACCAAAAGACCCTCAAAGCCCCCTGACCCATTTCCAGACAGGTCTGGAAGAATGGGATGCACATGTTCACCGTATACATGATGAGTGAGAAACCCAGTCCCAGGGCAGGCAAACCTTCCCTATAAAAATGTGCTGCACAGAGCCCAGGTGGTGCCCCTGGACGCCCTGTGGGCTGGACTGATGCTGGACCCAGGGCTGGTGATCTCCTTTCCTCTCCTATCTGCTCTCTTTCACTCTCTCCTTCTTCCCTCTTTTCTTTATTCTTTCATTGCTCTTCCTGTTGAAAGACAGGGACACAACAGACCCATTTCCATGTCTTGTTTCCTAATAAAACTTTGTAAGCTTTCTTTTTTTGTCCCCTCTTCTGGATTTTGCCATTCTTTTCCAGCCATGGGCATCTCTGAATCTTGGGTGCTCCGTTCCTTGGAGAAGTGGGATGTGGCACTGTAACATAGGAGTGTCACAAGGTGACACAGACACAGAGTGAGGTTTGTTATAGAAGAGATAACAGCTTGGACCCCCTGTCCTAATGTTGGTTTTTCTCCCTTACTCTTCAAAAACACACATTTCCCAATCCCAGCCTATGCACTGCCTGCTGTCCCACCATTTTTCACACATTTCAGTTCTCAGGAGTTTTGCATAAATTAAAGCAGCTTGATTATCTCACAGGGGATGAGGCAGAAACTGCTGACTTTGGGTTTATCCCTGTAAAGGTGGTGAGGTCTGTGTCCAGCAACGCATGGACAGAGCTCCCGACACCCTTGGCAGTCCTCCCCAACAGCTGCAGCCCTGGCAATGGAATGTGGGAATGTGGGAATGTGGGAACACAGCTCTGGGAAGAATGGGTGCTGGGATATTCACCTGACACCACCAAGGTCATCCCACCCCACTGATGCTGGGAGGCCGTGAGAACTGGAGCTGCTCCCTACAGTGACCTGAAAGGAGGCTGGAATCAGGCTCTGCTCCCAGGGAATGAGAGACAGGACAAGGGGAAAGAGCTTCATGTGGAGCCAGGGAGGTTCAGGTTGGTGTCATGGGTTAGCACAGCTTGGGGTTTTAGTTAAGAAAAAGAAAAATTCCACCAGCCACGGAAGTGATGTTTTTGGAAGGGGCTGTTGTAACTTCCTCCAGACCTGATAGAACCAATCAATTGGCTAACTGGAATATTGAGAACTCTGTTAAGCCACTTTAGAAGCGGGACACGCCTCTGTAAAAAACACATTNGGGCCTGGATGGCCTCCCCTGCTCCGGCACGGCCAGCCTGAAACTTCACACCGAGACCAGCTCTGGCAGCTGCCCGGCAGAGATCATGGGAGCAACAGAGACAGAGAAGTTCCAGCGGCAAACTCCGGGTCAGATTAACCCTTTCAGCGGTGCAAGTTCCCCAGAAGAAATGAACCCTGCAGACACCAATCCTCTCCCAGGTCAGAGAAAAGAGAAGGGCAAAGGCACATAAATAGATACCATGATAGTGACATCCAAGTCAGTGAAGAAAAAAGAGCTGAAGCCCAGAGGGGGGAGATAGAGGAGATGCTTCAAACCTAGAAGCTGAAATTCTTTTGTAAAGCTATGGGGATGAACTATGACACATCAGAGAACCCCTTGTAATTTCATGAAAGCATGGGGAGGGGGTGGAGTGTTCAAACTGCAGCCACGAGCAAAGGTGCCTGTGCTGAAATAAGCAAATGTTGAAGTAGCTGTGATCCACTGAGAAGCCTAAACAGAGAAATAGTGATGAAGTGAAGATGCTTGCTCCTGGGGAAGAAGAAGAAGACCTCTGTTCCTAGAGATGAAGATGATCCCAGATGTAGATGAAGAGAACCTTTGCTCTTGAACAGCTCATCCTTAAAATGGCACCCCATTAGCTAAGATTGAACCCTTGAAAACGGCTGTGGGGAAAGCTGTAAGCCGAGGGAAGGGACTTTTCATGTGCCAGCAGAAAACCACCCCAGGCGGCTGTTGTGCTGTGACACTGAAGCCACGTTAAAACAGTTTCTTGTGGGGAAGTTGCTATAGCAAGGCAAGAGAGACTCCTCTCCCTAACTGAACTGATGAAAGACTATTATAGAAGTGGTAAACTGACTGAAATAATCCCAAACTTGTGTCTTTATGTTGTAAGTGAGAGGAGGGGGGAAGACGGGGAGAAGAGCAGTGTTCTGAAAGTTTATTCTGACGCTTATTACTTTTAATTCTGTTAGTAATAAACTTCTTCATATTCTTTAAAGTCTAGAGCCTGCTTTGCATTTCTCCTAATTCTTATCTCACAGAAGGTAAAAATGAGAACAAACCCACTACACTTAATTGGTGTTTCCGCCCGGTTGTCAAACTGAACCCGCTACAGTTGGACATCAGGAAAACTTTCTTTGCTGAAAGGGTGGTTAGGCCTTGGCACAGGCCTGTGGTGGAGTCCCCATCCCAGGAAGTGTTCAGACAACAAGCAGATGTGGCACTTGTCACTGTGGTTTGGTGGGCCTCAGCTGCTTGGTCAAAGGTTGGACTTGATGATCTTGGAGGTCTTTTCTGACCTGAATGATCCCATGATGCCCACAGGCAGGGACAGGCATAGGGAAGCATATCCTGGAATCAGGCCCTCATTATTCCAGAGCCCTGTAATTGCTCAGCCACAAACCTCCTGATGGCTTTCTGATTATATGAATATAAACAACATCCACAATCTCGTGCTCATTAATGAACGAGATCTTAGAGAGGGGCCATTCAATCCACAGAGCAATTGACACAGCAGTTGATTAAGGCAGATTGAGGATAAGTTCTATGAAGAATTCACTATTGCTGCACTGCTTCATGTAGGGGCTTGGCAGAGGCATGAAATAATGAAAAATGTGACCTGCTAGTATCAGAAATTCAGGGCCCCTGCAGAGGCAGGAATTGCTCCATCCCTGTGGCTCCCCCGGTCCCGTGACATTTAATCATTGCTGTGCAGAAGGGCCAAGTGTTGGGGTGATGCCCTGCTTGCAGGTTCACAGCACCTTAAACTGGTCCCCCCAGTCCTGACAGAGATCCAGGAGGTGCCACCTCTAGGGAGGGAATTTCTTCTAAGATGAAGCAGCCCATGGAACTGGGGATGTTTCCCAGAAAACAGTGTGGCAGCACTCCCAGGTCCAGCCATGGTCTGGAACTGCTCAGATGTGCAGCCACCTACAAAGCAGAAGGAAGGCTCTGCACACCCCCATGTCCTGGGGAACAGAAAGGGATTTGGTCCCAGCCAAGGAATAGAGAGAATGAGTGACCTCCATGGGGCTGAGCACAGAGGCACTGCCAGACCTCAGCATCTCACACACTCTGGGGTTCCACCCTGGATTAAAGCAGCCAAACACGGGGGCAGCTGCTGGGAAAGGGGGGACCACCCTGCCTGGGGTCAGGGCGTACAAGAGGAGAGTGAGAGAAGAGTCACAGGAACATCGAATGATTTGAGCTGGGAGAGATCTTTAGGCTGATCCAGTTCCACCCATGACAGGGGCTGGAACAAGATGAGCTTTAATGCCATTTTCAACCCAAACCATTCCATGATTCTGTGATTCTCTGTGTCCCCAGGAGTGCTGCAGGGTTCCAGGCCATCTCTGCCTCACGCACCTCAGCACAGCCACACCTTTGGGAATGTGTCAGGGTGCTCTACCTGTGTAGGGTGAGCCTGTTCCAGTGGCCACAGGCACTACAGCGTTGTTGGGCAGGACAGACACAGCAGCTCCCGGGCCTCAGTTTCCCCTTCCAAAGGATTGAGGTGGCATTTGATCCCTGCCCTTTGCTGAGTGCTCTAGGTCCCACAGAGGCTCTCACCAGCCCTAAGCTTTGCTGCTACTATGATTGCTAGGAAGGAGAGGAGCCTCATTGTCCTAGGAAAATACTGCTTTCATTCAGAGCCTGGAGCATTTCCCAAAAGAAATTAACTGGGAGAAGTTGTTAATTAAAAGAGCTGGTGCCTACAGAAGCGTTTGGCAGAGATGGGTGTCACCTAGCCAAGTTTGAGGTGCTGAGATACAACACTTGGGCTCTCTGCTGTCACCAAACTTGGCCTTTGCTGCCGTCCAGTCCATGCCAGCAAGGTCTGAGCTGCGCAGCCTGGGCCCCAGGACAGCATCTGCAGGAGCTTGGTCTCCCCTGCCCTGTCTGGGAACAGGCTGATGTCTGGCTGTTGAGCCTTGCACATTCCAAGATTTGTCTTGGTGCAGATTTGTCATCTGATACGAGGCTGCACCACGGTCTTCTTGGTCCTGGGGTGCTGGTCACCTGTCCCTCAGCCCCAGCCTGTACCTGCGGCTCTGTTCCCACACTTCTGAGCAGGACCAGGAAGAACATTGTGTAGAAAAACCTCTTCCTCAACCCAAACGCGTTCTGCTGAACAGCAGCTGAGGGAGGAAAGGTGAAGCCCTAAGCTGTGCCCTGGCCAAGACGGGTGTCAGTGACCAGCTCTGCTGCGGTCCCTCTGAGCCAGGCAGTTTTGAGGACGTGGTGCAGGAGCTGGGCCTGGATCAGATGTGGCACTGCTCCTCCCCACTGGGGTCACCTGTTACTGCCCAGGCTTTCTGCTCCACTCTGCGTTTTACAGCAGCAGTTTTCCGAAGGGGTTTGGTCCCCACCTCCCTGAATGGGAGAGCCAGGAATGCCTTCGGCAGTGTGAAGAGATCCACTCTCACCTCTCTGGCTGTAGCAAGCCCTGTCTCCTGTCCTGGGTGGGTGTGGCACTGCTGGACTCAGCATGGACCTGTTTAGCTCCAAGCACACCCTGGCTTTGCACCACTGGGCTTTCCCTAGGACCAATCTGGTTTGGTCTGGCCCAACAAACCTGAAGGAAGCGGTATTCCCTCTCTGAAACGGCACCACAACTCCAGGGGCTCTCCAGGAAGGCAGAGATTGTCTGGCAAAGACCCTGTGGACACCAGGGAGGTTCCACAAGACTCCACCCACTGCAGGAAGGTCCCTCAGGTGCCTGGCTGAGCTCAGCTGGTCACAGATAATCCAGCCAGGAGAGAGGGAGGGAGGACCTCGAGGCATGAGGATCTTTGGGATCACACAGAATTACATTCTGCTGCTCTGGTGTGAGCAGTAGGAGCTGCTTTTAGCAATCAATAAAGTATTAATTTGCATTGTCTTTAGTGTGCCTGCGGGTGGGCCCATTGTCACCCACCTGCTGCAATCGATAGCCTGAGCTTCAGAGCACTCGGGGACAGAGTTCAGCTTCTTTTGTTTGGTTTGCTTTTCTTTTTTAACATCAAGCAGTTTTAAAGCTCCTGAAGTGAGAATGCTGTGCCAGGGAGGGGGCAATGCCGGTGTTGGAAGGGTGGGCAGGGGTGGCCCTGGAGGGGATCTGCAAACACTTCCCAGAGCAGCTGGTGATGCCGTAAGCACAGAGCCCAAAGAAATCCACTGGTGTCACACCAGCCCCGTGCCAGCCCAGGGCAGGGAGGGCACTGCCAGCCAGTGGGGCTTGTCCCAGCGCTTCGTGTGCCCCTCGGGAGGAGCTCTGGGTTCAGCCCTCAGAACAGACCCAGTGCCCTCAGCCACTCCTCGTGTGGCTTCCCCTCGAGACCCTGTGGTTGGGTAACTCTCTCCCCGTGTCACTCACTCCCCTTGGGGTGGCTCTGTTGCCACATTCCCGTTTTTCCGCTGTGTATGGATCACTGCCAGGCACAATGAGCATTATCCCCCGCATCAGGTCCAGCAGCTCTGTTATGTCAGCCACCCTCTCTGGGACAAGCGTGACCCCCTCAGGGGTGCAGGCAATGCTGCTTGGATCCAGGTGGGGCTGCTGAGGTGTCCGAGGGAGCTGCTCCCCTCTCCTGTGCTGGGGCTGAGGGAAGCCCCAGCCTTCCTTGGCTTCCCCTCCACAGCTGCTCCAGGCACTGTGTGTGAAATCCCCGTCCCTGAAAGCCCTTCCCAAGGCTCTGCCAGGGCAGCCGAGCTGTCCTGCCTGCCCAGGGAGGAGCTGGCAAACCCCAGTCCCTCCTGAGGGCTCGGCCTGGGACTCCCCTGGAGGGATTGTCCTGTGGAGGACTCCCAGCGTGAGGGGTAAGCACAGCTCGGCAGAGCTCATTCCCTTCGCACACCCGTGGAATAACCTCACGACTGAAGTCCAGAGTAGTCTTCTCCATTGATATTTTCTTTGCCTGATGTTTTTTCCTGTCCAGGGCTGAGGGATGCTGTGTGCCTGTGGGGGCAGGGAATCCAAGAAGGGAACACCAGAGGCTTTGATGGTCCTGGGCAGGGAAGTGTTCCCTGCCCAGCTGGGAAACCCTGATAGGGCTGTTTCAGGCAAAGGCTGAGCTGCAGAAAGGCTCCTTGTGGAAAACACCACCCAAATTGTCTTCTTTGTGGCCGAAGAGCTGTGGGGAGGGACGACTGTTTTCTGTGACATCAGAGTGTGCTCTTCAGGGTAGCATCTCCAGGGAGCCTGACTCTCTAAAACAGTCCAGAAATAAAATTAGGACCGTTTGAATTGAACCTTGATAACAGGACTACTCTGAGCTGGGTTTTTTGTGCAAGCACAGCTAACACAGCCCCTCCACATGAGCTGTATGCACACACCTCTCCCCTGTTCCTTCTCTCTCCCCTGTCCTCCCTCCCTCTCATACACAAATCCTGGAGCCCTGCTCTGTTCTTAGCAAGATCACCTGGATCCCTCAATCCAGCCTGAGCTTCGTAAGTCATGGATAGAGCAGATGCTCTCCTTACCCCTGGGAAAGACCCCCGTGAATTCCTGCCTCCAGGAGCAGAAATCAGCCCCAGCCCTCGGTCCTTTCCCGAGTGATGTGGTGGTTATACATTCTCCTCTCCAGGGCATCTCCCTGCTCCAGTGGCAGGGCTGTGCTCCAGACACACCGGCACCGGGAGATTGGAATTGTTACTTCCTCTGCCTTAGCATTAATGACTCCCCAATGTCTCAAGTGATTAAGGGAATAACTCTGGGATCACACGCGGTGGAAGCCGGAGAGTGGGAACAGCAGAGGAGCTGTTTAGGACTCAGGATTGTGGCTGGAGACTCTCCGAGGCTGCTCTTGGGTGAGTCTGTGTTCTGCCAGAGGTGGAGCTGCCGTCCCAGCACTGCCCAGGTGAGGCTGCTCAGCACGGGAAGCAGGAGCTGCCGACACCTTTGGGATGTAGCTGTGCACAGACGGGGCTAGTCAGGTGTTGGGAGGGATTATCTGGGCCCTCCTCTCCCTCTCCCTCTCCCTCTCCCTCTCCTTCTCCTCCTCCTCCTCTCTGTGTATCACTGCAGATTCTGCTGAAGTGACTCCAGTTTACTCCTCATCAGGGACCGAAGAGTCAGCTCTTGCATTTTGAGCTGTAGTAAACTATTTTTAACAACCATGGCATTCATCATGAAAGGCTCTCTGTCTCCTGCTGCAAGGAAGGAAGGAGTGAATAATGAATGAACACAGAGCTGTGCTGATCCCTGCGCTGAGCTGGCCAGGGGAGCGGGCTGGGCGGGCTGAGAGGCTGCAGGTGTGCAGGGCAGGCTCGGGGAAATCACATCCTGGGAGCTCCAGCGCTTCCAGGAGCCCTGACTGTTTGTCCAGCCCGGCACGACTCCAGCCTTTAATTGCTCTGACCCAGTTGCTTTGGAGCCTGGATCACGAGGTGCATTTAAGCTCCGAGATGAGGCTTTGGCCTTGGTTTGATCTGGGTTTTAGGTTGTTTTGTCTGCCCTATACCCTGGACATCACCATGGGCTTGCCCAGCATTCTGGGCTGTTGGCCCTGGTTGCCATCACTGCACCTGCCTCCTCTTGCTGGGGTACTGTGGCACTGTCACATCATCACTTTGGCTTGCCTGCCCCCAAAACCAGCCCCACTGGACCCCACATCCCTGAGAGCCCAGGATTCCTGGAGCCCTGAGGTGAGATCCTGGCTCCTGGCCCTGAATCTGTGCCCCTGCAGTGTCCCGAGGCTGACCTACAAATCCTGCAAGACATTGGGACAGGTCACAGCTGTGACCCTCCCTGCAACCATAATGACCCCTGAACACTTCAGTGGGGTTTTGGAAAGGCTTCGGGGACTTTATTTATCACATGTGGCCAATCTTTGCTGCCTGCCTGGAAGGACTGCGCAGAGCCAGGAGTTGGACTCGATGGTCCTGGTGGGTCCCTTTCAGCCCAGGACATCCTGTGATTTCATGATTCTATGGCTGTGTTTCAAGTATTGTTTGCTCATTGAAAAGAATGGGTGGATGCCCTAGTGAGGGCAATTAGACCCTCTTGATGCACTTGGAGTCTGAGCAATCTGCCCTTTTTGAGGACTGGGAAGAACTTGCTTGGGGCAGAAGGCTTCGAAAGGCACTTCCCCATGCCCTGATTCCCTGTTGCAGCCGAGCTCCAGGTGCTGGGAGCACGGACCTTGCAGAAGTGCTGCCTGTGAGCTGCGGCCGTGCCCGGTGTGTGGCACTGGTGACACAAACGCTGCTGTACCCTCATGGATGGTGCCCTTCAGCCAGGTTGGATTGCTGAGTTCTGCAGGCCCATAACTGTTTCAGGTCAGGTACTGCTGGGCTTGGCACCAGCTCCTGTGCAGGCGATGATGAATGGCCGCATGCGGCACCTAACGAAGGCAGGGATTATTGGGTTATAAATCAATTAAGTGGTTCTGAGGAAACCACAAGAAGAAGCCATGAAGACAGAGAGCAACACTGGCTGTCTGGGGAAGAGTGGGAGCCATCAGGTGCCCTCAGCCATCAGGTTTTCCTGGAGAGGAGCAGGGCCCCCCTGCCAGCTGTGCCCCTCTCCGGTGTGACAGTGGTGGCTGAAGGGGGAACCCCCTGTGCTCTGTGGGGTTTGGGGCTTTCCAGCTGCAGGCTGCTCCTTCCAGGAGATGATTGGTTTAGGTGGCCAGAGCTGGCTGTGATGACTAGTTCCCAGGGACTGGCAATCCAGATGCACATCCAGATGTGTCCAGAGAGAGAGGAGACTTCACCAGGGGCTGCAGCTCCTCCTGAGGGACAGCTCTGATCTCTGCTCTGTGAGCAGGGACAGCACCCAGGGAACGGCTGGAGCTGGGCCAGGGCAGGCTCAGGCTGGAGATCAGGGAAAGGTTCTTCCCCCAGAGGGTGCTGGGCACTGCCCAGGCTCCCCAGGGAATGGGCACGGCCCCGAGGCTGCCAGAGCTCCAGGAGCGTTTGGGCAGCGCTGCCAGGGATGCCCAGGGTGGGGTTGTTGGGGTGTCTGGGCAGGGCCAGGGGCGGGGCTGGATGGTCCTGTGGGTCCCTCCCAGCTCAGGATATTCCATGACTCTGTGATTCTGCAGCACCAGGGTTTCCCTGTCTGACAGACCCCTCTTCTCCAGGAGAATATTGGTGGGGCTCATGGGCCCCCTGTAAGCCCTGGGCACAGCAGGGTCAGCTGATGGGGGCTGGTGCCAGCTCAGGGGGTCAGGATGGTTTGGGCACTTGAGACCAATTTCCCCTCTGAGTCCCTGGGTCAGAAGGACACCCCCAGCCTGTGCAGCAGGGGCCAGCTGGGAGCATGTCCCTGGAATGCTGGGTGAGGTCCATTCCTGTCCCACCACACGTGGCCAGGCCAGAAGAGTCCTCAGGGACCTGTGTTAGTCCCACCCACCCATCCCTGAAACCCACAGCCTGACAAAACCTCTGTTTCTGGGACTTTTCCTGTGTCCAAACTCAACGTTATCTTCCCCTGGAGAAGGGCAATCTCACCTATGAGAGTTTGATTCCTGTTTTCTTTGCTAGAGGCCCCAGCTGCCTCCTGTGTGATGTGGGGAGGGTGGGGGAATAGAGGAAAATGGACACAAACACCATTCTTGGGCAGAGATGTGGCCCAGCCTTGCTGTGGAGACCAAAGGGGACAGGCACACGTGCATCTCTCAGGCTCCCTGTGTGCAGCAGCTGCAGGATCATCATTGCCTGAGTCACCTGCAGAGTGCAGGGGCAGGCAAGTAAATCCAGCTCCCCTCAGCAGGCTGGTCCATGCACCTTGTATCCATCACAGGACAGGTCCTCCCACAGCACCTGCAGAGCCCAAGGCTCCCAGGCAGAAATGAGAACATGGAGTGTGCGACCTTTTCTTCCTGAGATGGTTTTCAATCCAGTGCTCTTTAGAGCACAGCTGGAAAAGTTCCTGGTTTGGGACTAGTGAGTGGTGACAAGGAGCCACTTCTCCTGGAGTCACATGGCTCCCGTGCTACTCGTTGTCCTCTGAGTTCTTGTTTTGCTCTGTGTGAACAAACCTCCAAGAAAACAGCAATGCAGC
The DNA here is from genome assembly GCA_013397975.1 of Machaerirhynchus nigripectus. NCBI lineage: Eukaryota > Metazoa > Chordata > Aves > Passeriformes > Dicruridae > Machaerirhynchus > Machaerirhynchus nigripectus. Next base: position 4,872 of record VZRQ01000121.1, on the reverse strand, counting down.
ATTTTCCAAGTTCTAATGAGCTGCTTCCTAATAGTTCTCTAATGAGCTGTGGCAAACAGCAAGGAACCTTGTTTGCATTCATCTCTTTAGCTACAGCCTGTCCTAGAAGCAAAGCAGCTCAGGGGACAGTGAGTGGACTTGAGGCTGGACTGACACCTCTGAGATCAGGGCTTGTCCTCTGGTGTCTCTGGTGCAGGCCTGGGGATGCCAGCATGGGCATTAAACCATGGGGTGCCTGAGCTGTGGTTCAGTAGGAATCAGCCTGCAAAGCTCTGCATCCTGCTCACAGAGGAGATCCTGTCTTGACTCAGATTTGGCTGCTCTGGAACAGTTAAATTTTGAGGAAAACAGAACATTTTCAGAGAACAGAGGTGAAATGAAGAGCAGACATCAGGGGGGTCTCAGGAAGATCTCACTGCAGCTTCCAGTATATTTAGGGGGCTTATAGAAAGGAGGGAGGGAGACTTTTCATACGGGCAGACAGTGACAGGACAAGGTACAGTGGTTTTAAACTTAGAGGGCTGGGTTAGATCGGATATTAAGAGGAATTTCTTCCCTTGGAGGGTGGGAGGCCCTGGCACAGGGTGCCCAGAGCAGCTGTGGCTGCCCCTGGATCCCTGGCAGTGCCCAAGACCAGGCTGGATGGGGCTTGGAGCAGCCTGGGACAGTGGAAGGTGTCTCTGCCCATGGCAGGGGTGGCACTGGGTGGGCCTTAAGTCCCTTCCGACCCAAACTAGTCCTGATTCCATGATCTGTGTTAGTTATGCCCATCTGAGCTGGGTGCTTGGCCCTGTCCCTGGGCCTGGCACAGATCATCACACCCAGACAGCTCCAACCCTCGACAAACAGAGCTGCCCCTCCAGGGCAGAGGTGGCACAACGATCCTCACAGGAAAACACTTTGATAGAGGCAGTCAGGTCTCTGGCCACATCCTAGCAGGGCAGGGACTTTCCCAAAGTACCTTCTGTGCCTGTTTTTGCCCCTGCCTGACAGCTGGTGGTGGCTTCATTGTGCTGGCTGAGGACAGCAGTTTTGTTCTGCAGAACCCAGCAGGCTCCTTTTGGCTCCAGAGCAGCCTGAAAGGCCCTTCCAGCAGGAGAGGGTGACATTGAGAGGGTTACTCTGAGCACCTCAGTGCATTTTGTCCTAGTGGGTTAATACAGAATCAGTCTATTTTATCGTTTGGGATATTAAGGAAGCCTCCAGAGGGGAGGAAGCCTCCCGAAGAGCTGAGCTGTGCCTCTCTTTGCCAGCGTTTATGAACAGTAAGAGTTCCACCTCATCACCTAATCCTCCAGGAAGCAATTTTTCTCCTCCTGATGAGGGCACATCCAGCCAAGGCACAAGAAATAAAGTGCTCAGCTTTCCTGCATCTGCACAGAGAGGCCCAGAAAAGGAGGCTACGCCTGCAAACTCCTGCAGGGAAGCCTTGAGGAAACGCCGGCATCTTCAGTATTCCAGTGCTGAACTTCCCACCAGGGCGAGTGCTCAGGTGATAACTCTTTGCTTTTGATCTATTGGATTTTGCAGTGACTTTGGTATGGTGATGAGACTGCAATATCCCATAATAGATGGCTGTTTCTAGCAAGAGCTCTGCTATAATTGTATTTATGAGCAGAATACTTATAGAGGCCTTCAGGGAGTTTCAAGTGTAAAAACATTCCTATAACAACATATAGACAGCCAACAGCCAAGCCATTAATTTCTGGGCTGAGAGTGGTGTTGGGGGCTCTGTCCTGTTTTAGAACATCCATTAAAGCTGCAGAGGCTCTGCTGGAGGCCGTGGGGAGCTGGACACTTGCTCCTTCCTCTGTGCTTTGTGTGCCTAAAATTGGCTTGAAATAAAGTTCACTAAAGCTAAAGGAGACTACTGAAGCTCTGGTGTGTTCTGGGGGGAAACACAGATTTTTGTCACAGAATATCCTAGAAGGGTTCCACCAGGATCCTCCAGCCCAGCTCCTGGCCCTGCACAGGCACCCAGCAATCCTACCCTGTGCATCCCTGGGAGTGGTGTCCAAATGCTCCTGGGCTGTGGAGTTGGTGCAGTAACAGCCCTTTCTCCCAGCTTGCCCTCCCAAGGGAAGAGGCAAGCACAGACTCCTGAGGTCCAGGTACCAAGATGGGAAGTGGGATCAGCTTCCTGCACCTGAGCCTGACTTGCTGAGTGTCTTCATCTCTGTTTTCCTCTCTGCTCTTTCCCTCCTCCTCCCCAGTCCCAAAGGTCCAGGTGATACCATCATGATCTAGGTCTGGTCATGGCGCCACATCAATAAAATAAAAAAAAAAAATCTACATCCCTTGAAAGGAATCTCAGTGCCTGTGTTTGTCACTGCTTTGGCTGAAATTACCTTAATAATGGGATATCTCACACGATGCCAATCCCCCATAGAGTGGCATTAATCAGCCTTGTTCTGCAGGGGAAGGAATTACATTGCTGTTAAAGATCACTTATTTACAGTTTCTGATTAGTAGGGTGAGAGAAAAGGAGATTGTTTTCATCATTTAATGAAAAAAACCCAAACCAACAGGCTCTTCAAATAATTATGAAGTTTTAAATTAAAACTGTTGAAGAAAGTTTCCATTCCGTGAATAAACTCTGTCTTGGAAAATGGCAAGGACTTAGCACATTGTAAAGGGCCTCAAAATGTTCATAGTAGGATTAAAAATAAATTCTGTTGTTACAATATGGACAGTTCCCATATTATAAAAAAAAAAGTATTAAGAATTGATTTGTATACTCCAAACACCCTCGAAGGGGTTCAAGCTGGCCAGGACAGACTCCAGTTTGGGTACTCCAGAGCTGCACGGCCCCTTGCAGATCAGATATGCAGAGCTGAGCCTAAGCTGCTCAGTTTGGGGGTTAAACTCGGGAGCCAGGACTTTGCTGTGCCCTCCTGGTGTCTCACATAGCCCTACCTGTGTCAGGATCAGCTGGGGGAGGAAGGCACAGAAGCAGAAAGGGCTGGTTTAGGGCTTGGGGTTGAGCTGCTCATCCACAGAGAGAGAGAATTAAAGGTACCTGACCGCAGGTGGGCGCCTGAGCCATGCTCGTGTGGTGTCGTGTTCCATGTTCTTACTAAACTGCCTGCCGTGTCCACATGGCTCTCCCCCGCCCTTAGTCCTGACCGCTCCCGCGGGTCCTCCCTGTCGGTCTCCTGGTGCCCCAACTCTGCACATGTAGTCCGTGTGCTCTCTGCCCTCATCCCCAGATAAACCAGGGTCCGGGCGGTGTGATTTCCTCTCTGCACTGGGGGAGCGCTCTCGGCTGGGGCAGCAGCTCTCTCTGCCTGGCCTGGCCATGCCTTGTGCTGGCTCCTGACCTCCGGGAGCCAGCACATGGGCCGGCCCTAGGCTCCTGAGGGCCGTGGAATAAAGGCCTTCTCCAGCCCCATGAGGGAGCCTTCTCTCCTCCTTTATCACCATCTCTGTGGCAGAGCCACAGCCGGCCGGAGCCAGTGAGGGGCAGCCTGGGAGAGGCCACGGGATGCAGCGCGGCTGCTCTCCCTGAGAGACCCGCACAGCGCTCTCCGGGCAGGCTGTGGCATGCCACACCAGCGCAAGAAACTACAAACCGCAGCATGCCCGAGGCTTTTCTCGGCTCTATTTTGGGAAAATGTCTCTTTCATAACCCAGGTTTGTGGGTTCAGCAGGCCACCTGCAGCTGCCAGGATGAATTTTCCTCTTCTCCTCTTCCAGCAGCTTCTCACAGAAGGCACCTCTGAGGGCCCCCACTACCAAAAACCAGGCCATGCAAAACCAACACACATGGCCAGGGACACCTCCCACTATCCCAGGCTGCTCCAAGCCCTGTCCAGCCTGGCCTTGGACACTGCCAGGGATCCAGGGGCAGCCACAGCTTCTCTGGGCACCCTGTGCCAGGGCCTCCCCACCCTCCCAGGGAACAAATTCTTCCTAATATCCTCATCTTCTCGATGCACCAGGATCACTGCAGCTGGAGATGCAGTGCTTGGGGTGAACTCTGCCTTAAAGCCCCACCAGAGAGGTCTGTTGTGTTTATCTGTGCGGCTGGCCCGTGGCAGAGTTGTCCTATTTACCCAGAATATGCTTTGCAAACTCATATTGTGTTTTCGTTGTGTAATAAAGAGACAGGAAACATTCTTAGGGATGCTGGGAGAAACAGGAAATGAAACGTGGGGAAAGAACAGCTGCTGCTGCTGCTGCTGCTCGCACTTCCTCTGGACTCCTGGTCCCTCTTTGCTCCCCCAGAGATCCTCGTGGGGTGGGTTGAGCCCAGATCCTCCTCAGCAGATGGAATCCCATGGGATAGGAGCTCCCACCTGGACCTACAGAGCCCTGGACCTGTGAGTGCTGACCTGAAACTGAGACTGGCAGCAGGACTGAGCTGGGAGGAAGGGTTGGAAAAGGCCAAAAAGGTTGAAAAGGAGATATTTGGAAGCCAAAAAGTTTGAAAGCTGCTCCCTAAAGAAGAGGGCCATGGTCCCTGCCCAGGGAAGGCACTGCAGGAGGGAAGCTCAGAATGGAGGGAGTGCATGGCATGGAGGAAATGGCTCTGCTGGCAGGGGGAGGAGTAACAGGCTGTGGAAGGGACCTGAGATGCCAGCTGGCCTTTGCCATTTCCCTGAGTTTGGTGGCATTTTAGGAGTGGGGCTGGCAGAATGGCACAGACTGGAGAGACGGTATGGAAACAGTGATATCCAAAGTCCAGGCTGCCTACGGATGCTGCGGAGATTGGAGGGGACAGGAGGTGCCTTCCCACCCAGGATAACAGCTTCAAACCTCGTGGACTAAAGGCTATAAATTGATTTCTTCTTTTTCTTAAATAATAGGGCATCTTGCAAAGTTTCACTGAGCCCACAGCAGGTACCAGTGCTGAGCAGGGCTTATGTCCTC
>VZRQ01000120.1:67274-110968 GCA_013397975.1 Machaerirhynchus nigripectus | reverse complement strand
GCCTGTCCCTATCTACCACAATCTTCAAGCCTTCTACAAAGAAATTATTTTTGTTTAGAGGTAAAGTTAGGGTCTGGAGGTAAAGATTTAATGATAAAGTTTGGATTCAGTTAGGAGTACAACTTACCAAAGTGAGACATGAGAGATTCAGTAGAAATCAGGCATAATATCTTTGCAAAATGGCACAAATATGATCATTTGAATGCTAATTATTTTATAATAGAAAGGAATATTGCTAAAAAAGTAACAGTACAAAAGGAACTTGTGAGGATAATTGTGGCATATGAAATCTGTGTATATCTGCTAGGTGTTAATCAGACAAAATTGAATTCCTTATGCTTTTATCCTAAGTCAATATAACTAGACTCTGGACAACTGAGCTAACATTTCTTTCATCTACTGCTTTCACTTCAGAAGTTTTTTTTTATTTTTATATAGCATATAAATAAATATGTGTACTTCTGCGTTTCTACATTCTAGTGCTTCTGAAATGTTTTGCATTGGTCAACAAACTACTTTTGTAGTAGTTTCTTACTACAAAACTATTTTGCAAAAGTTTTTTTTTTATTTAAATAAAATGAAATTTTTAATTTACATATTTTTTAATAGTAGAAAATACAGGTAGTATTGATTCCTCCATTTTGTACGATGAATGTGTCAGTCAGACAGTCTTAGTGACAGATATGGTCTTTAGAATTTTAACACTATCCACCTTTCTGTCCATGATGGAAAAAAAGTGAAATTAAAAATAAGGTTTTCCTTAGCACTGAGGCAGCCAAGGATTAGAAAAATAAGAGCAAATTTATTGCTTTGCAAAGCAGTTTGAAGACTAGATAGAGAAGCACTATAGCGAGTACAGGTAGAACTATAGGTGCTCGTGGCACATAGAGATGCTTTAGTGTGGTGTTTGATAATATCCTTTAATAAATATATTATTTCTTCTTTCCAGGGTAGAGAAAGAGCCAGCATCTTTCTCTATGTGTACAGGCAATAAAAATAGCTATCTGAATCAGACAGCATAATCCATAGATCTTTACACTGTTGGAAGTACTTTTACAAAAATTTCAGCTTCTATAAACAAGTAGATAAAACAGAGAAAATAGACTTTGCTGTATGTTTGGCAATAGTTAAATTTTCAGTTTTGGCAAAAATATGCAGAAATCACATTCAGTTCTATTTCTTCTACTGTCAGAAGCTGTTTGTTTGAAACAAAGGTTGGGAGTGGATCACCATGTTTCCGTTGTCCTAATTCAGTGCATGTTTTCCATACATTCCATTATTTGTCTTCATCCTTGGCATATCTGCTGAGTAATCTTCCCACCCCTTTCTCCTTTTCCCTGCTTCTAACAGTCAGCATGGCATTCAGAGCTTCCCTTCTTGTGTTATTGTGTGCCATGTATCTACTTGCCATTTCTTATCTTCATTCATTCATTTTCTTCACAGCTTGTCTGCCTAGAATCATATTTCTTTGTCTGCCTTAATTCTGCACATTCACTCAGTGTTCATTGAGTTTTCTGCATTCATTCTCATGCACTGCATGTGAGCTAAGCATTCAGTATTTTTTCCTGTATGTCCCCCTGCCTTTGCACACTCACATTTGTGATCTCCTTTTCCTGTTCATTATGAACTCAATCACTCTGTTAACATGTCCATTGCCTGTTGGCAATAGCCTGCAAAGCAAGGTTGAGCACATGCCTCTTTTATTATTTAAACCTGGATCACAATATGGACTTGACTGAGAATTTGTCTTCCATTCAGCAGCCCCTTGTTAAAATTGACTGCTTTTCATTTACAGCTAATTTCAACTGTAAACAAGACGCCACACATGGAGGGATGCAAAGTAACTACCTTCCTGACATCCTGAACTAGTGGCCTGGAGGAGTCTGAACTCCAAGGAAGTGGGCTGCTGTTTTAGCTGTTAAATACTGGGGACAGCTTCACCCCAAATATTACTTCAGAGGCAAAACCAGAAGTCAGTAGGTTTTCTGGACCAGACCCCAGACTTAGGACTTGCTGTGGTATTTGGAACAGAGTGCAGTTACAGCCAGCCAGGTTGAATGTGTTTGAAAGGCTTACTCATTGTTATCTAGAAGGATATTCAAATGTGAGATTCTTGGATCATGCAAGTAGACTTCCACCTTCTTATTTAGACATCTATTTGTACCATTAGTGTTTCGTATCGAACTGTAGTTGATTCTGTTAGATGTTGCATACGCATATATGAAAGCATGGTTGTTTTTCCTCTTTAATGCACTGAAAAATTAAGTAGAAGAGTGCTGTTGCACTGTTCTTGCCTTGCAGGCTTCTGCAGAAACCACTGGTAAAATAAATTATTTCTCTCAGCAGATAACTCTTCATTATTTACCTGGGTTTGTCTTTTGTAACTCAAAAAATATGATTTAAACGGCCAATCTTTGTAAAATGTGAAGAGAATTAACTGGTTCTTGGTTATTTCCTAAAGCATTCAGATCTTAAAAAATAATGTAATCATGCCAAACGTGGTTTTTAAGTAAAATTTTTAATAATTAGCAATAGTTCTAAAATAGTCGAGTTTTAGAAATTAAGTTCAAGAAGTTTTTCCTGGTTTTTGGGGAGAAAACTTGTGCTTCTGTGATACTTGAGGGGTGAGAGACACCAACACAGAGATGCAGGTGAATCTAAGGTTTATTCAGAAGCATCAGTATATATATCCTTACTTCTAAGAGCTTTTTTGGTTACAGTAACAGGCGTGATCACAGTCCTACAATAAATCTATCTTCTTGACGTTTTTCATTGTTTTCTCCCAAGGCTGTGGTAAAGGAGCATGAAGAGCATGCATAGATTGTGTGTGTAGAGCATGTGCATAGAGTGTGTGCATCTTATGTTGGCGTAGATGTAGAAACTCGTTCGTTCAGTTCCATCTCAGGTGCTCTCTGTGTCAGGGAGACCTTCTGCTGGTGCTGCTGCTGCTGTCGTTTTCTGTTTAACTCTTTCCTTATACCAACATTAGTTAACCCATCATCTAGCCAATGTTAGCACCAGGAAATAGCATGGTTATTTCTGGCAATTTCTAATGCATCCAGACATACAGAGCAATGAACTATATTATCTCTTAAAATAGTTTCTCAAAGATAATCCTTTTTACTTCTTTTTAGATGAAACATGTGCAAAGCATAATTTTGGTAAAATCAGGAGAGAATATTCTCAAGTTTTGACATTCACTCAAAGCAAAAGTCATATGAGTTTACATAAACAAGACATCAAAAAAAAAAAATCCCATGGAAGTAAAATTCTGTGGTTTGCACAGATGCTAGGTGGTATGTAAATAAGGTTGAGTTGCCTAAAGCTACCCCTCAGCTGCTACTGCTCTCTTGGAGACAAAGGAATCAATCTTTTCATTATCCACCTTTGATCAGCTTGGGGCAAAACCAGCACCCTGTCCAGATGAGTCTTAGATTCGATTCAGATTATGGACTGAAGAAAGATTTAGATTTCAAAATTCATCTAAACTGTTGTGTTTTTTTACTTGACATACCTTTTTCTATGGCACAGCTCTAATGCCATCTGATGTGCACACAAAATACCTGCTGCCTAAGAATTCTGGATGTTTTCTCTAAGGAAGAAAATAATTTTATTTGCTTTGTAAGACAAGGCTTAATATAAAGACAAAACTGATTTCCTTTGAGGATATTTCTTTTCTATCTGAAACTATAAGTACAAAAGAGAATCTTCTCCCTGTGTTTCTTACATTCTGAGTATGGCCAGAGATTATTTTCCATTCACTTAAGAGCTGCACTTGATGATCCTTGTGGGTACCTTCCAACTCAGAATATTCTGTGATTACTGTGATTTTGAAACCAAAAATAGTGACTTGATTTCTCCTAAGTGGCTTAATGAAACAGAAATACATACTGGAGTGGGACATAAAACAGAACAACTTATAACAGGCCATGCCACACATCCCAAAGAAATGCTCCTAAGGAGTCTGGAATGACTCTTTGAAACATTCTGTACTGCAAGTAAAGGCCTAGACACTCAGACAGCCAGAGATCTGCAGCAGGCCACTTCATGGGTCAGTCCTGGTGCTGCTTGGCCATTCACTACAGAATTGTCTTTATGTGCCTAAAATGATACTCATGGAGGAATTAAATTGTACATTTTTATATATATTAGACAAAAAACCCTGAATAATTTGAAAGCTTTGGTTACCTGGTGAAATATGAGCACAAAGTTTCAAATTATAGATTTTGAACCCCACAGTGAAGCATGGAAAGGAGCTGTTCTCATGGGGTTGGTGGATGATGGTTACAAATACTTCGGAACTATTGTTGTTGTTGAGTATTAATCATTACATCCTCAGATTCTGGTTCTTAGTTAACAAATATGAGAGGCCTGTAAACAGAGTCTTCAGCTAGGTTTGCTCCTTGCTTGCCATATTCAAATGTTTCCGAAGAGCAAGAATAAAAGAATTCTGACAAATAGTGGAAAACTTGGTGGCACTAAACCACTGCTCTAAAACTACTGTTCAGTCTGCACAGAGGTTAAGCCACAAAACCCATGGAGAAAGGAAAAGTAACAGAGACAAACTATTTCTTATGCTCTGTTCAGTGTCCACTATAGGAGGCTTTTGTAGTTGAACTAGCAATGGTTTTATTTCTCTTACCACCCCAAGCACCAAGAGCATTTTTGCTTCGTTTCTACAGAAAGGCATGAGAGACCACATGGTGAAACACCATCAATCTCTTTCTTATGGTCTTCCATGCAGCTGTCATGTGAGAAGGCCTCTTCAGACACCAGCAGTCATCCTGCCAGAGCAAGGATTGCAGCTGCTATCAATTCCTTGCCTCTGTGTCCTTTCATTCTCACGTTGCATGTGACTCTCAAAAATACTGTATTGTGAAAAGTAATGGAAGAGAGTGAACCGCTTCCTACACTGTTTTGTAAGAAGAGTAAAGGCCAGGAGTAGATAATGCTGAGTGATGAAAGTGAAGCAAACATGATTACCTACTGATAAAATATTAAATAGGAATGAGACCAACATAAGTGTTTTTTCTTTTAGGGAATGACTGAAGAATTTTTTCATCTGAAGGGACATGTTTTGTTCGTTCAAATGTGTCTGCTGAATAGGTAATACAATTCTTGGCCTGGCTGTGCTTTGGCAGTTGAAGCATCATAGCCCTTGTTTATGTTTACTCATAATATCTGATGAAGACAGGAAGTAAACCTCTCTCAGAAACTTCATTTTTCATATCCAATCTATAATCCTTGGCCTCAAGTAAAACCACTTCTCACAATTCAGTAAAACCAAGACTCAAAAAATCATAAATCAAACTTCAAGAGCAAACTGTCTGCACATGAACTAATTGCTTAAGCTGTACTCTGATTTGTATAGCTTACTGATCTGTTGTCTCACAAAAAAAAGGTAGTGGCATTTGCTTTGGTCTTTTTTAACATTTTTAGTTCCTTGGGAAATTGACACCAGGAAACAAAAAATGTCATGCATGAGTCCTTTAAAGAGCATTAACCTTCTTTGCTTCAAAATTAAACTTGACATTTACATAAAGCTGTTAATGTAATATTTGTGGATGAAATAGACAACAGGTACTCCACCATATAGACTCCTCCATGCTTCATTTTTCCTGGAAAAGACAGGCACCACTCATTTATTTATCTGAACTGCTAGACACTGCCACAAGGTCTTGACCTGCTTAGATTGAAGATCACTACGCTGTTTTATAGAATTGTATAGTCATAGAATCATTTAGGTTGGAAAAGATCTTTAAGATCATTCAGTCCAACCATTACCCTAACACTGCCAAGTCACTAAACTATGGCCACAACTGCCACATTATGTAGCTTTTAAATACGTCCAGGGATGGTGACTTAACCAGTTCTGATGCTTGTTAATCCTTTAGTGAAGAAATTTTTTTCTAATATCCAACCTCCAGTGGTACAACTTGAGGCTGTTCCCTCTTGTCCTGTTGTTTGTAAGAGACCAACCCTTACTGCACTACCACCTCCTTTCAGGTAGTAGTAGAGAGCAATAACATCTCCCCTGAACCCCCTTTTCTCCAGGCTAAACAATGCCAAGTCTGTTGGCTGTTCCTCGTCAGAGCTGTGCTCCTGTGCCTTTCTCTGAGCACACTTCAGCATGTCACTGTCTTTCTTGTAGTGAGGGTCCCAAAACTGAACACAGGATTTGAGGATGAAGTATTAGGAGAATTAAGGCTTTTCTTTGTCAGAGAGGAAGAAGATACTGAATGACAATAGTGCTGAGTCAGGAGCAGCTTAGATAAATGGCAAGTAGATTAATTAATTAAGTAGATTAATTCACAAGCAAAAAGGTGGTTTTCTGCTTTATAAATTTGACTTGAAGAGTTGCTTTTGGCTTTAGTGAGTGGTCCAAAGTGGTTTTACATCAGACCTAGGATTATGGTTTAGTGTGAGAAACTGTGTGTGGATTTTTTTCACTGTGTTCAAGTAACATAGATATACCTTTACAGTGTTGAGTGGGAAAGTGGAGTCTGTTCAGCTCAAAACAGTGTATTCATGGGGCAGTATTTGATAGTAATTCGAAGGAAGAACAGACAGTTTACTGTTATTAAATTGTGAAATTTCACTGAATGATTGTGAAACTTGTGGAACAATTTTACAAAACTTGTGTTGTGCGTAAAGTAAGGAATGTTTTGCTTGGTTGGTTTTTTCCCCCCTTGAGATACTGCAAAGAAGCTATTGAAGTTTCTGCTGTGTCCTAGGAGTCCTGTTTGTTTCCCACAGCAATCTGATGAACTACTGTCCCCAGAGCCTGTTTACTGTAGAAATGCAGATATTTTCAAATGCTTTACCAGATGGATAGAAGTGGTATACCTATGCCTGTGTATAGAATCAAGCAGTTTTGCTTTTCATTATCACCAGGGAGGTCAAACTAAGCAGCCCTATGTACTCACATTGATTTTCTGTAAACTGCTATTTGTTTTGTGACTTTCTGCGGGGAAAGATGATTCCACTTGTGCAACACAAAAAGTCAACAAAAAAAAAAAAAAGAGAATATGAAGAAATCAAATTACATTTGGGGGCTATAGGGTGCAATTTGTATTCAAGACCGCAACTTACAACTCAGTCTATATTTATTCTCTGATAAACTTTACTGGACTAGAGAGCTATAAAATGAATCACAGTATAACAATACTATACAACATGTGATGTAAGGTGGAGAATACCTGAACCTCAGTGTACAATAAACTATGTCAAGTTTAGATATTTTGATAATCATAATTTTCTTTTTATTATAGTCCAGTTGAGTCTGTATCATATTCATTTTGTTGCTTCCCTCAGATCTGGTGAAAAACAATTTGTATCAAAAAGAAAATTGTTAAAAGAAGATCCCAGCCATTTTGCTTAGTTGATTAACTATTACATTTTGCTGTGCAGTAGCAGCTTCAAAATATTTGGATTATTTTGGGTCACAATATAGGGAATAGATATTATTTTAAGAAATGTTGGCATCAAGTAGGAAGTCTATGGCAGAACTGTGCTGGAATATAGGGGTTTTTTGTCACAGCACATTGACACATTCAGTAACAATTTCCTAGTAAATGAAAGCTATGGTATATCACAGCTGCAAAACTATGAAAGAACTTTGATTGAAGGAGGAAATCAATAAAAGGGTTTATTTTGAAGGGCATAGGATTTCTTTTATTAATTCATCTATATGAGTAGATAGTGTATGAAACTATACATGTAATAAAGTAGCATTCTTTGTTTAGTTGACGTATGTGATGATGATGACATATTTAATATCTTAAGAATGCCTTTGTCTAGGTCACAGTTGTGATTTTGTGTGGGGTAATGCAGATAGTGATTTGGTCAATGGTTTGGTTTTGGTACCTGGATATTTGAAAAATTATGTGTATGTAAATTATATGTGCGGTAATTTTGCTACTGTAATTAATCTCCATTTTTAGATAGGAGCTTCACTCTTTTAATCCTAGGTAGTAAAACTGGACACATGCATGGATCCACATGCAAAGGATAACCAAACACTTGCCTAATACTGCATTTTCAGGGTTAGGAAAATCTCTATTGGTTCAACTAGCAAGATAATCTCAGGACTTACAATCATCTAATTTTGGTGGATATTCTATGACAATGTATCTATATAAATGAACTTGCAATGTTGCAGAATTGCTTTGAACACAAAGAGTACAGAATTTTATTTCAGGGCTTTTCGAAAAAATTAAAATACTTTTAAAAAGTAAGTCAGATGAAATCCAGTATCTCTTTTGTCTACTCTTTAATTCTTCTCTAATTTTATCTATTCTTTCCTATAATGAACTTTTTGTCTGCAAGTGATGTGTTATAGTGTTTTGCTCACAGTGTTTAAATGGAAGCTTCTTGATGTTCTACTTTTCTATGGTGATTTACGTTGTCCTTCTGTTTATAGTCCCTTTCATAATGTATTTTTGGGTCTATTAATTAACCAAAGAATTTTCAGGTCTGTTAGGAATCAGATGGTTTTGTAGCATCAATTTATTAACCATAGCACCAATTTTCACTGCTGTAATTCTGTGGAAGTGGAGTCTTTGTACCTGAAAATGTGTCTGGAGTTAAGTTTCATTTCATAGGCCTGCTCCAGTACCACCTAACTCTGAAGGCATCTAACTTCCCTTAGGGCCTCAACTTTTAGTTTGTTTTTTCTGTGGAAACAAAGTTCACATTATGTATTCTTTTTTTCCTGCATCCTCCCCCCTGTATGAAAAAATCAGGATGTTTGTGAAAGTAGGGGGCAATTCCTTTTCTGAAGGAAAGGTTCCATTAGAAGCTGTCTCAGTTTTGAGACAAATTTCAGGAGAAAACGAAGCTCACCCTTTAATGTAAATGGAAGGATTCACATGCTTTTAATGTAGGTGAGACTTTGCAAGGTTTCTTCCCCACATGTATTCTTTGATCTATAATGAGGGATGATTTCACAGTATACTGCTGTTAAAAAGTAATTTAAAAACTTTATTTAAAGTCCACTTTAATTTATTCTGATGTTCTCAGGTTGTTTGCCTCATAGCTCCTCAGGCAGGTGAGATTGTGCTAGAAATGTTTTTTTCTCAGCAGTCCTGACCAGCATTGTGTTTTTCTTATGCTTACAAGAATTCAAGCCTCATTGCTTACTCAGTCAGCTTAGAAAGTCTTGGTGTGGTGGTCATCCCAACACACATGGTCAAGACTTCATGGAAATATGGTGGCAGCATGTATCAGTCCAAAAACGTGGAGTTTCCCATGGCAGCCTGGCTGCTAGAGTCCTCAACTGGAAAAGGGAACATCAAGTTTATTTTGCTACTTGAAGGCACTTTCAAATGTTGTTTGTGACAATTACTGTTTGCTAGGAGTTTGGGAATTTTTATTTGATAGGCTGCAGCTGTTATGTTCTCGTCTGTCCTACTTTGCAGTTTGTCTTGTTTTAAGAAATTTAGGGAAGACACTCTAAAATAAGTTACTGTCCCTTATAGTTTTAACCAATTCCTTTCCACGAGTAAGGAGAATGAGTGTGAGTAGATATACATGTAAATATAATAGTTTACTAAATAAAAGGGAAATAGCAACAGGCAAAAAATAACAGTAATAGTCACTAGTTACAAAGTTGCTGAAATCTCCTGGGCTCTCCAGGAATAAAGAGAAGCTCCAAATGGTGGCATATGCCCCTGAAAATGGTGGCCTCCTCAGCCAAGCATGTGTTGGGAGACAAAGGGAAAATGGCAGCAGCCATGTGCCCACCCCACACAATCTCTCCATCTGCAGCAGCAGCTCCATCAGCAAATGCAGCTGGCATACTCTGGTAGCCGGTACTTGGTCAAAGGCTAGAACTTGTGGAGGGACTTCATCTTTCTCTTGTCGTAAGACAGCAAGGCAGCCGGCTAGGGCAACTTGGATGCCGTGTCTTCTCACCTCGGCTGTGTTCTCTGGGCGGACTGGGGAGATTGCATGGAGCGGTGTCACTCTGCTCCTCTAGCTGCAATGCCACAGCTGCAGACAAGTGTTGCAAAATTCATTCTGAAATAGTTTTTGATTGCAAAGTGCAGGTTCTTGAGTTGCTACTGTTACGAGCCAAGAGGCAAGAAGAACCCAAGAGGCAACTCAAGTGTCCAGAGAGACAGAGAGAGGGAAAGAGAGAGCCCTCCCTGAGTGTTCCAACTTTTAAAGGGGACTGGGACCCCCACGGTTCCATTTCCATCATAGGGTCTTGAAGATACAGTAACAATTTTGGGCACAGATAGATATGGAATACAATAACATTTTAGCAGCTTACCTAGGACATCATCCACCCCTTATTCTGAATCATCTGATTAATGTCCAAATTAATACCTTTTAACTGTGCCAAATTTCTCTTGGTTTAAGACAATTTAAGGGGTGGACATTCCAAAATATGTTACCTCCCCTTTTAGTTTTAACCACTCCCTTTTCACCAATCAGGAGAGCCAAATGCTGGTAGATATAAGTGAAAAAAATACAGTTTACTAAAAATGAAGCAGCAACAGGTAAAAATAACAGTGATAATAACTAGATACAAAGTTGCTGAATCCCATGGACACCACAGAAATAAAGAGAAACAAAATGGCAGAGAAACCTCTCCCCCAAGATGGAGTCTCCAAAAACGACCTTGTGGTCTGAGAGACAAAGGTGGAAATGGCGAACAAACTGTCCCCCCAGAATGGTGCTCTCTGCAGAGAACCATGCGGTCTGAGAGACAAACATGGTGTACAAACCCTGCTCAGGAAAACCTTTCCCCGGAAGAAAAAAACAGGAAGGTAGGAGTTTATGAAGTAGTTCTGGTGGCACATGGGGTGTACTGGCATTGCCTGGGGGCTCTGGCCCTGTGGTGTCAGCTCCCCTGCTTCCTTTCAGTGACTGTGGCATTGTGTGTGTGTGTGAGGTCTGTGCAGCTGCTCACTGCCTCCTCCTGCCACCTGCTGAACTCAGCTGGTGTCAGTGCTGGTGTCATGTGTTGCTATCCCAAAGGGTAGGAGGGGGGAGAAGCAGACCCGTCAAACACCAAAGAATGGTGGCCCAGTTGCTACTTGCGGCCCTGCCTGAAGCAACCTCCTCAAGAACCCAGAGAGAGACAAAAAAGGCTTCTGCCTTGCGCCATCCCAGCTTGCCTGCAAGAATGAAAGAACAAGGCAATAGAGCTTCTGCCTGAGAGCCCGCAACCTTAAAAAGATCCTGGCACTGGCCAACTGCTTCAGTTCCACTTCTGGACGCCAGATCTTAAAGAGACAGTAACAATTTTCATCATAGAACAGATAGCTATGGAATACAATAACATTTTCGGTTACCCTGGACAATGATCTTAAGTAAACCAAAGTCCTTTAGCTCTTCACACCTGAGGTATGAGGAAACTTATCCCTAATCTGAGTGTAATTGTTAACAGACCAAAACCAAAGCCTTGGATGCAATTTCTCTTGCTTCTCAAGAGTTTACGAGAACATTCATGTCCAGATGATGTGACCCAGGCTTGCTTCTAACTGCAGCCTTTCAAAATATTTGCATTCTCACCACTTATATATGGATAAGTCACATGAGGCCATCTTTATTGGGAGGAGAAAGAAAGGAGCAACACTCATGTCAGGAGGTTGATGCTCTGCACAGTGCTAGCATTGATACAGCACAGAGCACTGAAGTCTTTGGGAAGAAATGAAAGTTGCCCAGTGTTTAGTTGTAGCTTTTCTTGAAGTGAGAAACTAAGTTTTTGAAGTCAGCATTGTTTATAAAACAGCTGTTTTAAGTAGATGTCACTTGCAAGGCAACAAATATGTGTTTGCCTAGGTGACTGTTGCCTTTTCCTTAACACTGCAGCTGCAGATATCAAAGTTAAGTGCAGCTGAAGAAAACACATATAATGGGCAGAGAAATTACAGGAAACATTGTTCTTTTTCTTAGAATATTCTCCACAAAGAGGAAAAGAATACAAAACAAAATAGCACAAATAAGTAACAGTCATACATTCCTGTTTCTTTTGCCCTTTAACACTATATTTAGAATGTTTGTTTGATATGACCTTATGTCTCTTTTAAAAACAGTGTCTGTATCCGCTAAGAGGAAAGGCCTTCTTTGGTGGGATATATTCTGTGGAAACAGATTTTTCATCTCACTTTATTTCCTCTTAAATTAATGTTTTTACTGTAAGCTTGGACTTGTTTGCACCTGAAGACTGTTAAAGATTAATCACGGACTTAAATGAAAGTAGGGATCAATTTCCATCAGTAGGCCATTGAAAGAGATTCTGAATTGAATGGGCTATAATCACTGCAGACGGTACAATATTATTAGTTCTCTTTGTTTTGTTTTTTTTTTCTACCTTCTTAGTTCTTGAATCAGGTGATGAGTATATTTCAAATATTTATTTTTCCTATGAACTTCTTTCAAATATTTTCTTTAAAGAGTTATATGTTCCTATAAAATAAATTTAGAAGTTAGAGAATTTGGAAGTCTTCATAGACGGTAGAACATTTCTTGTATTTACAGGAACAAAATGTTTTATTATAGAAAAAATCTTATGAAAGGGATTAGTCTATTTGGGGATTGGGTCATGTGAACAGACAGCACAGAAATAAATACAACCAATCCAACCAGATGGTCTTTTCTTTCACACAAACATGTTGTTATGGACACACACACCTGCTTGTGCCATCTCCCTTTTATTTTCTCAACTAAGTCTACCACAACTAGTTCTTCAGTTTACTTCATTACCGATCCACATAATGAGACCTCATCACTTGTGACACTGTCATTGCTTGATAATTTGTGTGTCAAAACTTTGATAGGAATTATTAGCATTAGCATTTTTTCAGATCAGGTCAGATAGAAGCAAATAGATACTGAATCTTATTTAGCTTGTTCTAAATAGTGGAATTCTTAAAAACCAAAGACATCTCCTCAGATTAGTGTAAACCATAGTGTTTGAGATGAATGACAAGTCAATAAACTGCCTATTTAGCTTATCCTATAAACTCAGGGAAGTGGCATGTGCATTCAGCCCAGAACATTTTTTAGCCTTTTTTTCACACTTTTAGAAATTTTTTGACCAAAACTGTTACAAGTGCAAGAAGATTGCAATTGGTATAGGATCCTCTTTGATCAACCTTGAGGATATTGTGAGCGGGTGAAGGGAGCAAAAATACTGTTAAACTAATGGCAGGTAGTCAAAATATTCTGAAAAGTTTCAGATGTGCATCTGAATTGAGTGATTTTAAAAAGTTTTAAAGTAACAGAAAAAAAAATATTGATCATAATACTTTACCCCAGAAGGAATCTTTTTATATTAAGGAAGTTCTTCAAACAGGAGTTTTGAATAGTGGCCTTTGTATAGTGGCCTATCAAATGGCCAACTGGATGAAACATCCTGTGTGTAGTCTCCATTATAACAAGAACTTAAAAAATCAGATTTAAAATTTCAGAACTAATCTCTTTTTTTTTTTTTTTTTAACTGGATGCAGCCTTATTTTAGAAGTAGTAGAATGAAAAGAAAACTTGAAAACCCATGTCCCTGAGGTTTACTAATCCTCACAATTTGAAGCATCTGTTTCTGAAACTCACTGTTTTTAACATTAACTTTGGTTCAAAGTGTTACCGTATGTTTAAACAAAGGTTATTCTATCATTATTATTATTATTCTCGGTGCTATCTAGATGCTTCTCATTAAATAACTGAGAAAATGTCTGAGAACATATCTATTGTGTTACAGTGCAAATTTCATAAACCAGTTATGGCTTATATTTAAACCATTTTGCAGAAGAATACATGGCTTCTTGCCATATTGGCTTTGGTTCCTCAGTGAATCACTCAAAAAGGAAATCCAGCTTGTGAAGTAATGATTTGATATTCCCTGTTTTGCTTTTATTTTCTGGTTTTTTTTTCAGAACTGTCTCCTGAATTACAATGATACTTCTACTGAAAAAACCCCAACAAACCAACAATAATTCACACATTTAAACCAAACATCAAGGTTAACCTTCTTTTGTAATAGAAAAAACATATCAGGATGGTTTTCTGTGCTTCAGATAGATGCAAAAATATTTGTTTGTAAGTGGGACATCTGGGTGATATAATAAAGCTACAGGAAATGGCAAATTTCTTTTTACTGGTAGTGAGGATAGAGTATTGACAGCATTTCAGGCTGAAGCCAATGATTTGCCTGTAAAGTTGGTAATAACATATAGGTACATATTCAGGATTGCTTTCAGACCGTGCCAGGATATCTCAGTGAGATCAAACTTTTCTTCTGCTTGATAAAAAATTGTCTTCCCTGGGTAAGCTTCTTCCTTTTAGCTGCAGTAATGCTTGAGGGCACTGCAAATAATTTTTATTCAGTGCCTTCTATCAAACCACCTACAGGTTTAAAAATGCACTGTAAGAGTGAAACACTCCTGCATTAAATTTGGGTAAATTTATTTAGATGGAAGTTTCTATATGAGTTCTGTGTTTCTGTTGGAAATTACTGACTTTGGTCATCCTTGGAACCTTAACAGAATACTTTAGCTAAGTCCTCACAAAATTTCCTCTGTACTGGCATGAATTTTCTGGCCTTGGCTGAGTCAGGGATCTTAGATTGGTTTTTGTTGTCAAATGTAGTGGTTCTTTAGCAGCCAAATGGGACAAAACTGGGTACAGTGCTACCCATTCTGGTCTGAGAAGGCTCAATTCTGAATACAGAGTCTAAGAGAGTAACAGGAAAATGTGAGTATAGGTAGAGAGAAGGAATACATGGGAACAAGAAGCTTGGTCTCTTCAGAATATTTTCCCCATTTATAACTCTTCACACAGGAACAGTGCAATTAGATAAAATTATGACTACTACCAGTGTTGGAACAGATGCAAGCCAGCACATGTGTTTGCATGTGTGTATCCAGGTATACACTCACTTATACACATGCATTTGTTTTTACTTAAAAATTCTGCTGTGTACATGTTAACTACATAGGTAGAGAATAAACCTTTCAAAGTGCACTTTGCTTCTTTACCGTAGCCAGGATATTGACTCTAGTAGAGGCATGTTTTAGAAGAGCCTTTTAGTGATTCCTCTGTACTGCTGCTTTGTAAGGCTTTTTACATATATTGACTAAGCTGTCATCTCCAAGTTCCTGAAATATATGTGACTGTAAAATACATGTGTATGTGGGCATATACACACACATTGTAAAAGCCCAGAAGGCTTTTACAAGGGCTAATGTGTATGTCTCAAACACTGATAGCCAGATATCTATGATTGTTAAGGATTGTTGGCAATAACAGCTGAGGATTTTAGGTAACACACTGTGAGAAAAAACAGGATGTGTCTGGAGAAGTGGCCATATGGAGGTAGGGCAGCACTTTTCTGGGACAAACATGTTAATCATTTAGACGTAATAATTTACAACTAATCCAGTTGTAGGTTGCTTCAACACCATAGGTAAAACTAGTGTAGCATAACCTGAATAAGTTCTACTATTTACAATCCTGATCCTCGTCTTTTCACATTAATGAAGAGATATCTACTAAATCTGTCCACAAAAACATCTGAGGACTTTATGGTATGTCGGATCTGGGGGCTGTTCTGGTGGGGTGCCATGACCTCCCAAACTGACTCCAACAGAAAGTCACTTGGCAGCCACTGCATTCACACAGACACATGCTCCAGATAGCATCTTGACAGGTCAATGGCAAAGAGGCAGGAATTCCACGGGACAGGTTTATTTGAGCCCCGAGCGTGAAGGGAACCAGGGACAAAAGCCCTTGGGGGATGGAGGGTCCCAGGTTATATATGGGGGTGGGGAAAGCAGCAGGGACAGGGGCGGTACATAGGCGGGACCCTGACATATAAGGGAAAAAGGGGCAGGGAAATGAACGGGCCAGTCAGGGAAACAGAACTGGGGTACATTGGCATGGTAGAACAAAGCATCCTGGGAGGCCTCACCCTCACCTGGGGAGATCTCTTGGGCTCTGTCCCTTTAGGGGACATTCCCTAAATGGGATATTCACTGGCTCCTACAATGGCATTCTGTTTCACATAAATAATACCAGTTGTCTGTTTATTATTTTTTTTTTTAATTTTAAAATGCAGTTCTAAGGCTCATAGTCTGTCAAAAATACTATTACTAATACTAGTAGTACAAGGTGCATAGGATATTTGTTATACACAACATTTGTTGTAGCATACAGATGCTGTCATAGCCCTTGGTGCAGCCACCACCAAAGCTGCCATTATCAATACTCTGCAGAACTGTGGCTGAGTGTGGAGTTTGCCTCCCCTTAACTCCCTTTGGACTTTTCTTGGAGAATGGGCCTGCAAATATGTGGACATCACACATCAGTCTGAGATGTGAAGACACCAAGACTAACAAACTCAAAACCAGTAGTAAGATGACCATAGGTAGGCTTGTGTATTTTTTAGGAAGCTAATGGAATGTACTGCAATGTAGTGCTATGCTGAGAATAAACTGCATCTCATCAGTGTCTTACATTGTCTGTCTTTCTATATTTTTGTCTGATTTCTTAATTATACTTATAATGATTAAATGACTAATCAGGGAATTTAATGCATTATTAGATATTAAAAATAACGCACTCCCTCCAAGATTAATTTTAACTTCCTCTAATCACTCAGTATATTCAAAAGACTCTTTTTTCCTTTCAGTGTAGGTTAATTTATTCCTATTTTTTATACCATTTTGATTTGCTGCAGATGGCTGAACTGCTTTTTTCTCAACTCTCCCCTTTATAGTGTTTTTTAACTGTTCATTGCAGGATCACTTTATGTGCCTCACCCTGTGGTTTTCATTTTTCATAACTTCTTTCATGTATACATAAACTTCACTAAACTTCACTCTAAGGACTTCAGTCTGTTGTACCTTATAAAATGGACAAAAAACCCTTATCTCCCATTGCTGGAAAAATATTTTGTATTTGAAAACAAATTTGACCATGACCTTAGATGTGATGCATGCTAGAAAAGTTAGGGTTTTGCAGATTTCATTCAAATTTTTAAAGGTCCTGCTATAGACCATATTGATCTGCTGAAAGCCTGCTCTTCAAGAGTGTGGACCACAGTGGAAGGAGAGAAACAATCAAAGAAAAATCCAACTTAAGCTGTAGAATAGCTAAAGTTATTCAAAAGCAGTGACATTTTCTGGGTTAAAATTGGGCCTTTTATAGCTTCCTTACTTTTTACAAAAGTATTCACAAGTCTCTGTTTTCTGCCAGTTTCTACTAATTGGAAACACTTTTAAAGTACCTTCCTGGGCCTTACTGCAAGGAGGATAGAACTGTAAGCCATATAATACAAGCTCACAGAATGTTTCCACAGTTCTTCTTTCTTCCTGAAAGGAAAATTAATGTGCTGTTCAAAGTCTATAGACGTTTATAATCACTGAAGACAATGCTCTATTCCCTGCATCTTCTTCTGTGGTTAAGCCTTAGTCAATGGTTACTCATAATTTTTAATAATCTAAAATCAAATGCAACCCCTCCTCCTTCAGTAGCTCGTATTTTTTTCTCTTCTGTAGAAAGGATGGCATAAAGAAACTGGATGCATAAACCTAACTGCTCAGCACTTCTTCCTCACTATATTTTCTCAAGGCCTTTAATGGGCAATCAGCCTTTAGAAACATGTCTATTTTACTTATCCCTCACTGCTTTCTGAGTCAATGATGTCATTCTGCTTTACCTAAGCACTCAACTTTGTTGGATGGTATTGTTACTATATACATATGGTGAGGTCCAACAGTACTTGCAATGTTTGCTTTTTAATGCATGGATAGGACTTAATTGTTCATATTGTTTCAATAGGCTTGTTGCATAGTGGCTCCTATTAAACAACTTTTAGAAAAATGACTGGAGGCAATGGTAGAAAAAATAATATCACAGAGCTATAAAGGTTAAAGAAGCTTTGAGATTTGCACACTAACAAATGTTTAGTTCATTTAATATAGTTTTAAGCTTAGGAGAGGTAACAAAATCTTCTGTTCTACCGAGCAAGCATCTTTGTTTTTCACTAACCTCCTGTATATACAGCAAATTAAGCCAGTCTTGCCTGTGCATGGATACGCAAACAGGAAGAGTAAAAATATTACTAATTACAGATTCTTGTCAGTATAGAAGATACAGGTAGTATAGGGCACAAGCTGCTCTGTCATTGTTACGATCCGGTTTAAACCCAGAAGAGCAAAGAAAACTAAGTCTCTGTGCATAAACTGGAAGGAACTTAGAGAAGTTTCAAAATATTCCCAAAAACGAGATTAAAACCAAATGAGGTTAGATGTTGGTGCCAAAAATTTGATGTATTTTATTTAATAGTAAAAGAAGCAAAGAGAAGGAAAGAGAAAAGAAAGAAAGAAAGACATAGAAAAGAAGTGTGCATGGGGAGTGTGGGGACAGGGAGAGGTGACGGGTTAGGTGGAAGCATATCACCTATCTGAGGGTCCCAGCGACGTCTCGTTGCTCCTCTCCATCTGGTCCTCTTGGTGGTGAGGGTCCCCTGCTGCCATGCCACACCACACCACCATGCACTGCCACACACTGAGGAGTAAAGAATACCGTGGATTAATATACACTTTGGGCCGGTTGGGAACACCCATGTGACTCCCTTGCAGGGGCCAGCTTCAGATTGTCCTTTGCAACACTGAGGGTCTGTTGCATCATCTCTGGTGCTCTGGTGCAGGGTCTGGGGACCCCTTTGAGGGGGGCCCTTTGATGGGTCATGTCACCCACTCTGCTGCAGATAAGCTTTTCCTCCAGTTGAAGGGCCCCTCAGCTGCGCTCTGCACAGTGGGCGGTCACCGCGCCTCTCACCAGAGGCTTTTCCAGCACACACCCAAAGCCACTCTCCCCCCACCCTTTGGTTCGAGGGTCTGTGCAGGACTGGCAGCTGATAGCCCTGGGGCTGTCGTCTCCACCCTGGAGGTGTTAAGCTTAGGTTTTGTGAATGTCCCCAGCCCTGAGCTGTTACTTTATCTTATCAGTGAGCAGTGTAAGGCCACAGGCAGGGCCCCATTTAGGGTGCGGTAGTCTTCTCTGCAGCTTTTGCAATACAGTTTTAAAAGCCCTTCATGAAAAAGTTTAAGTCATAAACTGTAATATTTCAGTCTCTGACAGTCATCCTGTGTTGAGTCTGGCACATATTTAGCCCAAACAAGTTTACACATGTTGTATCACACAGGAAGCCCAGTAAAAGTTGCTAGTGCTGAATTTTTACGTAAATGGACATGCACAGCCAGTAACAATGGAGAATCCCTGTGGTGGAAGCTGGAGTTCTGCCAAGGGCAAAAACCTCACAGCAAAGCTCAGCTTGTCTTGATGTCCCCTGAGAGAGGAAAATAATTACCACGAGCATTCAGGAGAAAGAAACATGCTTAGTGGTGATGAAAGACTTTAAAAATATTATTGCTTGCTAGTCAGATGTTTCTGTAGGTAGTATTTCAAACCAAACACTGATGGCCCTGACATCTGAAAATAATTTCAGAACAGAAAAATCTGGGCGAGATGTGCATAAATAGAGTGATAATGGAATTCATATACGTAAACTAAAAAGTAAGTAATCCTTTTCTGAGGTGGTACTGAATGATCACTGAGGCACTGGCAGAGAAGGTTTTTGGTTTGTAAGAAATTTTGTTATAAAGGGAAGTAAAATAGTTTCACCAATCCAAAAGAAATTAGCTCATAGAGATTGTGGAAACAATGAAACTAAAGGTCAAGGTTGTCTTTGGTTATGAGTCCGGGTGCAGAATCACACAACAGGGAATGAATGACAAGTTATGCAGTAGAAGCATATCTGCATACCTCAAAGGAGCAAAGAGGGACATTGCCAGGCAGACGGGCACCTGAATAATACCCTGTCCCCACACTCCCAGGCCCAAGTCCATAGAAACCCAGAGGCACAAAGGCAGGTGCAAACCCCAAACTGCAGACTTGCAGGTATGGGACACACTATGGCATGCAGGGGATGAACATTTTCAGATTGCATGGGACATTTTACAGGATGTTTAGAGGAACAGCTAAGGGTGGGGAAAAGGAAGGATCCAGTTGACAGGTTGATCTAGGTGGAAGGGATGGATGAGACAAACTTTAGGCACATTAGCATTTTTTTTGTTATAATTTTATTCTGTTAATGGCATACTTTTAAAAAAAATTTTGGTTGTCAAGACAATGAAGAGTTACATTTATACTGCTTGTTCTGTTTGCTGAGCATATTAATTGTACAGCTGATGTACATATAAGTACATTATGTGATCAAATTACAGAACTTTGAAAATAGTCTTTATAAATTTGGAGGGGTTCCTGTTTCTTTTTTATTTCATCAATCAAGTCACAGATTTTATAAATAATTTTTAAAGTTTAACAGCTAATTAAAAGTAAGTTAATGCAATCTTTGTGAAGAGTTCTTGGCATTTCTTAACAAGTCCAAAGGTTAAAATTTTGCTTAACAATATTTTTAAAAGAGAGAGTTAGGAAATGTAGCATTTATTTTTATTTAGAGAGGGAGAAGGAGGACTACATTCAGGAGATGAGAGAAAGACAGAATGAAATAGTCTGCTAAGAAGAAAAAGAAGGGGGTGTTTTATCCATGAATCTTAGACACAGAAATGAAGTAACAACTGGACAATAAGAAAAATTTGGTTCTTAATGTTCAGATCTGTAAATGAACGTGCCCATAATATGAACCTGAGTTGTATTTTAATGTTGGTGTTCATGTTCATAATTTAATGTTGGTTGTTTAATGTTCTATTTAAACCACTTGCAGAGCCTAGGCACTTTGATGTCCATAGTGTGCACAGATGCACATAAGATTTTCTTAGTGCTTGGTTGGCCTACACTCCTATCTCTGGATGTATGCAGGACTGCCCTCCGGGCAGGAAGGAGCACACACATAATGTTTAAGACCTCAGTGGAGACACAGAGTTTTCCACTTAGACTTTCTGAAGGTGCAGTAAGGCAACAGTGTTCTCTGTCTCTTAAGTCATATTAACCCTGGAATCATCAAACATGACAGCTTTATCCACTATGTTTTAAAAATACAGTTGCAGGAGATTAGTACTGCAAGAATTTTTGATAATGGGTTTGGTTAGAGTAAAGAAATAGGGAAAAAAAAAGAAATTGTTTTCCAGAATACTTTTCCTAAGCACCAGGTAATTTTTTCCACTGCTTTAAAGAAATACCATAAATAAAAGAGTTCGTGTTTTCTTAGTCAACTAACAGTTGTCACACAAAATATGACATCTCGGAGTCCCACAGGTAGGTCATTCAGCTGCTAAAGAACCACAGAATGGTTTGGGTTAGAAAGGAGCTTCAAAGAGCATCCAGCTCAACCCCTTTACTAGCAGCAGGGTCATCTTTCACTACACCAGGTTGCTCAAAGCCCCATCAAATCTGACCCTGAACACTGCCAGTGGTGATCTGTTGCGGTTTGTAGTTTCTGCAGTGGTGTGGCATGCCACAGCCTGCCCAGAGAGCGTTGCTCTGGCCAGCTGTGGCTCCACAACAATTATGGGTGATAAAGGAGGTGAGAAGGGTCTTCGCATGGGGCTGGAGAAGGTCTTTATTCCATGGCCCCCGGGAGCCTAGCGCTGGCCCATGTACAGGCCCCCAAAGATCGGGAGCCAGCACATGGCATGGGCAGGTGAGGCAGAGGGGGGGTTGGTGCCTCAAGGCAGAGAGAGCTTCTGCCCCAGCGCCAAGAGTGTTACCTNAATAGGGGCAGGGAGAGCCATGTGGACAGGGCTGGCAGTTTAGTAATAACATGAAATACGACACCACAGTGATCTATCCACAGTTTCTCTGGACAGCCTTTTTCAGTGTCTCACCAACTATATATTAAAAAAAAATTTACTCTTTATGTCCTATCTACTTTCTTTCAAAGAGAATGTCCTGTCACTACAGGCCTTGGTATAAGTCTTTTCCTGTCTTTCCCCTTTGTGCTAGTTTGAAAGCAAATCAGCAGGAGGAACTAAGTCCACACAAATGTCTTGCAAGAGATTCCAAGTCAGAACTACAATTTAATAGGAAAATTACAATAAAGGCAATAGTACAGAAACACTGGCTTAAACTGAAGAAGTCAGAATATGACCTGATACCCTATTGGTCAGGGTGGTGGTAGCAGTCCGATTGAACTGTGACTGCAGTCCTGCTGGAATGATGGATGTGGTGTTGCCAAAGTGTTGATCCTGTAGAAAGGTCTGGTCCTTCTCTTGAGGCCCAGTGGTGGTTATTGAGAGCTCTTGTCCTCTGAGAATCCAGTGGTGGTTGTCGAGATGTCCCAAGCCCCGGAGTATATGCAGGTACGAATGTTTGGTGTCTCTCCCAGGGTGGGGCATTTCACAATAGGATGATGTAATTCCATGAGTCATTCTTGGGAGTCCTTGATGGCCCGTTAGCAGACATGGCCCCCCTTTAGGCTGAGTGTGCATTGGGCAGCAGTTGCAAATGACCAATCATTAACAGATCATCAGAAAGTGAGGTAGGTGGTGATAGAACATGTACTTTGGTGACCCAAGACACCCTTTATATACTGGGAAATAGATTCTGCTCCATGTTTCCCAGGTTGCTTATGCAATTTGTGTTTAGTGGCATTTGGGGAAGACAGAGCACGTGAGTGTGAGCAAGTGAGTGCAGGAGTGAGTGAGGGGAGTGAATTGGGTACCCTCAGTTATTACACCTCTGTCACTCCTTTCTAAGACTGGGTGTAGATGGATACTTCATCGCTTTAACTGCCTCCAAAGAGATACAGATTGGCTTTACCTTGAACCTGAGAGAGAACATTAGGACTTAAGATTTACATTGTGTTTCTGAATTTTAAATTGTGTGCTCAGGATACTAGCTGTAATGAATCTTATTCTAGGAATGCCCTGTTCTTGTCCATATATTGCATAAGATCATGGGTCATATACCTTGGCAACAAGTAAGCCTCGTCTGGACAATTCACTTCAATCAGTTTTTCCTCCTTCTTTCCCCATACATTAAAAAATAAAATATGTCACATAATTTTTAAAATTGATTTTTAATACACTACATTCAGTGGTGCTTTTAAAAAGTTCATAATTTATAATTAGATTAGATGGTATTTAATCTTTGGTAAAGATTAATATGCTAAAGAAAACAGTGAATATATAATACATGAAAAATCTATGAATTTTGACTCCTAACTGAATAAGGATCACTAATGAGCAAAGATTCATAATATCTTGAATAATCACATATTGATAGAATTAAAATTTAGATTTTTTGTCTTGAATTTGCTCAGTTGTTGCCAAATTGATAATTGAGAGAAATAATTACATTGATATAGTACTCTTAAAATAAAAGCACTTTAAAGAAAGAGAGCTTTAAAAAAAGCATTGAGCAATAATTTGCAGAATGTTAAAAAAATGTTCTTGGTATTGTTCTCATAATGCCGCTGAAGAAAAAAAACCTGAAAAAGTATTAAACCAGTATAGAAAAGAATGCTTCCTTTCTGACACCATTCTTCAATAAGAACTTTTTTTGTGACAAAAAGGAAGTGACAGTGTCAGAAGAATGCACATTAATACACATATCCTGAATTCTCTGATGTTATATGGGACATTATTCAGGTATTGTACGGAAAATGAGACTTCGTCCTTCTTACTGTGCTCTTGACCCTTGTTTTGCAGTGTTCAGTGCATTCTGACTTGTCTAGTTGAACCTGACCAGAATTCAGAGTTTGAAAACTCCAGCACTGAAATAAAACTTGCATAGTAAATAAGGAAGTACGTAATTTCTGTACTTGTTTTTAAAAAGAAGGTAGTTTTAACCTCACTCTTCTATATTTATGGGCCCAGGTCCTTGGTCTTTTTTTTAATTGATATTCATCAATTATTATTTCTTGCAATTAATAAATATTTGATGAAAGGTCACATTCATAGAATTTTGTTTTAAGTCGAGAATTTAGACAGTTTCTTAGGATATGTAGAGTTTTACCCTTTGAACTAATCATCTCACATCATCCTATGCCTGGATATACCTGTTAGTAGTTATACTTGGGGGAAATACTTCTGTCACGCATTCTACAAATAGTTTTGGGAAACTACAATCAATTTCAGGCAAAACTTGATGTACAGCAGTAGGAAATATTCTCTTCTTAAACATAGATAATCTTTTCACTCTATTTTTCCAAGAATCACTACAGAATTGAATCAATAGCAATACTAATATAACTAATGCATTAAATCACACACAGAATCACACAGAATCACCAGGTTGGAAGAGACCTTCAAGATCATCGAGTCCAACCTCTGTCCCAACACCTCAACTAAACTAAACCATGGCACTGAGTGCCACATCCAATCTCTTTTTAAACACGTCCAGGGATGGTGATTCCAGCACCTCCCCAGGTAGACCATTCCAATATTTTATCACTCTTTCTGTAAAAAAACTTTCTCCTAATATCCAACCTATATTTCCCTTGGTGCAACTTAAGACTGTGTCCTCTTGTTCTGTCAGTTGTTGCCCAGAAAAAGAGATCAACCCCCATTTCACTACAGCCACCTTTAAGGAAGTTGTAGAGAGTGATAAGGTCACCTCTGAGTCTCCTTTTCTCCAGGCTAAACAACCCCAGCTCCCTCAGCCGTTCCTCATACAGCTTGTGTTCCAAGCCCCTCACCAGCCTTGTTGCCCTCCTCTGGACACGCTCAAGTGTGTCCACGTCCTTCCTGAACTGAGGGGCCCAGAACTGGCCCAGAACTGGCCCAGTACTGGCCACAGTACTCAAGGTGTGGCCTCACCAGTGCTGAGTATAGGAGAAGAATGACTTCCCTGCTCCTGCTGGCCACACTATTTCTAATACAGGCCAGGATGCCATTGGCCTTTTTGGCCACCTGGGCACACTGCTGGCTCATGTTGAGTTGGCTGTCGACCAGTACCCCCACGTCTCTTTCTGCCTGGGCACTGTCCAGCCACTCTGTCTCCAGCCTATAGCGTTGCAGGGGGTTATTGCGGCCAAAATGCAGGACTCAGCACTTGGACTGGTTAAACGTCATCCTATTGGACTCAGCCCATCTATCCAACCATTCCAGGTCTCTCTGCAGAGCCCTCCTACCCTCTAACAGATCGACACAAATAGTGTCGCTAAACCTAGATTTAAAAAAACTGAAACAACAAAAACCCAAAAACCCAACCATCCAACTGACCAACTGAAAGACTCCACTTTTTCATGGTTCTTTCAAAGAAATATCTATCTTAACATGGTGTTTCTTGAATTTGTGTTGAGTCATTAGTTCTCAGCTAGGATTAACACCAGCTCCTGCCTCTAAGTGGTATAACATAAGACTTGCAGCTTGAAAAGACATGGTACCTATCTAATTTTTTCTTACTTTTTAAGCATTGAGAAATTGTTACATCAAGTATTCACCTTCTTGTGATGTCTAAACTGCCCCTATCCTTTGAATTAGGGTTTTTTCTTCTCCTCACTTGGAGCTATGTCCTATACTGAATTCTCTCTCCTGGCAGTTCTTCCAGAGTGAATCTGAAGTTTTGGGTTGTTTTTCGTTTTGTGCAGGTTTTTTGTTTGGTTGGTTGGTTTTTCTGGTGTCACAATCACGTAGTCACACCCTTAATCAGACTCAGGTGACTTTTGTTGTCCTTCGCAGTTGCCTGGTAGATAGGGAGTTTTGTTGCCTAGACAGGATAGTAGTTCCTGCTATAGAAGAGAGAGTGAGCTGGGTTAATTGTGACATCTTCAGTAAGATACTGATAGGTCCTTGGTATGTTTCTTCTTTTGATAGTTGTTTCAAGTATAAGTCTTTCTGTGGTTGTGCTATGCCTTTTTTTTCTTGTGAAATAAGGAAATAAGTTTTTGCCATAGGTGAGTGTTTATAATAAGACCTTGGTCAAAATGTAGGAGCATTGAAGAAGTTAAAAATGTGTGAAAGAAAAAGAACTTTTAGATTAAATTATGTTCTCAGAGATATCAGAGGTGGTGGCACAGTTTTTCAGTTTTTCTGTTTTTACGACTATTTTTACCAGTTTTGTAACTTTAATGTACCCCAGTTGGTTCGTCCCTGTTCCCCCTCCTTCCCAAATGGTTTACCCCAGTTCTGGCACCTTCCAACCACTCCTCCAAGTCCCCTGTCAATCCCCAAAACCCTGCCCCCTGTGGACACTCCCCATCTGGAATTCCCCTAAACGTCGATGCCCCATTGGGGCATGTGTCCTTCCTTCCTCCGCCCTCCGATCCCAATGGTTGCTGTATATGTCAATCCCCCGGTTTCTCCTCCTTCCCTGACCCCCTATTGGTCTCCGGTTGGGCCACGCCCCTGGAATCCTCCCCCTATAAAATCCCCTGTCAGGACCATTTTCCCGCCTTGTTCCTTCGGGTCCCCTCTGAGGAATAAACCTGTGGATTTTTACCCAAGGAGCAAGCCTCCCTGCGACTCTTTCTCTCCTCCTTCGTCACTGCCACACCACCTGCCTATATTGGGGCTGCAGCTCCTGAGAGCTGTTGCCTCAAAGGAGCGGGATAAAGCTCTCTAGCTGTAACCGCTCCCCACACCTGCTGCACACCGCAGGCGCTAGCCTGGGCGAAAGTGAGGCGGTCACTGTGACAATCAGACATGAAATTTCACAATGTTTTTAGGGCAATAAACACAGTTTTGAGAGACAAAGATCAGAGTGACAATATGCGTAGCCTAGAAACATTTTATTGACTTTCACTTGAAACCTGAACCATCCTCAAATTAGAATTTCTTGTGTAGGCACAACCAATCTCATGTTCTTGACTAAGCAACTTATAAATTAAAAGGTCTTGCTAGTCTGTTGACTGCGGATGTATCCATTGATCTGTGTTAGCTGACTAGTTAGCTGACTTCATGATTTTAATAATGAAGACAGTATATTCACTAAGATCAACAAAACCTACTGCATAAAATAAGAATAAATCTTTGCTTAGTGTTTAAGCTGAAGAAAGCACTTCCAGCCATATCCCGTCTTTTCCTTCTTGATGTCACTCCATGATTTATGCTAATCTGCCAGGAAGCATAATGTAACTACAATTTAAAAACTCTATTTTCTCCTATTGAAGGTGTAAAGAGGTGCATTTTCCACATTAATGAGTTGTTGGCAGGTAGGATATGAAATCTTTGTGAGTATTGGAATGTGGTAGAACAGGAAAATTAAAAACAAGGAACAGAAAGTTTGCCAGCAGTAATAACACCAGCAATAATAAATATTTTACCAGGAAATGTGTACTGCTTTA
The DNA here is from genome assembly GCA_013397975.1 of Machaerirhynchus nigripectus. Taxonomy (NCBI): domain Eukaryota; kingdom Metazoa; phylum Chordata; class Aves; order Passeriformes; family Dicruridae; genus Machaerirhynchus; species Machaerirhynchus nigripectus. Next base: position 83,766 of record VZRQ01000120.1, on the reverse strand, counting down.
AGGTTTTCTTTTTGGAAATATCAAAAATATCAAAAATATTAAAAAGCTGGAAAATTACTAATTTAAAAAGAATGGTATCAGCTAGCCTTATGCTACAGGATTGCACAGACACCTGAAATTTCCTTTACCAGACACTGTCTCCTTTTTCTACCTACCACACTTTTTGCATTCCAGAATCTCCCCTGAAGTTTCCTTTGTGGCAAGCTCACTTCATGTTAGCCCACTGAGTAAGCTGACTCTCTTATTTTCATGCAGAGAGTAGATGTCAGTTTTTCTTCGTTAGTGTCATTGTTTAACCCTAGCCAGCAGCCAAGCCCCATGCAGCCACTCACTCATTCCCCAACCAGCAGGACTGGGGAGAGAGTGGGAAGGATAAAACTTGGAAAACTTGTGATTTGAGACAAAAACAGTTTAACAGGTAAAGCAAAAGACATGCACACAAGTAAAGAAAAGCAAAGAATTAATTCACCTCTTCCCATGGGCAGGCAGGTGTTCATCCCCAGGAGAGCAGGGTCCCATCACATATAATGGTGACTTGGGAAGACAAATGACATCACTCCAAATGTCCCCCCCTTCCTTCTTCTTCCCCCTAATTTACATACTGAGTGTGATGTCATGTGGTCTGGACTATCCCTTTGGTCAGTTTGGGTCACCTGTCCTCGCTGTGTTTCCTCCTAACCTCCCATGCAACCTCAGCCTCCTTGCCAGCATGGCAGTATGAAAAGCAGAAAAGGCCTTGGCTCCGTGTAAGCCCTGCTCAGCAATAACAAAAACATCACTATATTATCAACCCTGTGTTCAGCACAAATGCAAAACACAGCCCCGTGCTAGCCACTGTGAAGAAAAGTAACTCTAGACAAAGCCAGCACAAGTAGTTTCAAGACAGCTTCAATACCAAGGTGCAAATTCCCTGGTAACATCCTTCAGGAATTATATCAAATGAGCTCCTAAGGTTTGCCTGTTAAGAGCTAGTAATTGTCTATGTTTCACCTTGTTTTTCCAAAAATTATTTGCACTGGCATACACTGGTTTTTTACGCCTGAAAAATACATTTTTCAATTCAAAATAATTCAGATGCTGTTGTCAGGAACAATTTTCCTGCTGTATATTGCATACACAATATTTATCACATTTTTAGAATACCAGCATGCTTCAATCAAAAAATCTCTTTTTACACTGGAAGAAATTATAGATTTAATATGTCTAACAAACAGAAGGAATAGAAAGGAGTCTTTCCATGTTTGTATTTTCAGATGACTTTAAGATTTTTGATGCAGAGACAGTAATTTCCTATTACTCTTAGCTCTTTTCCCTACTTGGAGCCACTTTTCTACTCTTCTCATTTAACTCATAATCCGTGTTCCTCAAAAAAAAAAAAAAGTTTAAAACACCACGTCTAATAACATCACATAATGTCAGCAGTTGCAGGCACAGCAAATCCCGTGTCTTAAAGTCACCTGAGGAAATTTTATGAGTCTGAGAACTCTCTCTGAAGCACTTTTGACTCCTGCAACTAATGATTGCATGCATCTACTCATGCTCCATACAGGTTTCATTACTCTTATTAAATGTCTATAAATATTTTTACCTATTCTCATTTATTAACAAGTGTGAAATAGTGTCTATTCCACTGAATGTTGGATAGACTTATTTTTTGAAGAGGTATTATTAAAGATGGGTGTTTTTACTGCTTAATAAGAACCATGACCTGAATTAGCATCCAGGTGAATGAATTTTAATGTTAAAGGTGGATTAGAAAAATTAAGATAAGACATTGAAGATAAACTTTCAGAAGTATTTTTGCACAGGGAAGTTTTCTGTAGTGCCACATTATTGTATTTTAGTGAATACTCACAAAGAGCCTAGTAGCAGTCTTGTAATGTTGTTCATTGTTTGGTTTGGGGGATTTTTTTATCCTGAATGGATATAAGAAGTGATTTTTTTTTTCCAAATTCTGAATTTTGATCTGAGTCCATTAAAGAAATTGAGACCAGGCTGAACAGTATGGCTCAAGGATAGGATAAAAGGGATAGAAAGCCCTTTTCCATGTAGCACTCAGCTAGTACTGCTCTATAATGTTGGTAAGCTTTAGGTATAATGACCCAAGCCACTCTTTGTTGAACTTCTACTGCTAATCCTTGCTAGTCTGAGGAACTGTTAGGTTTTGTGTGTGTTTGTGTGTGCATATTGCAAATTGTCATATTCATGATTAGAGGAAAGAAAACGTCACTGGATGGTAAAGGCTGTAATCTTTGTTTTACTTGCTTATTATTTTGAATTCACATTTTGCAGACAACAAAATGACAATACGAAAGGTAAATTTAGCATAGTTAGTGAACACATTTGTGTCCACTGACACTGGCGAACTTTGTGTAATGTGCAAATGTCAGCATCTAGTGCTTCACTAAACGTTTAAAAGGCATAACAGCTCCATTAATTGTGGTTTTAAGAAAAGTTTCATTGCTAACACTTGCAGCTGTCTAGGCTGCTGATTAGGCTACTAATCAACTTGGCTCTTCTCCTCCTGTACTACGTACAGAAAAGTTCCCCTGGCTCTTGTCCCAGTCTGGGAATGCATCTTCAGCTGTGAACATGGAAGGGGGTGGGGGGGTTGAATATACCCAGAGGAAGATGAAGACATGAACAAGGTCAAATATTGGTAATCAAAACAATAATTCACTTTTCTTTACTATCATAGTAGAGAGCAAGGAAAAACATAGAAAAGTAGGAAAAAGCAAAGAACAGTAGGAGAAGCAAAGGAAAGTAAGAGAAGGCAAAAATGGTAACCACCACCAAGAATGTGCAGCATCCCCTGAAGATCCTTTGTCTTTCATCTGTCAGTGGTGGGGGCGCTCTGTGAGGGCTTGCCAAGCATGTTTTTATATATCATCATGTGCTTTTCCAAGCCCGGGGACAATGGTAATGGCATGCTCAATAATGACCTTGGTGCTCCTGTGACGTTTGCATGATGCACCTAAAGTTTATAGGTTGAAACCTGGGTGTTCATATAGCATTTGCATGATAGGTGACTGGGTGTTGCAGTTTGCACTGTCGCCAGTTCAGGTGTGAGAAATTGCGATCTGCTCCTTTTATTTTGTAAATGCCACAATTCACTCCAACAGACCCAAGATTTTAAAATACTTAGACAGTTAACTACCTTTGAGGTCCTTCTCCTCTGAGATTACCTCACTTCTGAAAGTCATAAAGGACTTACTATTTGGACTTGAAACAAACAGCAAGCCAAATATGACTTTAACTCCTGGACAAAGGGTGGAGAAAAGCAGGTGAAAAAAAGATGTAAAAGAAAGCTAAAACTAGCACCTTAAGGCACTCAGTGATGAGTCAGGTCACTAGAATCCTTCTAGTGAATCCTCCTGACAAATCTGTAACTCACACCACTATAAAATGTGTAAATAATTCAGAAGTAAAGAATAATTCACTTTGAGGTCAAAAGTCAGTGTCAGTTGTGATCTGTTTATTTTAGATCGCTCAGGTGCTTGAACAGTGAGGGAACTGAGCTGTTTATTTCTTCTGTTGAAAATACCTAATGAATATCCAAAAATTATGAATATGATAAAATGTCCAAATCTTCTCTTGGCCTAAGCTATCAATAAAGTAGCTAGTACTCCAGTAGCAAATTTCTTCTTGATTTAGAAGATTAAAATATAATAACCAGTTCATGTAAATTGGTACAACAACATTTGAACTTAAGCAAACCGTCAGTTTGCATCAGCAAAGATTTTTTGACTTTTTTCTTAGAATAGGAATTTTGCTTCTAAACATTAAGATAGGAACAGCCTACACATTTTGGGGGTTTTGCAATGTCTGTGGCTGGACAGAAATGTGTGTTTGCATTAAAACCTGTGTTTACTGGCTTCTTAGGAAACATTATGCTTTGAAGGAAGAGTTTGAGAAGCAGGGAATTAAACAAGTATGAATAAAAATTTAAGCTTAAATAGTATAGTGCTCCATTTAGGGAACATTTTTTCCTATTGTCATGGGTTAGAACAGGTTGGAATTTTAGTTAAGAAAAAAAAAAATCCACCAGCCACGAAAGTGTTTTTGTTTGGAAGGGGCTGTTGTAACTTCCTCCAGACCTGATAGAACTGATCAACTGGCTAACCTGAATATTTACAGCTCTGTTAAGCCACTTAAGAAACTGGACACGCCTCTGCAAATAGCACATTTTAAAGACAAACAAGCCCAGGAATCGCTCTCTTGCTTCCGGCCCTTGGACAGGTAACTGGGCCTGGCTGGGCCTGACCGCTCGGGCCCGGCAGGGGCTGGGGCCACGGCCCTGTTCTGTCTCAGCCCGGGGGGTCCCGGCCACAGCCTGCAGCTCCATGCAGGCTGGGATGGCCTCCCCCTTCCCCAGTGCGGCTGAAATGAACTTTACAGTGACACCAGCTCCAGCCGCTGCCTGGAAGGAATCATGTGAGCAACAGAGACAGATAAGTTCCAGCTGAAAACTATGGGTAAGATTAACCCTTTCTGCACTGTAAGTTCCTCAGAAAAAATGAAACCTGCAGACGTCAATCCTCTCCCGGGTCAGAGGAAAGGGAAAGGCAAAGACACGTGAATAGATACCATGATAGTGATACCAAAGTCAGTGAACAAGAAAGAGCTGAAGCTCAGAGAGAGGAGATAGAGGACATGCTTCAAACCTAACCTAAAAGCTGAAATTCCATTTGTAAAGCTATGGCGATGGCCTATGATACATCAGAGAATCCCTTGTAATTCCATGATAAGAATGGGGGGTAGAGCATTCAAACTGTAGCCACGAGCAAAGATGCCTGTGCTGAAATAAGTAAATGTTGAAGTAGCTGTGATCCAATGAGAAGCCTGAACAGAGAGAGAGAGAGATAGTGATAGTGATGAAGTGAAGACCCTTCCTCCCAGGGAAGAAGAAGACCTGTGTTCCTAGAGATGAAGATGATCCTAGAGGTAGATGAAGAGAACCTTTGCTATTGAACTGCTCATCCATAAAATAGTACCCCATTAGCTAAGACTGAACCTTCTAAAACCGTTGTGGGGAAAGCTGTAAGTCAAGGGAAGGGGCTTTTCACATGCCAGCAGAAAACCACCTCGGGCCGCTGTTGTCTGTGACACTGGAAGCCACGAGAAGACTCCTTCTTGTGGAGAAGCCCCATAGCATGGGCAAAAGAGACTCCTCTCCCTAAGTGAACTGATGAAAGACTATTATAGAGGTGGTAAACTGACGGAAATAATCCCAAGTTTGTGTCTTTATGTTGTAACTGGAGGAGGGAGGAGGATGGGGGGATGAGAAGTGTTCTGTAGGTTTATTCTGACCCTTATTGTTCCTTTTTCTTTTAGTTCTGTTAATAAACTTCTTTATATTCTTTAAGTTTGGAGCCTGCTTTGCATTCCTCCTAATTCTTATCTCACAGAAGGTAAGAAATGCAAACCAACCCACTACACTAAATTGGTGTTTCTGCCTGGTTACAAACTGAACCTGCTACACCTATACTTCTTCCTGTTTCATCTGTGTTTACTCTAGCTATGTTGCATTATCAGTGCTCTTCAAAGTTTTGATTTGCTTAAACAGTTTTGTGGTAGAAAGTAAAGTCTTACATATGATTTCTAAGTCATCACTAGCAAAATGTGGTGAAGGGCAAAATGAAAAAAAATCCTGCTTCTTCTCTTTGTCCAAAGTAAGGGAGAACCTGCTTGCATATGAGTGGCAGCACTGCTAAAACAAACTGTCCTTAGCTGGGGAGGACATACTGGAGCAGCCATCTGTTCTTTGTTTACTCTTATTCTTGTAGCTACTGAAATTTTCTTGTTGGATACACTTTTTTTTTGTTCCCTTGATAACCACTTATAGTCAGCTGTCTAAATTGCATCCTTTCAGTGCTCTATAACTGGCCTTTTATTATTTGCACTTATAACTCCAGGACCTTTGAAATCACTGTGTCTTGTTATCTTAGTGTCAATTAACATCCTACACATGTGCTCTTGGGGAGCCTCTTCTGCCAGTTTGTGAACATCAACATCTATCTGAAATGGTGGCATTTTTCTTCAAGGCAAGGAAGAATAAAAATAAAAAAGAAAAAGGGAAAAAACAGTAAGAAGCAGTTGAAGGCCATCTTGTAAAAGATATCCCATCATAAACACTGGCTTCAGAGTATTTAGCTGTATAGTCTGATGAGCCCTGAGACAAAAGAAGATGGTATTTACCAATGAACACAATAGGATAATTTTCATATACCTAACTAACCACACTATTTGCAACCGTTTAACTGCAAGAATCTGGAGCTTTGTAATTATTCTTAGGTAATGGTAGTAGAGAATTTGTTTCCACAATATTGGAAGAGAAAATTACACTATTAAACTGTTAATTAATAGAAGTGATTATAGAGCAGATAACTACAGTTATATAGCTTTCAGTTATGTGATCCTGAAGTTTTCATGCTTCTCCCTTCAGTATTATTAGCTGCATGGGGTATCCACTGAAATATAGAATAGTGTCCAGCGAGGCTGTGATGGGCTTTTGAAAGTCATGTTAATTTGTTTTCTTCTCCTATTTTGTGTGTGATGCTTCATTTTCTCAATGACTACAATGGCTTTCCGGTAAGGAATAGAGGAGTGAGGCACTGTCAGTGCCTTATTAAAGGGATGGGACTATCACGATTATTCACAATTTATTACTTGTAAAATCCAACAAGGCATCTGTCTCAGAGACCGTGAGGTTTAGCAACAAGTCATTATAACTGAAGATAGTCACAAGTTTCAAAGTTACATGGCAATTTATAACTTTTCGGTCCAATAAGCAATTAGCACAAAACTTTGTTTTGACTTGATAACCTATCACCTTTGGTACTTTTTACTGCCATGCATCTATCTTTCAACCAATTATTTGCCAGCTCACATACACACATATACTTCTATTATAACATCTAAATTCTTAACCTAAACCATAAAATCACATTACTATACTTAAAACTCTCCACCACATCACCCAATACATTTTCTTACTTATAACTACAGAAACATAGGTTTATAATTCTTCTGCTTAAGGTCTATACACCTTCATTATTACATCAGCCCCAGCTCCTTCCAGGGCTGTAAATTAAACTCATTAATGCCTGTAGAAGTTTTTACTCTGTTTCCCACAAGGCACTATAGCATGTTGCCCAGAGAAGCTGTGGATGCCTGTACTAGTTTGAAAGCAAACTAGTGAGAAACTCCAAGCCAGAAAATACAATTTAATAGGAAAAACAGAATAGATGCAATAGCACAAAAAACAACCCACTGACAGAGTAAGAGTTACAAACCTGACCCCCTGACGGTTGGGGGTTGGTAGCAGTCCAATTAAATGGTGACCACAGTCCTCCTGGAGTGATGGTTCTGTTGAAGGGTCTGGTCTTCCTCTGAAGGTCCAGCAGTGGTGTAGAAGGGTCTGGTCTTCCTCTGGGAATCCAGTAGAAAAGGCTACTCGTGCTATTCCAAACCCCAGATTATATCCACATGGGAATGCTTGGCTCCTTCCCTCTGGGCGGAGAATTTCACAATGGGGGTGATGTAAATCTATGAGTCATGCAGTGGGTCCTTGATTGCCCATTAAACAGAGATAGCTCCTGGAGGGAGTTATCAAGGATGAGTCATGGTAGGTGATAACGAGCACAGCCCCACCTGTTTTAACAGCCGGTGATGATGATAGAATACATACGTTTGGCTACATCTTATATTGTAACCTACGACAATGCCCCATCCCTGGCAATGTTCAAGGCCAGGTTAGGATTAGGGCTGGAGAGGGCTTTGACCAGCCTGGTCTATTGGCAGGTGCCCACAGCAGAGGGGTTGGAACTAGATGATCTCTAAAGTCCTCTCCAACCCCAAGTATTCTAGGATTCTATAATTCTAAAGGTTTGGTTGCCTTTGCTAGATGGTGGCATTACCTCTGCTTTATTCTGTGCTTCCTCTGATGCAATAGTGGAGGCAGCTATTGTGAGACATGGTAAAGGAAATTTGCTACTTTCTTAGTAGGTGGAAGGCAAAATGTGCAGTAGTAATATGCTAACACTGAGATAGAGAAATACAGGTGTTGAGCCATCAACAGGGAAAACGCTGGGGAAGTGTCATAGCCAACACTCATGAATGCCAGCCCAGTATTTTGCTGATGAGGTGCAAGAGAAAATCCCCACCTTGCTCTTTAAAATTAATCACTGACATTGTGCTTCAGGCTTAATAATTCATTAAGTATATTGTCTAACTAGTAAAGTTACAATGCTGTTGAAAACAAAAGCAAACAATTTCTTTTACAAAATTTGCCATTCATAAGTGAAATATTCTTTTTGTAGGGAAGAGGCAACTTTATTTATATATATTTTTCTTTGCAGTTTGACTGACAGTCCCCCTGTTCTTCTCTTCTAAGAAAACAAAGACAGATCAGCAACTCTGTTTGCAACTATTTTTTTTTAAAGCCTTTGATATCGGGATTAAACCAGTTCTTGTTTACCTTCTCTCTCAGAACTTTTTCTTTGATAATTATAAGTAATCAATCTGAGTGTGTTTTTATTTAAGAAATGCTTTCTGTTATTTTTCTGTGAAAACTTGTATTTTGATAGGTATCATCATGGTAGAGATAACCTCAAGTGTTCACTTAAAGATGTTGTATTTCAGGTGGGAGATTTGTAGGACGGCCATTGACGTAAGCCTTGAGCTGTAAGAAGTGACATTATTATAATCCTTCAGGGCTATAATAGGCACATTTTACTACAACACTTAGGGATTCTCTATTCTCTTCATTCATTCTTCATTTGAGTCCCTTACTGACCAAGATCTGTCTAGTCTATAAAATTTGCACTTGTGTTTACTAAGGAAAAAGTGCAAACACTTTCACTGGGAGCAGAGACTTGAAACTTTTCTTTTTCCTCCCATATTCAGCACAACTCAGGGATATTGATTGCATTTGAATAAACTTTTACCATGTATTTTCAGTTGTTTCACTTTGGATTGCCGTTTATTCAGCATGCAGAAGAGAGAGTTTTCTCTTTAGGACAGTGGGCAAGCTGTATCTCAGGGATGTGAAACTGCTGTGTTCAAGTCTGGTTCCCACACTTTTATACGTAAGTATGAGAGCAAGCATGCACTTAGCATTTTTTGTGCCTGTTGCCCGTCTCCCTTAGTTTTAAACCTGAAACCTCTTCTTGGATCTAAAAAATATTTATCAAGAGAAAGCCCACTACTTTCCAGAGAGGATGGGTCTTGCCAAATACTTGTTAAAATTTTAAGAAAGGTCTGCTGGGAGAATGCCATAGGAGCTTTCATTTGCAACATAATTCTTGTTTTCTTTTACAAGAAAAAGAAATATATTTTACAAGGAAGCTGAGCATGCTCTCTCTTCATTTACACTAGTTGCAGAACCAAGACTGTGAGAATGGTAGCTGTGTCTTTCTTCAATTTTGTGGTTCTTTCCAGTCATGTTTTCTGTTGTGGTCTACTATTGAAAAATTTTAAAGTACAACAACAAAGAAGTCCTTCACTTTAATGTGGTTACAATGGTTTCCTTTGCAGATTAGCTTCCTTTTAAGTGTGGTCTCCATGCAGAACATCAACAAATAGTACTAAGATTTATTGCAGATTCAGCTCAGCAAAACAATGCATTTTCTCCAATAGATATAATTCTCTTTTTTTTTGAAGGTAAGCCAGACATGTTTGCTTTTTCAGTTGGATAATCAGAATGTTAAGACTGAGGAGACATGGTAGTAATTTATTTCTCCCTCTTTCCTAAAAAAACCATGACAAATACAATTTCAACTAGCATATTACAGCACGCTTGAATGAATGCAGAAAAGGTCTAACATGCATTAGCTGGAAACCTATGATTCCTCGCAAGAAAAAGTGGCTGCTTCAGGACTCATATTTCTTCAGATCACCCTATCATGATTGTTGCATGTCCTTGCCACATGTTTAGCAAACGTCTTCCTAGCAGTATCAATTCTACACAATTTGTGCATCTAAGCAAAAGGAATGTGGAAATGTCACTCACATCAAATTAGCTTTGTATATCAAACCACTTTAATTAAAGACATCTAAAATCCATAGGCTGATTTCAATTACTGATGGATTTGTATTTCAGTTAGAGTTTGGCCTACGGTGATCAAGGCTGTAGTATTTCAGGGCAAGATAGCAATGTAATTTGGTATTAGAACTGGATTTTTTCCTCTATCTCATGCCAAATTCACTTTTCTTGAAGTACAGTATCCAGAACTAGATAGTGATAGTGTAACAACCACGAATAAAAAGAACAATATTCTGGCTTCTTATTTTACACTGCTCTCATGTCTAACTGAAGTATCTTAGTTTCAATTATTCACTTTATGAATGAACATTTTTGGTTTTAGACACTGCTGTAATACTTTTCCGCCTCTATAAAAAGGAAACACAAAAGGAAAAAAACAAAAGGTACTGATGATCTCTAGAATCTATATTCACAAAGATGTCACCAGTTGCTCCTAAAATGTGTCTTAGTTATATCAGAAGAATGTATGCTTTGATATTTGTCAACGTACAATGCAAGCCTTGGAACTTAAAATAAAAGAAATCTTAGTTTCTGAATCAGTTTATAAGATCAGAGTTCAAAAAAATCTATAAACTACTTAGACTTGACACTAGACTGCTAACACTTTGCTAAAATTATAGGCTGCTGTAGATTATAGAGTACCTTTTCCAATCCTGAAATAGAAACCAATGTTTTTCTTTGTTTTTGATAATCCCCAATTTAGGATTCTCTCTCTTTTGAATGAGTAGAAAAAACCAGGATTTTAATCAGCATTTTAGCTAAATATTTTGCACAGAAATATTGCTTAGTTTATGGCTGATGTTGTTAAAAGGAAAACTATATTTAAAGATTATAAAATTGTTATGAAGAATAGAAATCTACTCCTTAATTTGAATTATTTCCTTAATGTCTTCTGAAAATTGACTGAAGAAATCTTTCTATTAGCCCTTCCACATTTGCTCCATTTAAAATTTAGTTTTGGTTTGGTTTTGAATGTTCTTTCCCACCATTTGTTTTTCCAATGTGGTTAATATCACAAACATGAAAACCTTTTTCTGCTCGAGAGAGGAATGGCAGGGGACCAAAGAGAATGACATCACTTTTTTTTTAAGAAAGAGGTTCCTGAAAATTCAGCCTGAGAATCTCTACCACCATTCCACATCTCTAAAAGATTTTTATATTTCTTTTTTCCTCCAGGATATAAACTGCTGTGATTCAATCCATCAAGATCAATGGATTTTCATTCTTCCCGACTTCATAGTAACAGAAATAATAATGACTTATACCATGTGGATTTTTGTGTATGTTTTGTAATGGTGGTTTTGAAAACTGTCAATAAAATATGCTTTGTACTACCCCTTCCAGAAAAGATGCAATTGGAAGTTCATAGGCACCAAAGCCACTTAGAGGTCTTAATGGTGAAGACAAAACTCAGACAAATATATTTTAAAAGTATTGGTATTAAAAAACATAATTCTTTTTTTAAGAAATGTACCTTGGAGTAGAAAAACATTTCTGTACCTGGGTGTAGATATCCTCAGAGCACTAGGCTGTGTCTTGCTGGTATTAAGTATAAATATATGAGTTATATTCTTTGGCAAGATTGGGTGTCTGTGTCCAGGATGGTAACCATTTTGTTCAAACAAACCAAATTGGTTCCATTAGAAATATAATTTTAAAAACCCCTAACATTTATATTTTGTTCAATTGCTAAGTGCTGCTTTATTTTCATGCTTAAAAGGATGGCTGACAATTGTACAAGTTTGTACTGCATTCCAGGGATTTAGTTTTTTCCAGTACTCATGGTATCCCAGTTCTTCCCACCACCCATGCATGTGATTCACCTCCAAAGAATAGGCAGAGCTAGACTTGCACTAGTTGTTTTAAAGCTCATGCAAGAAAATATTTGTTTTTCCTTAGTAGCAAATAAATCTTTCTTTTATTTTATAATTTCCAATTTTTTTGTTTTTTTCCATAACAGATGTAAATGGGCTAGTTGCTCTAACATTCTCTACATAAAGCCCTGTCTCTGAGGTCAAGGGAAAATATGCTACTGACTTCTGTGTTGATGGACAGTGAATTTCTTCTGATTAGAAAATTCACAAAAGTTCTGTAATTATCATCCTCATCATCAAGATAGCAATAAATATCTATTGGAGACCAGAATTACACCAAAAGGATTACTTTTGAAATATATATCTCTCTATTTTTCATTCATAAGTGTCCAAATTTTGAAAAATTAAGTATGAAGGTTAGCCCACAGAAGTGCTGATCTCATGAATTTTCAATATTAATTCAGTACAAGCACAAATCAAATGTTTTAAAAGTCAGTGGTTTTGTTTACATGATTTTTCCATGTACCTATTTGTATGATGAAGACTATATTCTAGAGGTTTGTTAGGAGCTGCCAACAAAAGGTCCAGCTGAAAAATTGCATATAGTTTGTAAAATAAAGATTTTTTCCACAAGAGTCTGTGAGGAAGCTTTTTATTTATCTTTCTTGCACAGATGCCAAAACCACAATGGGGTATTATAGGTTCTTGATGCTCATTTACTCCACCCTGTGTATTTTTCTTTTAAACATTTCAGACCAAAACTATTGACATTCAGATTCATTCAAGGTTGGCAACATAGTTGTCCAAGTGGCCTTTGGAGAAAGAGAACTTGCCGTGCTTTTGGTGCATTTCTTGTTAGAATTCAAAAATGCTAAAATTATGGGAGCAAATATATTCATTCTAACAGGTATATTCTACATGTGATTTGAATGAGTTTACATTGACATGAAGGAAGTCTCTTGCAACAAGGAATCACTATATAGCAAGGTGGAACTCATAACTGCTACTGGTGTGCAATAGCAACAAAAATATGTTTTATAAATATGCTCTGTGAAATAGCATTGGAAGTGTGGCTTTTCTCTTATATTAACAAAATGCTTTCGAAAAAAATTAAGTATTTTATACAAACCTTGTAGATGTTAAGAACTTAGGTTGTTGGTTTTTTTTNNTTTTTTTTTTTTTTTGCCTAGGGAACACTTACTTACTCCCTGTATTTATATAGAAAATAATAAAGCAGCTGCGAGATTAAATACAGCATAATTGACTTGTCTGTAACAGAAAATATGCATTATGTATATTAAGTATTGTGTACTTCAGTTGAAAAAACTACATGGAAGATTTGCAGTGTAATTAATAATAAGTATTTTCTAAAATGCTAGTGGTTAGACTTTATACTTCTGTAAGGCTTTTTTTTCCATGGTTTTTGCCAGGTTTAGAATTCTGCCTCTAAATGTGTACCTTCACTTTCTAGCACTGGACAGATAAACATTGATTTGATCAGAAGAGCATTTTCTTGTTGTCGCAACAACCAAGTTTCACACTTTACCTGAAGAAGGGTAGGCAGAGATGAACTATATTAAATTTCACACAAATTATCTCTGGTTTTTATTTATGACAAGTTACTGAAAACATAGAGCACCCCAGATGCACACTGTTGGGATTTTAGCGAGAAAATCAGGAGGAAATATTTGTTTGGACCACTTACAAAGTTTAGCAATGTTTCACAACCAACATGAAAATGCAGCAATATGGCACTGAGTTTTAATTCTCACTTCTGGAGTCTGAAGGAACTGAGTGCATGAGCAAGAATTCCCTGATTTATTTTGATCAATCTGTGGTACTAAATATAATAATAGTACTGAGTGCCTTTGGGGGAGAAACACTGTTCAGACACTCAGGGTCAGCTTTGCCTGGCCTTCTTCAAACTAGGCCAACTTCAGCTGTGGTCCCTACAGGGATGAAGGATCAAGTGTCTGGGATTCAGAAGACTTGTTCCTGAGTCAGTCTTGAGGACAAGGGGAGGAAGGGGCTCCACGACATATGACAGTTAGGTACTCAGTTTCTATTCAGTAGGTATTTGGGCCTTTAACTCTTTGAAACTTTTTTGAGAATACAGAATTACATTAATAAGAAAAAGTATGGCTTGCAGTTGTCTAAGCCAGTTTCCCTTCTGCAATTATAATTCTTCTAGGAACTTCTGCTGCCATAAGACTCAGCCACAGTTACTCCACATCCAAAAATTTCACTATATTTATGGACTAAAATATGTATCTTGATCCTATGTGTGATTCTGAAAATAATTCTCATCTGCAATCATTGGTTGATTTAAGTTAATTTATTTATTTCTTTTTAAAAATTATCATTAACAAAAGAAACCCTTCCAGCATTCCCAGCTTGATACCATTTAAGGTACAACTGTATTGCTAGACAGAAAATGACTATTTCAATTGAACTTTAGCAGTTAATAGTGCGATATCATCTGTAGAATTGCTGTTGTACTAGTTTGAAAGCAAACCAGTGAGAGACTCCAAGTCAGAAATACAATTTAATAGGAAAAATAAAATAAATGCAATAGTACAAAGAAAAAGCACTGACAGAGTCAGAATACAGCCTAACCCCGTGTTGGTCAGGGTGTTGACAGCAAGCCAATTAAATGGGGGCTGCAGTCTTCCTGAAGTGATAGTTCTGTTGAAGCAGTGATCCTGTAGAAGGGTCCAGTCTTCCTCTGAAGGTCCAGTAGTGGTGTAGAAGGGTCTGGTCTTCCTCTGAGAATCCAGTGGAAAAAGGTTGTCTGTGGTGTTCCAAACCTCCAAGTATACACAGATGGGAACACTCAGTTCCTCCCCCTGGGCGGAGCATCTCACAATGGGATGGTGAGTCATGTGGCAAGGCATTGTTGGGCCCATTAACAGAAGATAGTCTGGAGGGGACTGGCAGGGAGCATTGCTACACCTTGTTTCAACAGCTCATGAAGATGGTAATAGAACACACTGCAACTCAGGACAGCTATGTTTCAAAGATGTTATTTCAACATGCTAAGCTGTTAAAATTAGGTGTATTCAGTGACAATCCTTTCTACTGACATACTTTTCAAACAAACCTTTTCTCTGACATCAGCTGTTGGATACTGATCTAAGTGAGACAAAAATTTCAGGAAAGTGGAGTATCCTCATCTTTGTAGAGCACAGCTTTGTAAACTGAAATTAAGTAGTATTTATGCATGTACATGCACTATTTTATATGTCTTCCAGATTCTCTAAGCTTTGTTAATTGAGAGTATTTGTAGTTACACTGATATCTGGAATGAATAATATTCCTATTCCTTCGGACTGCAACACAGCAGAGTAAAACCTAGCAAACTTGATCAAAATGGTCCTTAAGTCCACATCTCTTTATTCCTATATAACCTATATAACCACTTTATTCCTAGTCTAAAGCTATCTTGTTGGTAAGAGATTGATATTTGCCTGGTGTAGAGTAAGGTCCCTAACTTTGAAGGTGGAAAGCTATACTATTAAATTAGTTAGGTTTTGTTCATTACAATTTAGGTGTAGTCTCATAAAAAGATTTGTATTAGTATGGACTCACAGAATCAGAACATTTCTCTCCTGAGAACTTCTAGTTCTGTGTTAATTTACTATCCAAAACTAGATTTGACGAAGTTTCCTTCAGCAACCTCTCAAAAAAATGAAAATTGCAGGAAACTCTCCTTAGCTTAGAAAATGACAAAGAATTAAGCCACTTGAACTTTTGGGAATTCAGGTAGGTATATTAAGATTGCTTATCTTTTCCTCCTCTTTTCTCCTTTTTCCTGCAGAAGGCACCTGCTCTCTGAAAATCAGGTAGTTGTACTTAAATAATTGTTCCCAAAAGCAGTAGAAACTTTTGAAAGCCCTGTTGGTTTGGTGGAATTTGTTTTGTTTGGGGTTTTTTAATAGTAAAATGTTGATTATCCAACTGTTTACACAAAAATGAGTAAAAGTTACCAATTACTCAGTACTAATCCAAAGTGTGATATATGTGGTGTACTATTACAAGGTTAGAATTCTGAAATTTCTTCCTACTCTTTTTATAAATGTGGGTATCTTCTTTTTTTATTCTTATTTTCTTAACCAATGATCTCTGTTCTGCTCTATTGCTACAAAATTATCAACAAAGGTCTGTGGCCTGGATCTATCTTCCTTCTGGTTTTTGCATATGAAACATTGGACAGAGAAGTGTTTAAAACATTTTTATGCTTATATTCATTATCACTATGGTGGTGTTTCTGAAAACCCGCAGGTAATTTTAAGTTCATAGTAAGGTTCTGTGTGCACTCTGTACTTTCTTGTTTGTTTAGGGTGTGAAAGACCACAGCGGGACATTCTGAGTGTTTCTTATCAGTGTGAATTGACGTTCTTGTACCTTTAAGTATAATTTTGATTGTCACAGAAATATGAGAGATAAATTCTGCAAGCAATATTTTTCAAGTTCTGGCATATTCTGTTAAAGAAGCCAGCGAGCTTCCACAAAAGTACAGTAATTTAAAACAGTTCATAGGGCAATTTAATTATGAATCAAGAAAAAAAAAGTGTGAATAGATCTCAGTATCTATCTTTGGTAACCCAATCACTCTTTCTCTCTCTCTCTCTCT
>VZRQ01000120.1:55479-67220 GCA_013397975.1 Machaerirhynchus nigripectus | reverse complement strand
ATTTAATTTAATTTTTTTAAAGGGAGGGATGGACCAGTGAAGTAAAAAGGGAAGATTTCATATTAGGGCATTTTGGAAAGAGAAGTCTCAACTTTCCCTGTCCTGATAAACTTGTTTAACAAACTTAGTGCATCAATACATAAAGCAGGTTTTAAAAGAGATCAGGAAAGAGTTTTTAGTAGGAATAGGCCAAGGGTAATATTGTGATAGGAAAATGGTAATGGTTTTAAACTAAAAGAGGGTAGTTTCAAACTACATAAGAGCAAGCAATTTTTTTATGAGAGTGGTGGAACACTTGAACAGGTGCCCCAGAGAGGTAGTAGATGTTCCACCCTTGGACATTCGAAGTCAGACTGGACAGGACAACCTGGTATAGTGATACCTGTTCCTACCACCTCACGGCCTTGGAGTCTAAAGATCCTTTCCAACCCAAACTGTTCTTTGATTCTACGGTATCATATGAAAACACCTCAGATTTTCCTTTGCCTTTCAGCAGGTCTCATATAGCCCTATTATATGAAGTAGGAGTCTGTGGTCTACAAGTTTTGTGACAGTATTTATGTTCTTGATGATAGTGTACAAGCTAAAACCCAAGCAAACCCAACTCACTTGGGTTTGTAATTTCACTCTCACTTTGTAATTTGCCATTAAACTCAGTGCTTGAGAATGCACATCATCTTTTGGAAAAAACAACTATTTTGTTTGTAAGCTAAACAACTTAGATTGCTATGTCTTCCCTAGGCAATTAATGAGACACCCTGATGCAGTATTTACTGTGTTGTTTTCGTAGGAACCATACAGTAATTGAATGAAACCTGATTACTACATCAGGAAATTAATCATAGGCTAAAGTTCTTGGGGGACAGGATGTTTCATCAATTTCAGCCCTCTGACAGTTTGTGAATTTTCAGAATCAGAATAAAGATTCAGTTAATATATAAGAGAACTAATATTAGATGTTTTACCACTTTCTTATTTTTGTTTTTATAAACCTGGAATTACTGTTGGCAAAAATACCAAGAATCAAAGTGGGAAAAACCTGAAAGGAGATCAAGATTACAAAAAGCTTAGAAAAATAAATAATAAACTACATAGATGAGGCAGAGAAAAATTAAAGCTGCCAGTATATAATCACACTTGTGTGACTGCCTCTGGTAATACCTACTGGTACACTGTTCAAACAGTGGGCTGTACTTTTCATGTCTTTCATATGCTTCTTATATTCTACTTTGTCCCACTTAGTTCCATAGATGAATTTACACTGATGGTTATCCTCTTGTCTTTCACCAAATCACGTTTTTCACAATTCCTTTTTCCTGTACTTTTCACATACAAACCATTGTCAGTAGTTATTTTCATTTATTAAATTTATTCCTCCAAATTTTCTAACACCCCTTTAGGGCTCCTGTGGAAGTGTTTCTTTACTACATTAATTCCAGAATCGCATCTTAGATTGCAGCCTCCTTCTAGCTGTGAAACTTACCTGCACGGTGGGCTTTTCTAAGACACAAGATTTTGCCTTGACTAATCACTCTGAATATTTCTTTTTATTCCATTTTCTAATATTGTCATTGTGAAGGCACTCACTCAGGCTCAACACTGGAAATCTCCACAGTTAGATCTGTTACGTGTGGTTTATTGAACTTCGGTGGTGGGTTTGGTTTTTTTTCAACAGAGTACTGATGTGAGTATATGAACTTTTTGAAGTTAAATTCAGACATGCTGCCTTTATTTTTGCACTTTTTCCTTAATATCCTTTATCCTTAAGATTAAGAGATTACAGGGTTTATATTTTGTAAAGTGTTTTGAATGAGTAACATAGTTCAAATGGGTAGAAATGTGTGTCTGGAAGTTATTCCCTTATTAAAAACCTGATTTTGAAAAGGAAAGCTAGCTTGTAACACTGTTTTACCATATCGAGAAAGCTTTCTACTTCTCAAATGCCCTTCCGTAAGATGGCCAACTGTTTCTCTGCTTTGGATATAGTGGATTTCTGAGACTTTTTCAGCTGACTAACAGGAACAGGAAAAGGCAATGTTATTCTTGCTAGCCTATTGCAAATAGGTGCTCAGGTTTGTGTAGAAGAAATGCAGCACTTTTGGTTTTGTGATGACATCTTGCTGGATTGAAGAAGGACAAAATTGAATCCAATCCCTTTCACTACATTATGTGATAGCATAGAGAATTCTCCAATGTCAGAGTGATAAAGCACCTTCTTACACTAGTTTTCTTCTTTTATATAACCTTATAGTATCCTGCATAAATTGTTTCTCATCAGGGCCATTCCTTTAGAACATTTTCTGCAATTTAATAAATAACATCCTTAGATGTTTTTTTAGTGAGAAGGAGACAAATTTTAAGACTGCCTTTGGCAGCAGTTGTCATGTACATACAATTGTGTTAGAGCATACTAGGAATGTCTATTTGTATCTTTATTTCTGTTTTATGTTTTTTATTAACTTGTTCTGCATCTGTAGGAAATTGAAAGTCAATCAAGAAATATTAATTCATTTAAGAATTTGTGGCTGTAGGTGCCATATGGATCCCACTATGGTAAGCGAACAGAAGTAATGGCAATCATCTTAAAATCTAATTGGAAAAAATACTTGTAAGTATATTCAGCATGTTCAATTCAGACAAGAAGTAATGGACCCAAGTTGGAACATAGGAAATTCTGACTAGATATGAGGAAATAAATGAGAGAGGTTCAATACTGTTACAGATTGCCAAGAGAGCACATGGGATTTCCAGCCCTGACAAATTTCAAGTCTGGACTGCATACTGGAATATTCTGATTTAATTAAACCTCCTGTGAGCATGAGGTTGAACTACCTGACCTCATGAGATTACTTCCAGCAAAAATTATTCCAATGCAGCTGATCTTAGAAGCCAAACAGATAGATTTCTTTTACTTATAAACTTGATAGTTTTCTTCCCAGTACAGTACTTTAGTTTTGAGGTTAATAGTTTGAAGCATGCATTAATATTTAGGGTTTTTTTTTTTCTCAAGCAATACATTTAGCAATTACAACAACTAGAAAAATGCAGACACTGTGCACAGGAAAACTCCCTTCCATTGGCTGCCCATAGGGTTAGTTGCATCACTTTTTTATATGACTATGCTATATACCTGTTTATTTATGCTTCTTTTGCATGCTACAAGGCGAGCTTCAAAACAGTTCGTGTGAAAAGAAAATAAGAGGAAATGCTATCCCTGCTGGGAAGATGAACCAGAAAGAGATTGAACAAAAATCTGTGAAAATCAGACAGCTTGTTTGATATGTAGACTAAGAAGCTGAAAACAAGAAAATCTTTCCTTTGAGAAAGATGGGAAATTTACAGGATAGTATCTCAGCTAAATCTAAATTTTGGGAAAAACTTAACAGCTTGAATTTTATTTTTTTAATAATAAAAAGTATTATTAATATATCCCCTCTTTATGCCCCTGGAAAAAGAAAGAAATGCTACTAGATGAAGGAAGAAACTAACGAATTTGTTTTAAGTATTCAGCTAAAATTAAAAGATAGTTTTCACAGACCACTGCAATTTTTGCTGTTGATTTCAGGAGCTATTAATCAGGAGTATTTGTCTGGAAGGGAGGGAACAGGATGCAGATCACTAAAGATAATTGCAAGTACTGAATTTAAACAGCAATTAACCACTTCCCAAATGTATGAAAATATTTCTTTAGAAAAGTTATGAAAAGCTAGCTGAATCAATAGTTTTATGCTATGGCAAAAAGAGCATCCTAGCTTGCAAAGAAAGAAAAAATCATCACAGGGAAATTCCAAGAACATCGTCACTCTCTGTATGCTTTCATTTCTTGTAGCAAATAAACAGATTGTAGCTGGCCAGCTTATGATGTCTCATCTAAAGAAGGGTTTGGAAGGCCTGAAATTTTTTTACTACATGAATACTGAATACAGCAAAAGACTGCTTTGACACCCTCTGTATCTATCCAGAATTCTTTGAATGATAAGACAGCCTGAGTGTTATTAAATGTTATTGCAAGGGTCAGGGCTTTCTAGTAAGTGCTGTTTTCAATGTCTGTAAGATACATGAGTCTACAAGAACCAACCTTTTAACAGCTACTACTGTTAACAATTAAATCCATTTGTAAAATGAACTTTTAAAACACTCATATTGCAGTTAAATGTCAAGCCAAAATTACCGTAACACTCTAAGATAAAACTTCACATCTTTGTTTAATTCAGTACTAGTGAATAGTTATAATTTGCTCCTGCTGGAAACCTGGCTTAAGCACACTGCTCCTAAGTTGTGAAGTTAATTTCACACTTTTAACCTCAACCTCCATTGCAAGGTCATTTCTAATTAAGATAATGGTTTTATATTATAAAAATACATGAATAAATAGAGAAAAGCATTATTTTCCATTTTTCTTGTCTTTAAAAGTTTATCAGTAGAAGTGGAAAACACAATTTTTATTAATAGAAGAAGACATGTTGCTTGCTAAAAAATAGAAATGGGGAAAACCCTGTCGTACTCAGACACGAAAGGACCACGCAGACACCGTTCTGTCAGGATAAGGCCTGGGCCAAAAGAGAGAGAGCAAGAAGGGCCAAGGTAGGGCAAGAAGAAGGAAGAAGGAGGAAGAAGACCGGCCCGGCCCTTTATTTAGTCAGTTATATATCTTTTTTGAGACAAACATGGATTGGAGGATGGGGTTACCACCTCTCCATGACACTGGTCAGACCAAAAGTCTATCATAATTCTCCGCCTAACAAAAAGAATGATAATAATAGATACTGGTAGGTAAACATGCCTGATGCTTACAGTAAAGTGCCTGGGAAATTCTACTACAGGAATGAAAACATAGAAAGACTGCAAAATTCAGGGCGACAAAACCCCCCAAATATCAATTTATCAAAGAAGTTTATTGGCTGTCCATAAACCAAACAATGGGCCAATATCTTGACAGTTGTATACATGCTAGTTTTAGGGATAAAATATCCAGTGAAGGTAAGCATGACAAAATCCCATTTAAAGAGAAAACCATGTATCCTGTGAGTCAAGTATCCTACATTACACAGAAAAACATCCTGAGTTTCTATTAAGGAGGTTAGTCTACTGCCTAACAAGCCCAACAGTTTCAGACTTTAGTTCAACTTTTACTCAGTATTCACAGACTAAACCAATTCTGAAATAGAAAAATATATATGAAAAAATTAAGGATCTGGGACTACCACAATGAAAAAGATAAGAAATGACAGAACTGAAACACAGGGAAGAGCAAAGCCCTTCATCCTGGGGAGGAACAACCCCATACCCCAGTGTGTGCTGAGGGCTGCCCAGCTGGAAAGCAGTGTGGCAAAAGAAACTAACACAAAGAAGGCTAATGGTATCCTGTGCTCTGTTACACTAGCAGTTTGAGGGAGGTGTTCCTTCCCCTCTACTCAGCACTGGTGAGGCCACAGCCAGGAGTACTTTGTCCTGTTCTGGGCTCACCAGTACAAGAGAGACATGGACATATTGAGGAGAGTCCAGTGAATGGCCAGAAAGATGATTAAGGGACTGGAACTCTTGTACTTCCAGCTCGTATGTAATGTTATAATTTACCCCTAGTCTAATGGAAGATGTTTCTATTGTGGTTCTCAATTCACATTCTTCATATGAATCAGGTAGCATTCTGCAAAAAGAGAAGCCTCAAACCATCTTAGTCTGGAATTCTACCTTCCTAGAAGAACTAACAAATCTGGACAGAGCATTATGAGACGTGAATTATTAAAATCTGTTTTTTGTACCCAGACTGACTTGTTCGAAGTCTCCATGTTCTACCTTGAAATTTCCAACATTTCCTAAATGCACATTTTGACAGTGTGGGTTTGTTTTGGACCTTGTATACACGAAAACCATTTCAGCTTTCTTAAAGTTACTGTCTCATTAGATGCTTTGTATTTTCCCCCTTATGACTGAATGAAGCAATTTATTTATTTTATTTTTTTAATTTATTTATTTGGCTTATGTACATTGTGGAACAAATTATGTTGCGGGTGGGATAGAGAGAACAAAAACTTTGGACTTCCAGAGTGAACCAAACCAAGTTGGATGGGGTTTGAGCAAGCTGGTCAAGTGGGTGGCATCCCTGCCCATGGCAGGGGGTTTGGAAGTACATGATCTTTAAGGTCCTTTTCAACCCAAAGCCTTTTATCATTCTATGATGCTATGAAATGAGAAAAGGAGGAATTATTCAGTTGCCACAAGCACACACTTTTTTTATTCATTCCATTAAAAAATACAGAAAGGGACAGGGCTGTGTCATATTTTCCCACCTCACCCGATTCATTAAGGCAAAGAAGTCAGCAGTGAGCAGAACTTAACTAAAATGATCAGGGAGATGGGCTGTTGAAAACACCAAGCAAATTCAAACCTAGTGGCCTGCAATCCACTCTTCATTAGTCAGTGAAACTAACTAGTTCGAACAGTCCTTTTTTCGCTGTGTATACTTACAGGAGTCAAATCTGTGGCTTCACTACTTAAAGCAGCAATAATGTTGTGGCTGCATCCAAAATAGAGGTGTCAGTTTGAGAGAGAGTAAGTTTTGTAGGTTGGGTGTTATATCTTTATTTAAATCAGCTTTCATCAGGTCTTTTAGCATGTTTTTATTGTGCCCATAATTATTAGCATATATGGAATTATTTTTCCCTTCAAGCATTAGAACTGGAACAGAGATGAAATTGAGATAATTCTGGTGGGGGTGACATGATTTCATATACACATTTTCACCATTGAGTGGCAAACATGTTCTTTTTGCATGTTTTTGCATGTGGTTTATTCTAAGCTCAGTGTTTCAATGAGATGAGTATCTAAACTACAGCTGGCCCAGTGCATACTATTTTTCTTCCCTAAATGTCAAGCTTCTGCCCAAAGGAACTATGCACTGTATTTTCATGTATTATGATGTAAAGTTAGAAGAATGTTTTGATTGGTTCAATTAACAAATTGTTCATAATGATCCTGTCCCTCACAGCAATGTCAAAAAAAAAAAAAAAACCAAAAAAAAAAGTCTGACTAGACAACTTACAACACATCTAATCATTTTTAGGATAAGAACTGAAAGAACTGTGAGAAGAATCACTGAACTGTTTTCTCTTGCGAAAAAGCTGTCTGCTGTCTGACATCTAATCAACTACTGTAAGTAACCTTGCACAGTGGGAACTACTGTATATGGCTAAGAGGTAACTCTCTGATCCTATATACTACAAGGAACTAAAAAACACCCTAACCCACAAAACTCCCAGCAGACACCCATCTTTGCCCAAGAATCAAGATACTATCAAATTTTTTTACTAAAAATTCTAAAACCATGCACAGGCTCCTCCCTTGCTGTCTGTTCTGAAGCTTTTAATGCTCTTCCTAAGACCAGAAGATCGGAATATCTCAGGAAGGCCATTAACCTCTGTAGGTCTATCCTTACTTGGTAAGCCAGCGTTTTTCAGTACAATGCAGATTCTCTGTGCAGTCACTCAAGGTAAACATTTCTTTACCAAAATCAGCGTTATCACCACGTGTGTCATCAGCGCAGCAAAATCTGATACTGGCAGAACATTTGTTCCTACTTTTGCCAGTACTGTGGGTTTACATGATTATGACTCAGGCTCACCTAGGTACCTTCACTACAAATTCAGTAAGCTCTTTCTCTAAAACACTTCTTAGTATTGTAGGAACTTCCATCCTTAAATTCTATTGTAAGATGATAGCAAAGGCAAGCTGACTAAAACAATGAACATAAAACACAGAGACCTCTACTCTCAATTCCCCAAACTAAATCAAATAAAAAGCTTGTAACTTCAAATCATATGTTGCAACATTTTTTCTGAGGTAAGATACTAGATTAAAGAAAATCGTGGTAGGATGAGGGTTCTTGAGCTCCGTGTTCTCCCTTTATCAATGACTAACAATAGATTTTGAGTTAAAGAACAGGCGAAAGGCAATGAGAGATGTGTATTCACTCAGCTTTTAATGGACTGTGGGTTCGATGATTTTCCAAGTCCGAAGCTCTGATTTAAAGAAAGTCTAAATTTCTTACACAACCACCCCACACTAAACCATCTGATTTCTTCTTTGAATATTGTAAATTTTTATTTAAATGTAAAGGTCTGATATTTATTCCATTTCTTGACATTACTCAGAGCATAGCGGATATAATAGGGTTTGTCCTACATCACTTTACACTGACTGATAGTGAGCTAACACCACATAAAATGATATAGAGACAACTATTAAGCCTTGAAAATGTCTGGGAACATTTATCTTACGTTATTTAGGATCACTTTGGAGGTTTCAATAGGTCTAGAATTTCCACTCCTCCTGAGTTTCTCCATGAATGCTAGAGGGTAAGTTGCTATTAAAAGAATGAAAGAGGGATTTGTATGCACAAATGTACAAATGAAATACTCCACTAGTGTCCTAGGCAATTTATCAAAGGCTGCAAAAATTCATTACAAAGGAGTGTTATGAAAACACTCCCTTGACATAAAATCAAGAGTTCATTTCAACTACCACTAAGTATTCAGATTTTAAAACAGTAGCTAAACAGAACTGTAGAAGAGTAAAATCAAATAATGTGGAACTGGAAGAGAAAAATACGCATGTCCATGCTTAACTTCCAACCTGTTTCAACAATCAGGCAAGTAGCTGATTTGAAATCAGTGGCTAATATCTACTTAATGGTATATACAGCTTTTTACCTGAGAACAAGTTTATTAATGTTGACACCAGGTAGTTTAAAGATATAACCCTCTTATGAAATGAAGATGTAATTTTCTTTTAAGTGTTACAACTTCAAGAATTGAACTCAAGCAATGTGGAACTGGTCAGTAAGACTCTTGGGCATATTACACTTTTTTGAACCAGAATTACTGCGTTGTCTAGGTGTCTTGTGCAGTGTGGACTGTCTCTCATCCAGTAATTTTTAACTGATGAGCTTTCTAAGTCCTATATTCTATCTATGAGACTGGAAATTTCAATGAATACTGTATTTTTTTAAAATACTATTTGTTTGCACACATTAGCTATGATTCACCTAGAGAATAATCTTAAGGATGTCAGATATTTCCAAGTACACAGACTTAGCGCAGAAATTAAGTGAGCTTTAAGCCTAAAAACAAAAAACGCTGGCAAAAAATCAATGAAAAATTACAGATTTTCATACCTTTCATGAAACTTAGCGAGGATGTCTGGGATTTAAGACATTAAAAACAATAGTTTCTGAGAATTTTACTCACATTTTCCACGAAAACAACACAAATTTGTATACAAAACTCTTGTGCTTCTGCTTCCTTTTTTTTTAATATTGGGAGTTTTTTGTTTTAAGTCATATTCTGAAACTTTCAGACATCAAAAATATTCTTAGAAAAGACACAGAAAATGTTCAATGTTCAGGCAGATTACAATAAAAATGTTGTTTTATGTTTTCACTGTGTAGAATACAAACCTGGATTTCTTCCCTTCTAAGTCTGGAGCTTAGCCAATGAAACTTGCCATAGATTTGCAGATATTTTATATTATATAAAGTCTTTTGTATACCTGTCCGCCAGGCAAGAGCTTATCATCTGCTGGTGGAGCACTCTATTTTTGTCTGTTAATTTGCTGTCTGGAGCTGCTGGCTGAGTTTCTCTGCTATACCCTCAATAAGTGACTACTGATTGTGTGCATGAATGTCTGTCCCTGCAAAATACCAAGAAGGCATGTTTAGAGGTTTTACAGCCCACCACAGGGTTGTAGAACTTCTATTACTCAAAGTAGCCAAATGGAATAGATTTCTTTTTTTTTTTTTAACTCAGGTGCGAGTGGAAGGTAGTACTGAAACACAGCATGCTAATGCTAGTGAGCTCTATTAACAGACATAGAGCATTTTAAACAGTATGAACTCATCTTGTATTAAGAATTTTTCATCAGGTGCCAACCTCATAGCAGTTCATCTCTCTGAGAAAAGTGTAAGTAAGGCCAATGGAATCTCCTTTGATTCAGGAAACTGAATTCAGCAAGAGGCTGGCAAGGTAGAGGTGTCAAACTTTTTCTGGTATTAGCTTAAAGACACTTCTTTGCACTATGTAAAACTTACAGTTATCCTAAAAATTACACCATTAAATGCCTTAATAGGGCACCAGTTTTCTCAGAGAAGGTGAAAGACAGAGGAAAGTGTGATGGTTATGCTGTGTTCCCATGAAGATAAAAAGGAAATAAGCTGTTAATGATCAGCATTTAGTGGCAGATGACATGCTAATGTGTTACTGAAGCAAAAATCATCATTTTAGCAAAAACCACCCCAATTTTGAAATTCAGCATCATTATGAAAGCCATTCTGAGAAAAAAGGAAAAAACATTTCATGCAACAACATCTCTTGTTACATTCTTGGGTTGTGAGAAATGTGTCTCTCATTCAAAAACCGCTTATTTTCAGTTAGAGGCATTCATTATAACTTCAAGATATCCTGTTTCACATAAATGTTTCTGTCCTTCAATTTTTAAAAACTACAACATCAAAATAAAAGTTGTGACACTATGTGACAGAAAAATTTCTTTAGAAAGAAAATAACTTTTCTGAAATTCTGGGGGAAGTTTTATGTTGCTGTACAAATGTCTTTTGCCTTCAGTCTAGGTTTTTCTTCTAAGATGAGTCCTTCCATTTGGGCCACTATGTTTAGAAGTACTGTATCAGCATTGCTTACTGTTGACTATTCTAAATCTCTTGGTTTCACATGAAACCTTTTGCAGATTTTGCGTATTTGTTTATACATTAGGTGGCTATCTTGCTTTTCCAGGTATATAATTTCAGAAGTTAGAAGAAGTTTAAAGTCCTTAGTTCAAAGTGATTAGAGTGATTTGAGAAATATAAGAACAGTAGAGAAAAACAAATGGATGTAAAGCTTGTTTTTCCAAAGGGATTTTTCTCCTCTCCAGAGTAGGAGAAAAAAAAGACTCTTTGTTGCAGATACTCACTGGAAAATGGCCTAAGTACAGAACATAAAAATGATGCTGCTGCAATAGGGCCATCTTTCACATAAGGTTGCAGAACACAGGAGCAAGAACTAGCAGAGGAGTTTTACAGCAGGCCAGCTTCATTCCATGTATGGATAATGTGCTGACTAGGCCT
Source organism: Machaerirhynchus nigripectus (assembly GCA_013397975.1). Lineage (NCBI taxonomy): Eukaryota > Metazoa > Chordata > Aves > Passeriformes > Dicruridae > Machaerirhynchus > Machaerirhynchus nigripectus. Next base: position 56,104 of record VZRQ01000120.1, on the reverse strand, counting down.
AATTTTTTTTTCTTTGCAGGAGCTTTAGATATTTGGGCTTTAAATTAGAACCGTTGGTAAAAATGCTCAGGGCTTGTTTTCTCTATCCAGCTCATTCCAACATAAGGTAAAACAGGGGTCTTATGTTCTTCTCCTTTAAATCTGCTAGTAATTACAAACTCAGTCTTTGGTTTTATTATAAAGTATGGTTCTTACTCCTTCTTATACATGCCAAATTTCTGAGCTGCTTGAGCATTTTTTTGTCTTAACTCCTCTACTTCACAAGGGGAGAAAGTATCCATGTTCCAGTATCTTACTGTAAGGGCTGTTTACCTTAAGGATACTCACTTGAAAATGCAGACCATTTTAGATATTTTTATGGATCTCTATCCTAACCTCAGCACTTGATTGTACAAAAACCAATTACATAAAATGTGTGCTTTAAATATGCTTTAATCCTCTTTTTAATGTCTCCTATTCTGTAGAGGTTTAAAGAATGGGCATCACATCTCATTGGATTCTGAATTGTTACCATTTTTGAAATGACGGCAACTTACCGAGTCATCCAGATTGTCTCCCTCAGGAGAAAGAGAGATCAGTTGGGGAAACAGATTTCCTTCCTTCCTTCCTTCCTTCCTTCCTTCCT
>VZRQ01000120.1:27615-54945 GCA_013397975.1 Machaerirhynchus nigripectus | reverse complement strand
CTCCCTTCCCTCACTCCACCCACTCCCTCCACCCACTCCCTCCACTCCCCTCCCTCCTCTTTTTTGTGTTGCACTCACTAAACCTTGAACATTATTGTTGATAAATAGCAGGCAGAGAATGACGACTTCTTTTAGAAAGACCTGCTTTGATTTGAGGCTTCAGACCTTTCAATAAGATGACAAAAGCAAACAAAAAATTTTAGTCTGTCTCTTACATATCCTTAAAAAATTACATTGCAATACTGAAATATCTATTTCATTTTTTAATACCAATATGTGAAGCCAAGCATAACACGATCAGCTGGTGTTTAGTGACAGCAGTATTTTCACATGATATTAAAAAAACCCACCCCAAACTATTGTCAGCAGTAGGATGTTTTCTACTTTTTGTCTTTGAAAATGAGTTTGTTTACTTTCTCTGCCACGATGCAACATAGAATAAATGGTTGCTTTTAAGAAGTCAGGAGTCATGCAAATTCACTCCCTGGAAAAAACCTCTGCAAAAATATTGTACTGCTTCATACGCATGCCTTTTAGTCTGCCTTTTACTTTGAGGTGGAAAAATTACTGTGTTTTAAAAAACCAACGTGACCTCTAAGGCAACCCACTGTTTTAGGCAGAAATGAAAAAGGTTTCCATTTCTCCCTGGTTTAATGTCTTGAAGCCAATAAATGAGACTCAAAACTAAATCAGCATTTGAAATAACATTTCTAAATGCAATTAGCAGACAAGTTATGTAGGTGTTTCTGATAGCTCCTTTTTTTCAATACTATTGAAGCTGTTTATCTACTACCAATGGCAATGAACTGCCTTTCCTTATGCTTGAAGGCAGAGAAGTTGGACAGAAAAAGAATACCTGTGTTTTATTTACCTTTATATTATTTAGGTCATTTTTAAGAGTTTCCTAATTCTCTTTTCTGTTTTGTATCCTGCTGCATTTGTAGCACTTCTGATGAATTGTGCTCCTAAGTTATGCAGGACAAATGGGTAACTTTTCTTCTTAGCAAGACTTCTTATGTCTGTTTTTATTACAAGAATAAATACTTGGAATCAATGACCTTGTTTGTAATATTTGTTGCTTTATGTTTGTTAATGTCTTTGCATTAGAAAAAAATACAAATTATTTTTCTCTGAATTTATATTATTTTATAAGGCAGTGTAACCAGAAAAAAATACAGTAAGCACATACTACATAAATGTCATGGCACTGCAATGTTATTTGCAATATTTTCTCAACCTTTCTTGATATCTCTTAGTTATATATTACTTTAATTTGGAAAAACACAGGTGGTTTTCTTAGTATAAAGTATTTTTAACTGCCACATCTAGTTTCAGAATTTTTATATTTCTGGTAACTAGAGGTTTGCAAGCATTTTCAATATGACTTAGATAAACTTTTGCTCATATCTAATTAGTAAGTAGCAAGGGAAGAGAAAGGTCACCTTAATACTTTGCTCACTTTTCTAGCTTAATTTTGTAATCAGAGACAAGGAATATCTTTAGTTTTCTGATTATAGGCAGGTCTGGAAGTCACATTGCAGATTTTCACTTTACTGTCCCTTAGATATATTCTCAAGTGGTCAGGCAATTGTGCTGAAGAACTATTGTACAATAAAATAACCACCTACATGGAAATTTGGGGAATGATTCGTAGTGACCTTGTGCTGAATTACAGAGAGGCTAAAGAAAGGCCTTCTGAAAAACAGTGAAAGAGCACTCAGTTTAGATATTGTTAAAAATGGTTCCAAGAAGCAGTAAATGGAATGTCAGAGAAATACAAATGAAATTTTCAGTAGTGGATAAACTCCACAACCAACCTACAATCTCACTAAGCAGCTTTGAAACAGAGTAAAGAGAGAAAGAGAGAACAGATAAGCTGTAGCGAGAACCACTCCTACAACAAAGGTCTGAGTAAAAGGTCTCTGCATTTCATTCAACCTATACTTAAATGATAAGGGGAAAAGTAAATACATGAGCTTAGCAGGACATACATCTAAATTAATGTTCAACAATAGCGATCATAGTTTTTTTCTATGGGTTTGGGAGAAAGAAAACATTTCATGGAGTCTTCATCTATTTTGTAAATTCAGCTGTGAAAATTAGCTGCTTCTATCCCATAATTAATTTCAGGTTAATAAATGTCCCCTTCATTTACGTAAGATTAATAGTTAATAGTTCTGGACTGATACTGACACTGCAATGTTTATTGAGAAATGCTTATTAAGTGCAATGCATATTAAAAACAGAAGTTAAAGTATTACTCTATCATGGCAGAGGAACATTAGTAGATGCTGTTGATAAATATACTTTCAAGAAAGCAAAATAGGCATAAGCAGTTTAAAAACCATTATTTATTCTCAAGCTCTTAAAAAAGAATTTCAAATGTAGCAGTGAGAAATATCAACATGTTTACTAATAAAAAATAGTATTCAGTGGAAGAGCAAACTTGTAGGAGAACAAACTTTCTGTTATTTCAGGATTGAAGTAAAACTGTCCTCGGCAATAAAGAAGATGAACAGAGCTGTCAGATCTTTAAGAACTGTTGTTTTAGAACTCAAGAACTCTTATTACTATGTCTAAGGAAGGCAGGAGACCATCATGACTAAGTAAGGGCACCTTGGTGAAATGTAGATGTAAGAAGGAAATGCACAGGTAATGGAATCAGAGACTTGTTGTATGGAGAATACACAAGGATGTTGCCTAGATGTGTAAAGGTAAGATCAGGAAAGATAAGGCACAGTTGGAGTTCAGTTGGAGCTGAATTTGGGGATGTGAAGAATATCAAGAAAGACTTCTACAGGCATGTTGCCCAGAAAAGGATGATTAAAGAAAAATGTACCCACTCAGGTAAATAAGTCCAGAGAAATGGTAAAAACACATTAGTTACAGAAGGCTGATATACTTTTTTTTTGCCACAGCATTCAATAATAATCTCTCTTCCCATATTTTTCAAATTCCCAAACCTCAAGATAGGAACTTAAGGAATGAAGTCCTTCCCCTCATCCCAGGAGAAGATTAGGATTGAGACCACCTGAGGAATCTGAGCATACAGAAGTTCCTGGGGTCTGACAACATGCATCACATGGTCCTGAGGGAGTTGGCTGACATAGTTGTCAAGATTTTCTCCATGCTATTTGAAAAGTCATCGCAGTTGGGTCAGTCTCCTGTGACTGGAAAATGAGAAACATCATGTCCATTATAAAAAAAAAAATTAAAATTTCACAGAATCACAGAACATACTGAGTTGGAAGGGATCCACAAGGATCATCAGGTCCAACTTCTGGCCCTGCACAACATGATTCCCAGGAGTCACACTATGTGCCTAAGAACAAATACTTCTTCAGTTCTGTCAGGCTTGGTTCTCTGACCACTTCCCTGGGGACTCTGTTCCAGTGCGCAACCCTCCTCTGGATAAGAACCTTTTTTTAATACCCGACATAAACCTCCCCTGACAGAACTTCAGACCATGTCTGATACTTCTTCTTTCACATTCTTGTATACCTAGGATCTTCTACTCCCCTTTGCAAACAGATTTTTTCGTAGAGAAAATGATAATGTAACTTGAAAATGTGTTGCGTGAACAGAAAGAATTGTATATGGGTACATATATGAGCATTTTGGTTTAGTGCGTCCACTACTGCAAATTATTCAAGCAAAATACATAAAAACATAAAAAAGAAAGAAAATACTTGCAACAGTTTTATTTGTCAAAATACCTGCTCTTCTTTCACCGTTAAAATATTTCAGTGCTCACTAAACAGCTAGGAAATACAAAGGAAAAATGTAGAGCTTAGTGAAGGGTAGAATTCATAAAAATGAATTAACACTTTAGTCTAATGTTTTATTGTAAAGATGAGTAATTTGCACCCAGTACACATTGGAATCCATGTTTTCCAGGGAGTAAAGGTATTCAGACTGTCTGAATTTAGATTATATTTTTCCCTGCTGTTGAGCATCTTTCTTTCATCCACTGGAAGACTCTAGGCAGTTGACTTAAATCTAAATATGTTATAACTCCACAGATTAAAGGATGGTACTGCTGTGTAAATACCTTACTGTGGCTTTAAATATTACCTCAATGTGTGGCAATTTACAGTCTAAACATTAACATAGGAATGAATTCTTTGAAGCTGTGAAAGTAAAAAGCATATTAAAATACATGGGAAAAGTATGAAAGCACATACACCAGTGTGTAAACTATAGGATGAATGTACCTCCTCAGGACACTAGATGAAAGATTGATATAGACAAGGTAGTATGAAAATTTTCTTTTAAAAAAACAATTAAAGGTTGAAAATTTCAGGTGGAACTTACTGCTGCAGCTTTCTCTTGTCTCTTGCCACACCATTTTGGGTTGATAGGCCTTACTTTATAATAAACAAGCTGCTTAAGTCAAAATTTTATCACCTTCTCTGCTGTGATCCTAATGCCTAATTCTTCAGGTTTATTTTGATTTAACTAATTTGAAACAGAAACTACAATTAAAAAATAATAAAAAATACAGTGTTTTTCAACAACAACAGAAAGTAAACTGTCAAGCAGAAGCTTCTTAACCCTATGAATCTGTAATTTTCTCCCACTTCTGCTCCCAAGATTATAAACATTCTAATTCTTCAAAGGCCACTATTCTAGTTACATAACAAACTTGTATCCATTTTCACAGAGACATCATGTCAAACGTATTTTTATTCTTTTTAAAACACATATTATTATACCATTTTTATGCTGACTTAATGCACCTCACGTCAGGATTTGCGTTGAAACTTCCTCAGTAGTTGTGTTTCCAGCTACTGAATATTTCATAAATAACATTGTATCAAAGTAAAGAAAAAAGCCCCCACCAACAGAGAAACAAATAATAAAATTCCAGCAAAAGAACCAAGCCTTATGAAGTTTAGTACAAAAACGTGATGAAAAGAGAAGAAAAAGCCATTTCTGAGTGGTTTACTTGACCTGAAAGGTTGTTTTTTCCTTTATTTTGTGTTTCAGTTTCAGACCAATGTGTTTCTTTTTTTTTTTTAGTGAATATATGTGAAATATGTGGAGTTCATTTTACAATAGGTATGGAAGAGGTTATTTTAAAATAGCAGAATGTACAAAATCATTAGAGTATTCATCATGCTATTACAATGCAATACTTGAAGTAAAACACAAAATATTGCTCTTTTGCCTACAAATGTGTCTTAACAACTACCAGTAATTCAAAAAGCATGTGTGGCTCAAAGAATTTTACAGTCTTACATAGAAAAGACGTAACTGTATGAAATATAGGTGTTAAAATACCCAAACTACAATAACTTTTGATGTTACAATAATTATAAAAAATAGAATTTTGCCAGTAACAGCAATAACAACTGCTTTAACAGCATTACAATTATCAGATAATTCCAATTGTATTCTAATGCAAAACAGTCAAACACACCAGATTGAAAGGGATGTGATAGAATCTGAAATTTGTGATTGATCCTTACTGTGTGACAAGGTTTTGCTTCCAACTCTAATGAATGCAGTTCTGAATTTAAATTTTATACTCTTTGGTTTTCTCTGGCAAGTAGAATATTGATATAATGAACTAAAGTCTTTATATACATAAAACAGCACTGATTTTAACTTACTTTCTTAGAAGTCTGTTTTGGAACAAATTTTTCTAAGAAGATCTGATAAGGAGATTTTATTTCGGTAGCTCAGGTTAAACAATTGACAATACATGTATCAACATTAGTAATTTTTGGAATGAATTCTATCTTTTTGCCAGTATACCCATTTTCTGTTATGGCTTCCAAATTTTGCCTGACAATGCCAGTTCTATTTCCAAGCAGTTAGCAGAAACCCTGTCACTAGTTCAGTGACATAAAATGAAGATACTCTCTGTAAAAAATGTGTTTACCATCCAGGATGAAATTCATTACCTTGCACTGGGCTCACAAAAGCTCTTTCTCACCCTGCTAGACCACAGACTTAAGTTTTACATTGTGTATGTGTCCTTGTGGGGAGCCTGTGTGCTGAAATAAACTTCACCAGCATGAACAACTAGGGACAGTATGGCCCAATAGCAATAACTGCTGCCTGTGGTACAAATGAGTACATGGAACAGCCCATTAACAACACTGATTAACTCCTTCTACTTTAAATGCAGTTGTGCTCAGAAAATTGACTCTTAAAATATCAGTTTTGAATGTGTGACTCATGTTTTACATATTCAGTTTTTGAATAAGTGTGTAACTCAAATACCTGCATCCTCCTTGTGAGACTTGAAAGACACACAGGACACACTCGGTGGGTTTGTTCTTTCAATTCCGTAGATTCTTGCAGTATCCAACACAGAAAACAGAAGTTCTGCTAGGAAACAGAGTTAGAAAATTTCCCTCATATTAATCTGACTCACAATTGTCTAGGGGATCATAATTTCTGAGTACAGTTGATATTAATTTTGGAGAATCAGGTAATCTTTTACATATTGCAGACCCAGACCATCTTGTTTCTGCAATTAGGGACTAAGATTTAGAACTGTCTGGAAATCCAGGATATTTTTTTCTTTTTTTGCTACTGCTGCAGAGCTTTTGGTGAGACTTTAAATTTTCCTCACTCTATTTATGCCAGAAGAATTTAGGAAAAAAAATAGGGTTTAGCAAACTACTTTCCCTGTTGTTTTTTTTCCCATCTCCTGGCTGTAAAAATTGACTGGGTTTTCTTGAGATACTGGTTCCTGAGATAATGAATGCTTTTGGAATGAATTTTTCAGCATTTATTTTTAATTGCATATTTTTTAAGTTCTTGAGACTTGCATTTTATGATTTAGTGGTTTATGTGTTACAGTGGTAGTGCAAGACTGAGAGTTGGACTTGATGATCTTAAAGTTCTCTTCCAACCCTGATGATTCCATGAGTCTATGACAACGATGCCATTTTTTTGTTGATCTCAATCTTTTGATGAATGTGCAAGAAGTAAAATAATACAGCTTTCACCAAGACATTTTCTTGATTTAGAGCATAGTCTGTTTCATAGTGCAGTCTGTTGTTTGTTTGCTGCAGTTATTCAATAAATCCAAATAAGGTTTTCAAGTCAAATATTTGTGAATATTTTTTCTTTAATCAGACTACAGCTACAATTAGTAGCTCTGATAACTTAAACAGCGAGTTTTATACAGATAAACCTTGTTTGATCTTATTGATCAAACTGAGATTTTTAAACATTCACAGACAGCAGAGAACTACTGAAGTAAACTAAAGGAAACCCATGAAATTTAATACACATTTCTTGGAAGACTGAAGAATAATTGATACAGATGTGGTTGTATAATATATATGTGCACTTTTTGATTTCCAAAAGTTATTACTGAATATACAGCATATAAACAACCAATTTTATTTGATTTGATTTGATCTTTGGGATCTTTGATGGCATTTTATCAAAAAGATTGTTGTGTATTGGACATGCCAGTATGTATGTGGATACCTGTGAAATGGTTTTTGTAGAAGTTGGATTTGGCTCAACACTTTAAAAATCAAGTGAATAATAAAGCAAAACAAAACCCACATATCCCTTTAAAAGTATGCGAATATGCATTTTGTGCTTTTCCCAGCCTAATGTCTATGCATGTGCAGAACGTGCCCATATAGTGCACTGAGCCAAAGAGCTTCAGGGAATGTCAGTCTTACCTAAATACTTCAATGACTTTTCTTCACTAAACAGCTCTTCAGATGTAGAATCCTGCTAAGTCTTCCTTGCTATAGAATTATTTCTGTTTTAAATGTGTATGTATACAGTAAAATCTTAACACAGTAAAATCTTCCACTATTCTTTTCACTTCTCTTCCATTTGATGTTGAAGAATTTCTGAAATAGTTTATATAATCAATGTTCCTAAGTAGGTGCTTTGTGCTAAGGTCTGTCTGCACTAAGAACTGCATTCTACAGCAGATTCTAGTATATTTATCTGTGAATTCCTAGAATATATATTTTAATGACTAAATGATGATGATCTAATTTTATTAGCTGTTTCATCACAAGAAGCATTATTACAGAAAGCATTGTTTTGCCATATTGTACAAAATAATCAGCTTCCTGGATTTCTATAAATATGCTATAATCTTATTTTACAGATAATAGTTTCAAGGAAAGTTTTAGAAAATCTTGATATACTAGCTGTTGCTTACTTGTGACAGTTGCTCAACTGTTGCTTAGCTTTCTAAATATATATTACCTAATAGTTTAAGAATCTTCAACAAGTGTTTTTAAGGCCTGACTACAATTGCTTGGTTATTTTGGACAAGATACTAGCCAGAACAGTGAAAATATATGTCCTTGTGGGTATTGCACTTCTTGCACTAGAAAGATAACCTGGATTCATTTTTTCATCTTCTAAAGGGATTGATTTGATAGTTTATCACTTTTGCATTAAATTTGAGGTTTCCGTTCAGTTTGGTGAGGTGCACAATAGTCAAATACTGGCTACTACCCCTCTTGTGCAAAAATGTTCACCTAACATAGAACCGTAAGAGTGTGGCTGGGAGAGAGAGGACAGACATGAATACTTCCAGGCTGTCCCCCGTCACAGTTTCTTTAGGCATTTGGTTTTTGTAAATAATTTATATTTCACATTAACAACCATTAAACAAAGGATACTTCATTTTTTCTTAAAACTTAATCTTACTCAAAGTCTTTCTCTGCGTACTTGCTTTACTTATGAAGAAAGAACCCTTTAGTTATTTATTTTTCAAAGTTTTCATAGAGAATTATACCATCTTCAAGATTTTAGGTTCGTACACGTAGCTGCATGAAGTAGTGCACACTTAGGATTTCCATTCAACTTACATCCCTCTGAGTGCTGAGAGCAAACTGAAACACATACATAATGCCCTTAAGTCTGATAAGGAATTTATTATACTGTGTTAGAAAGAAATTACAGGAGAGGAGGAACTTCATTCATTGCAGCATTCTAAATTTTTTAACTTTCTTCAAAGATTTTTTTCATTGCTTTCTCTATAGTTCTTCTCTCCTTTTGATAGGCTATGTTTGTGTTAATATCTGGCTGTGACTAAAGCCAGCAGAAAGGGTATTCAGTGCTTTTCTTTGTACAATATATTATTTTAGTCACAATCCTGGGAGAACAGACTATGGAATTTTGTATCATCTGTCAAAGCATTTACATATCAGATCACAAAAAGATATACTAACCCTATTGCTACAGAATGACGTAGTTTTTTTAAATAAGAATCCCTGAACAAATAAAAAAACCCTTCATCATTACACCACAAAATTTCGTTATCATATTATTTTGTGATTTGGCTAGCATAGTTTAGATGTCTACCTTGGATTAGGTTCACTGACATAGATAAAGTGAATCCCACTTTTTATTACATTTTTTCGTCATACGTATTTGCACCATCAGCTTCTCTTCTGCACAAGGAATCTCTTCCTCCAGCATCTTTTCTGGTGCCTCCCAAGGAAGAACAGGATTGTTAGGTAGTTTTGCAGTCTAATGTGTCATTTAAAAAAAAAAAAATTACTTGAATTCACAGAGTGACTTTTCATAAAAATCTGTGTCTTGGAACTTCTGCTAACAAAAGACACATTTCACGTATGCTTATTTTAATCTATCAGTCTGTCAAAAAACCACATGGGATTACACTTCAGAGCTGAGTTAACAGCTATTAGTATATAGCTGGTAGATAATTTGAGGGATAGTATACTATGGCTGCAGAATTTGTAAACTTTGAGAATTTGGCTGGGCTATTTTGATTGCAATTGGTATATTCAATAGTGGCATGCATTTAAGATGCAAAGCAATGAACTGAAATTTCTACATTGAAAATGTTTGCTATTTGTTGTAAAAATAGATATGAACTTATCAATGAAACTACCTTCTTAAGACTGGTATTACTTGCTCTGAAAGTCAAATTGCTTATCTTTAATACTGTTTTTACTGCAAAATTAGTTGTCATTATTTTAGTGGTTTGCAAAAAAGAAATTAAGAAATGAGTTAGCAGATGAAAAATTAACCTAGTTTGCCAGTTCATCTTAATTTCTTTTGAATTTTGACTTTAATTTTGTGTCCTTTGTTTTCCCTAGAATTCTGGCCTAATTTTCAGAAGACTTGAATCATAAATTATTTTAGCATAAAAAACCAAAAGATAGGTGGATGCCAAGATGCCTTCCACTCCCCAGCCTGTCCTAGCTATAAAACACCCTGCCTCAGTTTCCTCCATTATAAAGAGGCAGTGCTAAACAACAGTAATTGCACAAATAAAACCTTCAAACTGTGGTGAAAGATGCCACATTAAGCTGGGCAAGAAATTTGGTAAGCTAACAAGATTCTGAAGTAAATGTAAACTTTTGAGTATTGAAATTCAGATTAAAAGAATCAGCTATGGACAATCTACACAGAGAAAGGAGGCTAATTACTAAGGAGTGCAAGTCTTATATGGAAAAGCTAGGAAAGCTTTTAGGTTGTTACAGGGCATAGGTGTATCCTGAGATGTAATTTAAAAAGGATCTAGTGCTTCAAACTCTTTGAAAACATATTATGAGGCAAAACTGTGTCTTTTATAGGATTTTTTTAAATGTCTCTCCGTTTCTTCCATTCTCTACAGTACTTGTTATGATGCACTCATACTGACAGAAAACATTATTAATTCTCACGTAAATTTGCCTCAAGCATGTAAAATTATTAGTAAATCTGCTGTGAAACTTTATTGCCATCTGACTTTCACTCAGAAATGGGAGGAGAGTTTTGTAATGTAATTAAGAAATTCTACAGGTATCCACTTAGATATATACATATTATGATGATTTTCTATTTAGTGTGGCAAGTCAGAGATTAATTGTAATTATAACCCACTAAATATTATTTGTGTATGTCCTGAACTAAGGTGCTGGTGGGAAACATTCTAAGTTACTGAAGAACTTTTTGCTGTTCTGAGATGATAAAGCTTGCTAAATGTAGAAGCAGAAATCAGCATGTAACGTGATTTCCAGTTTCCTTCAGTAACTACTGTGTTTGAAAGACAGGTGTCTGCCAAGGAAGGTGGGAACCTCCCTTGGAATAGAAAAAATAGGTCCCCTTTTCCCTCTGAATTATTATAACTTTGAAATTAAGGGGCTTTCAGACAAAGATATGGGAAAAGGAATAACAGTGCTTTACTAGTATGCATATGTATAACAAGGCAAACAAACAATAACAGCAGCAACAGCAAACAGAAAACCCCACAAACCCAGTGACAGCCATCTCTCGGCTGTCAGGCCCTTTCCCCTTGCTGCAGTTACGGCCACAGCCGGCAGGGGGCGCTGTTGGCTCCTGGCCGGGCAGGGCAGGTGCGATGATTCCCCCGCGCCTGCAGGGGGCGCTGTGGCGCGAGCTCAGTCGCTCCTTCATGTGGGTAATGGCGGCGCAGCCGGCGGGAGAGGTAGGAAAGCGGCTTCCTTTGCAAGCTCGTGGGGGGCAGCTGATCTCGGTGCCTCTCCGGACGGCAAAATGGGCTGTAGCAGGAACTGTGGAGCAGCAAGTTGGAATGGCAGAGATGAGAAGACCTCGAAGTAGCAAACGAAATGTATCACAAAGTCCATAACTNNGAGATAGGGTGCTAATAAGGTCCCAGTCCAATGCCTGCTCTTACAAGGAAAGGCTCATCCACAGTAAGGAAGAAGCAGTACAGGGCTGGGCTCCAGCAGTGGCAGGGAGACCGTCCTCCTCTGATTCTGACAGCGAGAGGGTGAGAGGAACTGGGCCCAGTCCCTCACCCTCCGGCCAAAATCTCTTGGTATCTCTGCCCTTCCAAAGAGAAACCCCCCCAGGTAAGAGAGTAGCCAGCCGCACCCTTCCCCCCCCTTGGCCATGTCTTTTGTCTCTCAAGTATCGGTAGTTGTGTCTTAGCAGCAAATGGGAGAAAATTCCCTAAGAGAAAGAAAAAAAAGGAAAAATCCTAACCCGCAACACTACTGAGATAAAAATTGACCTAAAATAACCACCTTTTTCTAAAATTAATATTGATTTTTGTTCTCTTTGTATATTGCTTTTATGCATTGTATCTCATCTTAAAATGTGCATATGAATTTACTGCCAATATGAACAACATACGGTGAATCATGTGATAGAGACACCTTGACTTATAAGCATTTGTCCATTTCTTTGCGATTGTTCTTTTATTTGAAATTGAAATTCATTAAACACTGTGCTGCAATAGTGTAAAAATGCAAAATACTTCATTAGAACTATCAGCATGCACTTTAATATTGAGCTGATGCACAGTAGGCCAAACCAACTTAGCTATGCATTTTGGCAGCAATGAAGACAAAAAACTCCCTGCATTTTATCAGGTTCAACATACTCCATAGATCAAGGGAAGTGATGATTCCTTTTAACTCAGACAAGGGACTAAACAAATGTATTCAACAAACCTTGAAGAACATTCAGTTCTGATATTTTGATATGTGAGCATGCTGGGTTGACAAAAAGACATGCAAAGTCCTTGGTGATGTGCCAATGTGCCAGAAGGTCATAGACAGGGAACTTTATTTGCAAATAAAGGCAGAAGAGGGAAGTAATATGTTTAGCCTTGGTTGCATATTTTGTGTATTAGCACAGAGAGACTATGCAGACTGTTCTTGCCTCTGATTTGCTTGTTGAGGTTTTTTTATTGCATGTTTTTATATGCTTACTTGATAATAAAATAGTATTATATTAGTTTTATAAAAATATACAAATGCAATTTTTCTTGGTAAGTATCCTGCAGGCTGTATGAAATGGTAAGAATGGAGGTGATACAGTGAATCAACATGCAAAGCTGAGTAACAGCTATCTAAATTTGGGCATTTTTATGTCATCTACACATTACATTGTGATTATTAAGTTCTCCCAATTTTAGTTCTCCAGTCAAAACACTTTTTAAAAAATACACAAATGAGTTAACAATCAAAAGATTTTAAAAAATTTTTTCCACAGAAAAGTAGTGTTTTGTTTTCTTTTATTCTAGGATTTTATTTCAGGTATTTGGAATTTTACCTGTTCTGTGTGAGTATGTTCAATATCATACTGGATTTAAAAATTATTAGTAAGTCTACAGCAGAAGTCTGTCATATATTCAAAACAATTTTTGATTCCTTTGCAAAAATGTAGAGACAAGAAAGGACTTGTAACACCAGACTTACACGTGTGGTACATCAAAAGTGTAAGCATGTAATTGATTATGGATGAAATTACATTGCAGGTTTTGCACTATGTCTTTGGAGGATGAGAGATGTGAAACTGAATTCCCATCTGCTGGCATGAAGAGGTGGGAAATACAGAAAAAAATACTCAGAAAATTTAAGAGAGCAGAAGTAGTAGAAGTAGTAGAAGAAATAGTACTAGTTTAGAAGATGGATGACATCACTAGCATTCTGACCACACTCCTCAAGATAATGAAAAGACAGATTCACCGTCGTTTTGTGAGAATCATTAGGGCAGTTTAAATGTAATCGTTATTAAGAGATTATTTAAATCTCTTACCAGCAGCCAACGTAAAAAATAAAAGGGTATTTTGTCTCCAAGAATGTTTTTTTCTAGACATGTTGCCTTTTATTTAAAGTTTGATTAGGTCATTATTAAGGCTTTTTCTTTTCTAGAAAACCTGAATTAACTTCCAGATATTTGGATGCAGCACTATATGAAAATATGTACAAACTACAAAGCAGTGGCCTTACAGAACAAATAAATACAAAGTGCAATGCTCTTGGGATTGCACTTAATTCACCTTAGAAAGCAATACTAACCTTGCTCCTTAGCCCCCCAAAAACTTTCAAGGAATTGCATGATAGCTATTGTCCCTGTGAATGGCTCTGGATAATTGTTTTATGTTTCTTTTTTCTTTCTTTAAGCTGCTCTAAAATGAATTATGCTTTTCCAGGATCGAAGGCAGGAAGGCAGGAGGGAAGGCAGGAAGGAAGGGAGGAAAGGAAGGGAGTAAAGGCAGGAAGGCAGGAAGGCAGGGAGGAAATGAAGGAAGGCAGGAAGGAAGGGAGGAAGGGAGAAAGGGAGGAAGAGAGAGAGGGAGGAAGGGAGGGAGGAAGGGAGGGAGGGAAGAAGGCCCTTTTAGGTAAGAAGTAACCTAAAAAGTTCATCTTTCTGTAGAGTTTTAATTCAGATACATTATCTCTTCTAGCCTGCTCTTTTGCATATTGTAAATCACTAAGGTTGAATTTTTACCCAAATACCCAATAAAAACACATTTCTAGAATGCAGCATGTGAGGTGATATGTTAAAAAGAGACCAAATTTTGTCCAGTTACGCCTTTGGAAAATGCATTTAAATAGAGTCAGTGTGCTAAGGCAGATCTTTCAAGTGTCTGATCCCATTTAAAGCATGAAGAATGCTCAGAAGCACTATAAACTTAACAAGCAAAGACACGCAGAAGGAATAAACAGTACAGTAGCCCATGCTGCAGTTGTTTTTCAGGCTTATGTAGTCCATGACCCACATATGTTGGTCTGATAAACCAACCGGAGCAGCCTACTAGAGCCCAGATTCCTGGTTTTTCTATGAAAGCGAGACTTCGTTTACTATCTGCAGTGAGAACATAGCAAAAACTCCAAACCATCAGGATGACAGGTGGGGTCCACCTACTCCTTCAGCTCCTCAGTGTAGACAGAACTGTAGATTCCAAAGAAAAAATAAGAGGTCACATCCTTTTTCCCAGGCCACCGTAATTCATAAATTATGCAATCAATCTTAGAAATAGTACCTAATTTTATTCTAAGGTCTTGTGGGGATACTTAGCATGAAAGTACTTCTTTCTTACAGCTAGGAAGATGTGTGCTATTTCAAGCTTGTAAACATTAGGGTTTTGACTAGTCTTTGAAACAAGACTAGTTGACTCTAGACAGCACCTTCAAAACAGAAAAACAATTAGCTGTTTCTCATTTTTGATACTTCTATAATATTTAAACTTTGTAGGGTGTAGGAATGCTGAAACTTTCTGAAACTGCTGAAATTCCTTTGTAGGAATGCTGAAACTACTGTGAGATGGACTGTGCTGTTCAGCTCTCCACTCCAGTTTTGTTGATTGGGGAAAAAAAAGAATAAATAACAGAATGGTGGGTGTTTTGTCTAACTGGACCCCCAAACTCTTTCCATTAACCTTTATGACTAAAACTGAAGCAAAATATAACTGCCAACTTCAAAAACCTGTTTCAGTTTTTTAACGAGTACATGTTTGTCAAGATACACACTCACTGTGCATATGTGTTTTCCATTTGAGTTACTCTCAAAATACAGTCGAGAAGAAGTAATCTTAAATACAGCATACTTGGAAGAAGAGGCGTGTTCCTTCATATGAAATAAGCTAACATTGGGATAGTGGTTTTAATATTTATTAGTAATTAATAGAAGGTAAAATACGTTGATATAGGGAGCTCATAAATTCAAGAACCTTCAGTGTCACGGATGGCTGCTAAGGAAATTGCGATTATTACAGAGCAGATTAACATCTCCATTCAATTTGAGTTACGAATTTGTCATCTTCCTTTACCTGCCTGGACTGAAAAATATGCAGTGGTGTCTAGTGGCTGGAGAAAATGTCACTGTATAATTATATTAATTGATCAGGTAGGAGCACTGAAGATGAAAGAGAAGTGAGCAATTTCTGTTTGTATCATGGCAAACCAAGAATTTAAGTGAGGGATTGCAGTCATAGTATCCACGTAAACTTGATTGGGATCCTGAAATCTTTCAGTAAAACAAAAGATATACCTGAATATTAACTGAATAAAACAGCAGTGCGCATGAAGGTTCTATGGAAACTAGAGTCTGTATGCCCATGATTTGAGCTCTGCCAGGTAGAGCAGCCCTGAGAGTAGGTTTTGCATCTGTTCGTTGAATATCCAGTGTTCAGGGTGCTGTTGCATCGCCTCCAATATAAATAAGATTGATGTTTTTTCGAATGTTCAGAAAGACAGAAAGTCTTTCCTGTCTTTCACATATAGCTATTCCTAATTGACAATGAATTATAATAGAGGAAATTGCCTTGTATTTCTCTCCTGACCCTTCTCTCTCTCAAAGACAGTAGAAGCCTATTTTAAAGGCAACTAAGGAGGAAAGGAAGAGATACTCTGCTTTCCATAGGTGTTAACTTCCAAATCTCCAGCCTCAGTGGAAGACATGATTTCAAGACAATGGTATGCTTCTTCAGACTGACAGTGAATATTGTGAATTTCTAGTGCTTCAGTCTGCTCAATAGTTAAGAGATCAAAAGAAGTTACAGCTTCAGTGATGACTTAACTGCACAAATGATTGTAGCACACAGCTTTTATGTAAAGGAGAAGAAAGTTGGCTGGTTGATTTCTTGGCATACTTTTAATACATTTTTGCAAAGATCCCACAGAACAGAGTCTATCTTACGTATTTGGGAAAAACATTGTAAAGTCAGTTATTTTCTGATTCAGCTCATCCACCTTTTGACTTTTCACAGCAGAGTCAAATTTCCTTTTTCTAAAACATTCTCGAGATGATCAGGCTCTAAGGTCATGAGACAGAGGAAGAAAGGTATAGTAAACAAACATGTATACATAAAACTGTTGCCAAGTATTCTCATGCCAAGTATACTACCAAATCTTGTTCTCAAAAAAACTGGTGTGGGAAAGTTGCATCTTTTTTAATTTTTTTTAAATTTTTATTTTAAACTTTAAAAAATGCTGTGAGTTTGAAGTTTTATAGAAAGTTCCACTGATACTGATTCTAAGTTTGTATTTCCTGCAAATATGTCTGACTGAAAAAGTACTAAGTTATTTTAGATGTAATAGGCTTATTTTGATTTGAACTACTGAGGACATTCAACAAGTTTTAGGTGCTATAATGAGTTAAGTTGGAGAAAGAACCAGAATTTTTATGGGAGTTGTTTGGATTAATTCTTCATACTGAGATTAAATGAAAATCAAAAATAACAGCAACTTCTGCTAAGTAGGTGAAACTTGGTAAATTCATTGTTAAATTGAAAATTCAGACTAGAATTTATGAATTCAAAGTTACTTCTCTGTTATTGATAAAGTAGGCATGATGTCCCTTAAGGAATCATGACTTATTTAATGTAGTGCTACTAATTTTTCCACTATCGCATGTAGGTTATACATGTGGTTAACATGCCTTCTGTGTTTCAATCAGCTTGGATGCCTTTGTCCTTCCTCTTAGACACCAGGACCATAAATTCACAACAGATAAATGCAGTATTACAGAAACCTTATTTAGATGAAAGCATAATTCACGTGCCTAAAGTTAAGCTGGTTTGAATTCTTGTTTTGTTGTTGTTTTATGCCATGCTTTTATATGATGCAAATAGAACATAAATACAGACTTTAAATAAGAGCTGTTATTAATCCCTTATTATTTTTAAAGTATAAAATTCTCTGCAGTGAACGCAATGTATAGGGATAGTATTTTTACTGCAAAACATCAGAACAAATTTAGCTCTGCACAGCACTCTCTGCCTTTGAACTAATCTCTCATTTTGAGGTATCCTTTCTAAGCACCATGAGTTTGCTGTATTGGCTAACTTTAGACAAGTCTAATACATTGTACTGAAAAATTAGCATTTCACCTATATGAAAATGGAAACCTGGTATTTCTTAAGCCAGTGGAAGAATTCTGAAGACAACAAAGGAATCGAATACTTCTGAACTGCTTGCCTGTAAAGACAAATCACATATTGCTGTCTTTCCTAAAGGAATCACACAGAGTTTGAACAGGTAGCTATAAGGTGCAGTGGATTTTATTCCAATAAAGTGTGTACATTCAGTGCATTTAAATTTTAGGCCAATATTGTCACTATTGTGTTTGCAGGTCTGAGAAGCAAGAAGCTGTTTTAAATATGGGTTCACTGAGTGAGCTGGTTGATGCAAGAGCATGACAGCTGAAAATTGTATAGGGATGTAGATTAATGAGAGATTTCTATCAATGTCTATGAATGGGAAAGTTTATATTACTTCTTGTTATTGTTGTTTGTTACCAGCCATTTGAATTTCATAATGCTCTTTCATCTCTAAAAACTTCTCTATCACAATCTTGGGCAGTAAACAATGTACAAGCTATGAGGTTTCATTGTCACCCAGGTCACTGGACTTAGTGCTTGCTGCATATCCACATGTTAGTAATTCAGCTAATCAGTTGACCACAATGACTTACTGACTTTACAAAATTAATACTGAAATTTGACAAATATTTTCCTTCTCTTGCAAAATAGGGACTACTTATTTTCAGTTACACACTGATTGCTTCTTAATGCATGTATCTGCATGGTGTTTGTTGTCATTATGTTCCATTTCAGTGATAAATGAAAGAATTAATTTTCCACATCTGTTGTATTTTCAGTTTCTTGGACATGTGTAGACTAAAGTCTCCTAAATCTTAATTTTCTAAAAATCATTGTTTGCTTTGGCAGTTAAATTACCTTCAGTGAGAAATACAAATGGTTCTCATTGTTACAAATCCTATGCTTGTCTAGTCCGGTCTTGCAGAAAACACATCAAGAAAACACATATTAATGGAAATTGTTTGAGGGATGGATTTTTACATGAGCTCATTCTAATGACAAGAGGCAATAACTATATATACTATTGAGACTTTTTCTCATTCCAAAGACAAAAGCATAGGACTTCTCTTAGGTTTTAGGTTATATCAAAGAATCCATAAGAATTTCTGGAATTTTTATAGCCTACCAGTAAGTATCTTCCTAGTCTTACAGATGGAGAAATAGAAAGGGGAGAAACAGCCCAGGTTCACTTAATATTTCTATTTTCCCCTTTTGATCTGTGTCTGATTGATATTCCACTTTATAGAGTAACAGCTGCTGTGGTAGGTGAAGTCAAACACTGACAAGTCAAAAATTTTGACTCTGAGTTTGAAGTACAAATTGATCACTGATCTTCATGGTTTGAAATATAGTTTTTGATGCTGTTAAATAACCAGTGATTATGATTTTTGTCTATTAATAATTACAATTAACATAAAAAATTGATGTTACTTTTTATCAAGCAGCACTTGTATGAAGCTTATGCAGTTCTTGTTAACAGGTCATTAGTTTCCACCTGTGCAATGAGTGTAACTTAACCATGGAATACAATCTTTCCACCTGTATAATATTAGTATACCTTGGATTTGTGCTGAAAACATTTTGCATCCTGTTCCTAATCTGCTGTCACGGCCCATCTTCAGCGTGTTTGTTGCTACTTATGCCTTTTTATTCTTGAGAGCTGTGCTGTCTCCATGCTTTGAGTTTCACTGTTGTGTCTCCTTTCTAAAGTCATGTCATCGACACAGACACTGGCTCGCAGCTCCTTCTTCACTTACTGTGGCGTGAGCCTCAGCCTCCAAACCCAGTACCTTCATGTAAAGTAGGTGAGGAAGTGGGGAGCACTAAGTCCCTGCTAAATCTCAGTCTACAGATTTGTTCATACTTCTAGAACCTAGCCTTGAAATACATAGCATGAAAAGACTAACAAAACCCTTTGTAAACCAAATAATTCCAATATACATTTTAACATAATGAAATATACGGAGTATTTTTTCCAGCTTAAGCTTTGCACTTAAGAAAGTGAACCCAGCTTTTTTTTTTTGTTAGACTTTATGTTCAACATTATTACTAAATAAAATGAGAACACTTCATGTTGAATTTTCCATTTATCAGTGACCGTTAAGAATTCATCTAGGCAAGTTTGGTGTTTCTTTTGTCTCATTTTTTTTCTTCCTCCATATTCTCCAAGATCTTTATAAAACACAGATTATTTAAACTGCTGTATCTTCTTTCAGGAGAGTAAACCACAAAACTCCCACAAAATGAATTTTGAAAAATGTTCCATGGATTTTTCTAAATTCTTTTTAATCCTAAGACATGATTACCAGAATTTCTGGGTAAAAACATTTAGAGATGCAATTTTTTTTTGCCTGTATAGGTAAGTCCTCTGGCAGTATATTTGCCAAAGTTCTTACGAAATGTACTGTTTTGCTAAATCTTAAATTTGTCACAGAGATGCTACAGTTTTACAATATTTTCTTGAAGATTTTTCAGTCCATTTGTACCTTCTGAGTGATTACTAGAGATAAGACAGTCTTACAAAGAGGATTCCAGGAAAATATTTGGGTTAAAAGTTTCATACTTTATTCTGGTAAATGCAGACTGATGTGCCCTAGAAACCTATATGTTTGATCATCCCAGATCTGTCAGTTAGAAAGAAGTACCATTCTATGGAGAAGGAATGAAAATGTCATGTTTGAAAATACCCTTAGAGATTCTGGGGCACAGCAGTTTATTTCTCAGGACTTTTCCTACTTTCTCTCCTTTATTCCCCACTTACTTTTTTGTTCCACTCCAACCTGTTTCTCTGTCTCCTTCCCTCTCTCTCTCTCCCTTCCCCCCCGCTTCCTTTAGATGGCCTTTGTAGTCACTTCAGACAGTATTCTAATGAACCTACAATCTTCGGATGTAGAATCCCCTTCAAATAACACCACCAAACATTATAACTGCATTTATTAATTGGACTGACCTGGAAGCAAGTGTAAGTAACTTTGTTGCCAACAAAGTAAAGATTAAATTGTTTGTGAGAAAATGTATATGAATGCATTGGACTGTAACAATATTTATTAATTTTTTAAGATCCTGGATTGAGTATATCTTTAGTCATAAGGAATAGAGAAAAATAGAAATTTCATACAGATACATTATAGCTGAATTTTCTAAGGTGAGTAGATACTTACTAATAAAAAGTCTTGACAAACAGTTGTTTGGACTTGTGATTAATGTCACAGTCAGCAGAAGGGTGGGATGGGTTGTTACTGTTCCTTATTACTTTGTGGTACAGAACTGTAATTTACATATTCTATAGGAATGGAAAATAGCCAAGGAGTAGATTTATTGCAGTGGCATTTATCACACTAGGTGTACTGTTATTAAAATATATCTGCATATGCAATAGTAATTCTGCCTGCCATTGTAGCATTGCAGGTGATGAGGATGACCCTGCTTTAAACTGGAGTTTCAGTTAGATGCACGAAGTTGCATCTGTCTTCTTGAGCCAAGTGAAGCAATTTCTAATCTAGAATCTGGTTCTTGGCATTGCTATATCTCTATTTTAGTGACAGTAAAACTATGAGCCTTTCTATAATGATACTGATTTAATATTAAATGATCGACATCTGAGGCACTGTGCATCTGTGAAGTATTTAGTTCCATCTCCTACAACCTCCTTTTCCTCTTAAGCTTTTCTCTTGAGAACCATACACTTGAGATGTCATGTGCAATTTTAAGAAGATTTTATGCAATTAATTCTTCTGCTTAAAAAGGGATCTAGCAGTTTATGGTTGCATGGTGAGATGCATGAGAGGCATTTAATGCGTACTGATTAGGCTTGGAA
The DNA here is from genome assembly GCA_013397975.1 of Machaerirhynchus nigripectus. Taxonomy (NCBI): domain Eukaryota; kingdom Metazoa; phylum Chordata; class Aves; order Passeriformes; family Dicruridae; genus Machaerirhynchus; species Machaerirhynchus nigripectus. Next base: position 33,574 of record VZRQ01000120.1, on the reverse strand, counting down.
TCTGAATACTGATTATTATGAGAGTGGAGAGATAAAGGAGATGCAGTTTACTTCTGGAATATGTTTTTACTATATGTATGTAATTTTTCTGACACTTTATATTGTTTTCCTTTGAGTTCACACTTTGTTGGAATAACACTGAAAGTCCAAATTATGAGAACATTGGGTTTTCTGTTAGTGTGGATTATTTTAGTGCTCATGGCAATATTGTAATAATTTTTAAATGTCCTTTTTGAAGTTGTGCCCTGAAAATAATGCATTGTAATAGCTTTTGCTATTAGAAGTATTACATTTTAAAAATAAAGTTTTGATAATGTTTAATAGGAGCTTTTGTGCCATTATGAGCTTACATTCTGGCATGAAAAGAATGCAGCAAAGGATATATAAAAGCCCACTAATTACCAGCATCCAATATCAATGTGAGAGAATTTTATAATTATTTGCAATTCGCTTTTGTGCCTGAGAATGATAGCATGAGAAACTTAGTTGGGAACTGACATTTTATTAGTCTTCTACTCTGCTTTTTCTTTCAAGTGAAGTATTACTTAGCTAATACTAGTTAGCTGGTAGTTAGACTTCTAACTGCTTTGGATGGTAAAGTAGGATAGAGATGTCTTTGAGGAATGCAGTGAGACACTGAGACTACACTTCATGTTTGCAGCATTCACATCTAGAGCCCATTCGTTACCTGCTGAGGTAGAAGTAAATGATATCCTTTTTTGACAAGGTAACCCACCTGGTTGATCAAGAGAAGGCAGTAGTTGTAATCTTTTTGGATTTCAGTAAAGCTTTCCATACTGTCTCTCAGAGCATCCTCCTGAACAAAATGTCCAGCCCACAGCTGGATAAACACAGCATGTGATGGGTGAGCAACTGGCTCATGGGTCAGGCATAAAGGTGAATTGGGGGGGCGGGGAAGGGGTTACATCAGAATGGTGTCCTGTCATTAGTGAGGTTCCACGGGGCTCCATCTGAGACCCTGTGCTCTTCAGCATCTTCATAAATGACTTGGACACAGGACTGGAAGGGATACTAAACAAGTTTGCAGATGATACAAAACTGGGAGGAGATGACTCCTTGAAGGCAGGGAGGCCCTGCAGAGAGACCTCAACAAATTAGAGAGATGGGCAGTCACCAACCATATGACAAGGGAAAGTGCCCAGATTCTGCACCTGGGATGGGGCAACCCTGGATGTACAGACAGACTGAGCAATGAGATGCTGGAAAGCAGTGCTGTGGAAAGGGACCTGGGGGTCCTGGTTGATGGAAAGTTGAATATGAGTCAGCAGTGCACAGGCAGCCAGAAGGGCTAACCATGTCCTGGGGTGCATCAGGCACAGCATCACCAGCCAGGCAAGGGAGGGGATTGTCCTGCTCTGCTTTGTAATGGGGAGACCTCACCTTGAGTATTGTGTGCAGTTTTGGTCACTGCAACATAAGAAGAATATTAAACCATTAGCATCCAAAGGAGGGCAGCAAAGATGGTGAAGGGCCTTGAGGGGAAGCTATCTGAAGAGTGGCTGAGGTCTCTTGGTCTGTTCAGCCTTGAGAAGAGGATGCTGAGGGGAGACCTCATTGCAGTCTACAACATCCTTGTGAGGGGAAGAGAAGGGCAGGCACTGATCTCTTTCTCTTATCTGTAGCGGCCAGTGACAGGACCCGAGAGAATGGCCTGAAGCTGTCTCAGAGGAGGTTTAGGTTGGGTATTAGAAAAAGGTTCTCCACCCAGAGGATGGGTGGGCACTGAAAGAGGCTCCCCAGGGAAGTGGTCACAGCACCAAAACTGACAGAGTTCAAGAAGCCTTTGGACAATGCTCTTGGGCACATGGTGTCATTCTGTGATGGTGGTGTGCAGGACCAGGAGTTGGACTTGAAGATCCTTGTGGGTACCTTCCAATTTAGCATATTCTGTGATTCTGTAAAAAAGTCAGTGGGATTTAGAAAGAGAGACTTTGCATTATAAACATGTTGTCTAAATGTCTATGAAAAGAATGTGAAGGGGCTAATTTAGCTGCAAATGCCTGCATTGCACATATCTAAACTTAGATTGATGTACTTAAGATGCTCACTCTCTTGCCAGAGTTTCTTTATACAAGGCATCAGGATAGGACAGGATGTCACGTTTCACTGTGGGGAACTGAGAGGAGTTCTTTTAAAATGGATGGTCTAGGATGAAATTAAGGCAAACAAGACAAATATTGTATCTGAGAACAGTTTATTGGTAACAAAAAGGGCGTTGCCCTATTAAAGAAGAGTAGAAAAGACAGAGGAGGAGGAAGGAAAAGGGTGGGGAGAAGAGAGGAGAGAGAGAGAAGAAGCGGGCGTTACCACCAGAGGAGCAGGGTGTGCCGCTGACATCCAAGCAGTGGGGGGTGTGTGCACGCTGCCTGGTGGGGGAAGCTTGCACAGCTGTCAGCGGGGTGCAGCTCCACAGGCACAGCTCCTGCATTGACGAACGACCCGGACATAGGGTGACTGGGCACTTGGGCACTCGGTGCAGAGACCTGGACAGGGTCACAGCAGGGATCGTGGCGTCCGGGTGGATCGGCAAAGCAAGGTGAGAGGCGGGCAGGAACGCAGGGATGAAGCAGGCAGGGCGTTGGACAGGAAGACAGGGAGGCAGGACAGGTGATGGGAAGCTCAGAGGTCAGCCAGTGTCCAGCCAAACATCCAGCAAGAGGGAGGAAAAGTGAGCCAGGGTGAGCAAGGGCTAGCAAGAGCAGAAAAGCCAAAAAGCAGGTTAGAGCTAGGGCAAAAAACACCAAAAAAAGCCAGGCTAGAGCCAGGCCAAGCAGCAACAAGATCCCAGAGTTTGTGACAGTTACTTTTATACCCCCCGGCTCCTCCCAAAGTCCACCTGCTGACAGGACACATTTGGCCCAGTCCAATGCTCCGCTGTAGTCCATTGGTGGAGACCTTTTGCCATCTGATCGGAGAACCTCTAGGGAGGGTACAGGGTCCTGGGTGTTCCCCTGCTGACTGCCTGTCCCATGTGAGATAGGAAATGGTTGCCAGGCAAAATCACCCCAGAGACAGGGCTTTCTTCCATCCTCTCCTGGTTGCCTCCTGCAAGTGGAATGTATACAACCCCTCCCCCACATGTCTCTGACAACCAGTGTTGAGACAGAAATCAAAATTAAATTGGTTCCTCACACAGGATATTCAAGAAGAGTGCTCTGGGTGACATTGTTCCATGTTGGAAAACTATGTCTACAATGGCATAAAGATAATAATTACCAGTGGGGCTTTGGACAGATATTTGTTTTCAGTGTGGGTAAAGGATCTCATTATTACAATTTTAATGACATTCTTGAAATGTGGAAGGGTTTATAGTGGCAAATGTCAGACATTTTTTGTAATGTTCAACATCAAAAAGTCACACTGCCATTAGGTGAAAGAGTTACAGTAGCTCTTGTATAGTTTTATATTATTTTGATTTGACTGTAATTCTCAAACAGAAAAACAAATTTTGTTGGTTATAATTAGGTTAGGATTAGGTGTTTTCCATACTTTTCAGACTACCAACCTGGACTAAACTCTGATGTAAAATACCAATGGTAATTTTTCCTGACTGAATACAACTCCAAAGCTAGGTTAGATTTTTAACTTAGATTGGAATGAGAGGTGAAATTTTCTCAGTTGTGAGACAGAGACTGCTTTCTTAAACCAACATCTAATACATAAGGAAAACTGTGAAAGAAAAGATTTTAGGATGAAATTTTGGATACTGAGTAGTTTGAGCAAGATTAAATAATGTTCGTGAAGCTAGGAGCTTCATATTTCATCTGCCCATCATCATGATCCATTCTTTCAATGAGAAACATCTGATTTTAAGGTCTCTGAAGACTTTTGCTGAGTTGTTTGTAATGAAAGTAACCAAATAACATTGGTATAAATATGGCTTTCCTATTTCTTGTGGTATATAAGGATAAAACAAATGAGGACAAATGTGCTTATGTGGATGGTAGGACCTGGTTTATAAATAGTTATAAATGCAACATTTTCTTTTAAAAAAATTAGGAAAGGCCTTTTCCCTTACTCATGTATTTTTCTTAGCTCACGTCTTGCATATGTGTTGAAATGATGGAACAAAATTCAGACATAATTTCAAACATATATTTATATAACAGCTTTTAGCACCCGTCTCCTAATTTTTCTGTTGGTTTTCTGATCAATGAAAGTGAAACTACTACTGTTTAGAGAGCTGAGCTAGTTAGTTGAATGACACCTTGCTATCCTGCTTCTGCTTCTCACAAAACACATCGAAGTGTAACCAGAACTTTGTCATTTTTAAACACACCTTGTAGATAATAAACAGCATCTCTATCATGAAATACTGTATATCATTGTCAGAATGGTGCTAAGAAAGAGTATGTAAGAGTTGGCAATGTTTTTCCTGCTGAAGCTGAACTGAAAGAGTGTGACGGAAAACTAGCTGCAAGAATTGCTGCTTTTGTGTTACTGCAGGTTTAATAAGACAAAAAAAGCTTGTGTTGACTTGCCACAGTTTCTATTGGGACTTCTTAGTCAGAAGAAGTGTTTTCTGCCTTCTGTGATGCAGTGGCATATATAAGATTTTTGGAAATGCATAGTGGGCTTTACCCCCTACCTCCTTACTTAGCGAAAAATGAACATACACATTGATAGTCTGATTTTCCTTGTTACTGCCTGGGGCAATGCCAGGTCGAAAAGATTTGTGGGCTACATCAGCAGATGGGGAAGTAATGATAATTAATTGCCTTAATGTGCTCAAACCTGATGCAAATGAATTTTTAATTATTCTCTAAGATTTATGCAATCTATTTTCCAAAGCCTAGAGTGGAGAAGCAGGTAGACTGGGATTTGTTGACATCTATTTCATGGTTCTTTCCAGAACTTTGCAAGTCTCATCTTTCCAGTTGACTCAGATTAATATTTAAGCACTGTGTCTTTCCCACAAGAATTAGATTAATGCATTTGACTGTTTTTCTGGGTAACCCTTTCCAGTTGCAGTCTAATGCATTGCACACATTGTGAAGTGGAAAAGTAACTGGTTTAACTGAGTTCAGGTCGTCATGTTTTGAAAGCTGTTCCCCCTTTGAACTTTACTCTTTCTGTTTAAAAAAAAATCGTGTTAGCAGAGTACATTTTAGTTTATACATAACATTTACAGCTTTTATGCTGCAGTATGCTTCAATCATAAATTTCACGGTAGAAATTTCGTGCATTGTTTCCGGTTAAAAGCGTGAATGTGGTTTACAAAGAGGGTGTTAGTTCACTTGGAAAACTGCAGCTTCTGGTAAGGCACTGGTAATTTTGTGTTCCTTGCATTCTACATTAATTACTGACTTCTAAACACAGATAGAAAGCAGATTTTGTCTGAAGAGAAGCTCTCTATAAATCAGGAATCCTCTGATTTGACACAGAATTTCTGATGTAGTGTTACATTATTTTAAAAAAAGTAAGTTATATGACATATCATGTGTGAGATACTCAATGTCTGAGTCAGTGTTTGCATCATATAATATTTGAGGTAGTTTGAGGTAGTGTGAAGTTTCCATGTGATATATAAAATGAATGTTAACATTGTTTTCACCAAGCATCATAATTATACTTTTTGAATTAGAAAGGGGCAGGACTTGTATTAGATTATTGTGTTCAGTTTTGGGCCTTCGTCCACAAGAAAACAGCATGCCAACAGTAACTTCAATACTGTCATGGTTTGACCCTGGGTTGATGGACAGTTGTATAGACCAATAGCACTTCTCGAAATTCACATATTTAAACCAGGTGGAAGCCCAGGAAATCTCTCTTCCTTCCGGCTTTCGAGCTGGAAACAGGGCTCTGGCCGGCAGGCCAGGCTGGGCCTGGTTAGGCCAGGCTGGGCCTGGTTAGGCCTGGCTGGGCCTGGCCGGGCCTGACCACTCAGCCCCAGCAGGGGCTGGGGCCAGGCCCACGGCTCCGTGAGGGCCGGGATGCC
>VZRQ01000120.1:10846-26867 GCA_013397975.1 Machaerirhynchus nigripectus | reverse complement strand
GGAGGATGGGGGGAAGAGAATTGTTCTAAAGGTGTAATTTGACTCTTAATAATTTTTTTTTTCTTTTAGTTCTAGTAATAAACTTCTTCATGTTCTTTAAGTTTAGAGCCTGCTTTGCATTCCTCCTAATTCTTATCTCACAAAAGGTAAAAAATGTGAACCAACTCACTACAAATACTAGCAGGTTTAAGTTCAATCTATCAAGGTCCATATTAGAAAATTCTTAAGAGTCTGCAGTTTTAAACCACTGGATTGATTGATCTTCTAAGGTACTTCTTAGGACTATGAACACCAGTCCTGGTACTGAGTGGTCAAAATGAAGAAAGTGAGAAAGCTTTCTACCTTCTAAGGAGAATGTTAACATTATACTTTGAACGGAAACTTATCGAGAAATCAGATCCACCTTGGTGTTTCTTTTTTGGATCTAATTAAAGCGTTTGCAAATTTTGTCTGATAGTTTTACAAGGCTCACACACAATCACAAAAATGTTTAAGTCTTACTTTTGTCAAGAGGGAGGAGAATATAGTGTACTGAAATCAAGCAATGGTTTTAGAAGTAAGTGTCTGTTGGATAAATCTGTTTTTTTCAAGTAGTTAAGCAGACTCAAGAAGCATCTATTTCAGTTGAGTTCCAGGGAAATCCAGGTGTCGCTGAGTAGTCATGAGTCAGGATACATAACTAGGTAAGCTAGTTTCCTGATAACTTAGACACCATGCTAAGGAGTTGGAAAGTCAAAGCCACCTTATGCACACATACTCCTTTCAGAAAGCAGAAGCTTCTCAGTTATGATTTTCAGCCTCATCTTCAAGTCAATTTTCCCCACTACAAAAGTGATAAGATAGCACTTGCTGTTAGACAAAACTTAAGAAGATATTACTGGAAAATCAACTGAAGATTTGTCAAGAGTTTTAGGAGAATTTGTGGCTTTTTGGAGAACGCCTGTAATAAAGATAGCCCTTAGACAAGAATAGAAAAAAAAAAAAAAAAAAAAAAAAAAGAAAAAAAAAAAAAAAGAAAAAGAGAGAAAGAGAAAAAAAAAAGAAAAAGAGAAAAAAGAAAAAGAGAAAAAAAGAGATAAAGAATGAAAAAGAAAAAGTAGTGTAATGTCAAAGAATTTTCAGGAACTGGAGAAAGAGGAGAAAATCTGGATAAATGGAATTGCTTAAAAAGACTGTCTGAACTTCCCGGGACTATTTTTGCTGTGACTTTCACTCCTTGTTATAATTTCTACTGTTTTAGCAGCGTCTGGAGAAAATCCTTGGGGTAACAGGGGACATTCTTTGTCTGAATACTATATGACCTGCCAGTGAGAGCCGTTCCTTGCATCTTGTTTTCCCTCTTGTAAAAATAGACAGTCTGGCTTATCTTTTATGTCACCAGTTCTTATTTGCTTAACTCCTATAAGCTGGCAGTCACTACTGTTACACACATGAATGACCACAGAATGAATGCTTCTTGAATCCCGAAACAAGCATACTTGGTTTGCTTGTTTCAAACACAGCTGGTTATTTAAAAGGTTGCCAGAATAAGCTGTTTCAAAGCATGTGTCTTGTTTTGAGGAGATGCTAAATACTGGCAAGGATACAGCCACCTATATCAAATATGTGCCAAATATGCTGCTTGAACTAAGTTATATACTGTAAGGTAAAATCTAATGTTCTGAAAAAAATTGCATGAAACAGTTCATATCAGACATAACTATATGTCAAGACATCTTTTCCAGTAATATTCAAACCATAATTCTAAAAAAGGATATTTCTATAAGAACTCCAAATTAAAATTATGTCAAGCATTTTTTCTTTAGATTTTCTAATATAGGATTCTGAAATATTGTGATATTATTTTTACAATTCTACAAAGATTTATGTTTATTCTAGAAGATAGTCACAAGAGATATAAGGTGAAATTTTAACTCTGTTTAGTCCTGCATTAGGCAGCTTTTATTTCAAAAATACATAGAACCTGCTCTTCTAATGATGTGAATGGGTGTAAGTAATACAGAATTAAATTGTTTCTAGCTTGGAGCTTGGATTCAACAAGAATCCTCACAGCATCCTTCTGGAGTAGTTGTTCACCTGTGAGATAAGCAGGTTGCTGTGTGATGGGTGAAAAACTGACTGAAAAGCAGGGCTCAGAAGGCTGTAGTGGACAGGGCTACATCTGTCTGCTGACCAGTCACCAGCAGTGTTCCTCAGGGATCAACTCTAGGGGCCAGTCCTGTTCAAAATGTTTCTCAGTGATCTGGATATAGGAGTTGAGTGCACCACTAGCAAGTTTGCTGATGATACCAAATGGACAAGGGGCTTTGAAGAGGGATCTAGATAGAATGGAGAAGTGGGCGATGATTAAAATAGCTAAAAACTAAACAAGACCAAATGCTGGATTTTGCACCCAAGATGGAGTGATGCTGGGCACAAGTCTACACTGGAAGAGGAGTAGCTGGAGAGCATCCCTGCAAAAAAGGACCTGGGTTGCTGGTCATCACAGGCTTGATAAGAGTCAATGTGCTTGGCAGCCAAGAGCAAACTGTATCCTGGGGTGCATGAAACACAACACTACCAACTGGTAAAAAGGGGTGATTATCCTGCTGTATTTAGTGCTCATGCAGCCTTACCTGGAGTAATGTGTGCAGTTTCGGGCCCAAGCATTTCAAAAGAATGGTAAGGTAATTGAATGTGTCTCAAGGAGATCACAAAACTAGGGAAGGAGCTGGAAGGAATGTCCTATGAGAAAAAAAGGGAGGATGATTTCACTGCTCCCTGCAGCTTCCTGAGGAGGGGAAGTGGAGAGGTAGATGCTAATCCTTTCTCCCTCGTACCCAGTGCCAGGACACATGGGAACGGCTCAAAGATATGTCCAGGATGCATGGGAATGGCTCAAAGCCGTGTCCATCAGGGAAGGTTCACACTCGACATGAGGAAACATTTCTTTATTGAAGGGGTCTTCAAACACTGAAACAGACTTCCTGAAGAGGTGGTCAATGCCCCAAGCCTGTCAGTGTTAAAGAGGCATTTGGAAAATGCCCATAATAACATGCTTTAACTATTGGTCAGCCATGAAGTGGTCAGGTAGTTGGACTCAATGATCATTGTAGACCCCTTCTAACTCAACTCAACTGTTCCATTCTTATTCTTATTCTTATTCTTATTCTTATTCTTATTCTTATTCTTATCCTTATCCTTATCCTTATCCTTATCCTTATCCTTATCCTTATTCTTACTATTCTTCTTCATTTTTACCTCCTTCTTTCCCTACCAGCACATGCTGCAGAAATCTCTGGTGACATATCTTCTCAGCCCTGAATTAGCAGGTAGGATTAGATGAATAACCATGTCTCAGCCTAGGCATTGGCTCTGTCACTTTGTGGAAAGGAGATACGTACCTTCTGATGGGGAGCAAGAGCTGTGTGGTGTCTCAAGATTTGACCATCTGAACAGATTGGCAAAAAGCAAATGTGAAGTTAGATTTTAAAAATTCTTCTGTGTTCATCCAGTTTCTTTGGGTTTCCCCAGGACTGCAAAACTCCACAGTGGCAAGGCTCAAAAATCAAGCCCTAAGTCTGATGCAGGATTTATTCTTGAACTTAGTAGTTGCAAATCATTTGGAGGTGAGTAATACCTGTTCATTTCCCCATGGATTTTTTTCTCCTTTTACTTATGTATAGAAATGTATTGGCTGTTTCCCTCAGAAAAAGCAGATAAACAGAAAGAGCTTGAGAACAGTACACCATCACAGCTAAGGTCCATGTGGCCCAATACTCTGTCTTCAAAGTGTCCAGCCATCAGTGTCTGAAGGAGAGCCTGTGAGCCGTGCAAGATTACTTCTGTCAGGGTCTTGGGGGTGCTTAATGGCTAGTACTGCCTCGCCTGGTACCCCCACCCCCTCTGTTTCCTCCCAAAGGCCCAGGGGGGCTTTCAGTCCCTGCCTGAGTGGTGCTGTAGGTGTGCCTGTCTCTGACCCTCTCTCTTGCATGGGCCTGTGCGAGGAGCCAGTTTAGTTTTGATTTGCCTCAACAATGCTTGTCAGAGGCACGTGGAGGAGGGGTTGTACATGTGCCACTGGCAGGAGGCAACTAGAAGAGGCCTTGTCTCTGGGATGACTTTGCCTGGCAACACCTCCCATGGGACAGTCAGCAGGAGACACTAAACTCCCCAGAGTGGCTTCTCCAATCAGATGGCAAAAAGTCTCCACTAATAGGCTGCAGTGGGACATTGGACTGGGCCAATGGTCTCCTACCGGCAGGAAGACCTCAGGAGGAGCAGGGGGCATAGAAAGGAGCTGCATCACAAGCTGTGGGGGCTTTTTGGCTGGAAGTTTCTTTTGAGACTTGCTTTTTGGCTGGGGCCTTTGGGTCTTATGCTTTTTACTTTCTGGGACCTTTTGGAGACTTGTCTTTTGGCCAGGGACTTATGAGACTCTGTGTTTTGCTACTCGCTGGGGCTCACTGCTTCTTGCTGCTGTTTGTTGTCTCTCTCATTCCCTCCTTTGCCCTGGCCCCAGCCTGCCTTTTGGCTCTTCTGCCCTCACTGGCTCTTACTCGCCCTTGTGCCTGTCCTGCCTCCCTGTGTCCCTGACCAATGCCCTTCCTGCTTCGTCTCTGTGTCCCTGCCTGAGCCACCTGTGTCCAACCCTGCCTGCCTCTGAGCCAGCCTGCTACCGTGATCCTCACGGCGACCCTGTCCAGAGTGCCCCCTTATCTCGTGTCCGGTTGCCCATCACCATAGGAGCCATCCACAGGCAGTCAGCGTGCAGACCTCCTGCCTCGTGGACATCAACGGCATTCCCCGACCTCCAGTGGTAATGCCCTCTTTTCGGTCGCTCTCTCTCTCTCCCTCTCTCCACCCCCCCACCCCCCCATTCCTTGCTCTTTCTTTCCTCCTCTTGCTCTGTCTTTTCTAGCCCTCTTTAGTAGAGTAACTTCTTTTTCTTTTGTTTTTTCATTACCAGTAAACGGTTCTCAGATGCGTTTGCCTTGTTTGGCTTAATTTTGGTCCTGACCATCTAATTCTAAAATAACTCCTCACAGTTTTCCTCAGTGGAATGTGACAGCCTGACATCTGCACTGCAGAGACCTGCTCTCTTGGAGCCTAAGACCTAGGTTGTAGCTTTTCATGCAGAATTCTAGATGCAACATAGCATAATTATTCTCTTCCCTAGACTCACAGTATGTCAAGTAACAATGAGACTGTTATTTGCCTGAAATACCAGGGTTTTTTTCAGGTCCAAAATGCATTTTCAAATACCAGATCAGAAAGGTTACAAGTGGAAACAGGGGTTTGTTTTATTTTAATTTCATTTTTCTGAATCTGCTTCACTAATGCCTGTGATGCTCACAGGCATTAATATAGTGTATACATGTAGCCAGGAGCAAACTGATGCACCCTTCAGCTTAGCTTCTTGCATGCATCTCTTGCATTCCGGTAAAGGAAAGCCACAGAGCCTCTGAGGGCAACATCAAGAATACAGTCCCTGTTTTCTGAAGAGTGAGAACATGAAGAATGATTGGAACCAAACAACACATATACTCAGAAAGACGTGTGTGGTATTTTCAAAAGTAGGACATGTATCAATGAAAAGCACACTTTTTGCTTTCCGAAACTTGCTCTGTTTTGTTTCTTGGGCAGTGGTGCATGAAAAGCACTCTAATACCTATACTTGTGTTGCATGGAGGGAGAGCTGGAAAGTGGCAGCTTTGGATGATGCAGCAAGCCTGGAGGCCTTCCAAGCACAGGATGTTTTGCACAAGCAAGAAGACCTGGGTTGCCTTGGGGGTGCAAGTGCAGCAGGCAAGAACCAAGACACAAGGGCCCAGAGATGCTCTGACAAGGGACTGTGCTTAGTGCTACAGAGGACAAGAAGCAGTCCCCAGGGGCCACCTTTGGGGCTCACCTTGAGAAATCTAGGAAGTTTCTTCCCCCATTTTCTAAAATCTAAATTCCCAAAAATCTGGACAATAATTTTTTAAAAGGATATTTCTTGTATCTTACAAATCCATTGGCTAAAAAAATGATCTGTCCATATTTATAAAGGTTATTCTACAAAAGTGAGGAAATACAATGTCCTTACACCAGTGGGTATGAGTAAACTGTTGGAGGTTTTTAACTGGCTCTGTGAGCTGTGTTTTCCTATTATCCTATAAATGGGCTATGATATCTGTTGCTACATTTACAATAATACAGATTGAAGATTTGGCCCATAAGGGATTCCTGTAGCATTCACAGGCTTCACTGAATTAATGGAGGAGTGAGATTATGACCCTAATTCTGTGAATAGATTCTCCAAGTTCAGAAGACAGCAAGAACAGAACCATATTTTGCACTCTAGAGTTTTTTTATTACTTTTGCAAAGAAATAGAGAACTGTCACTGGAATAAGTGCAAGACTGAAAGATGAAGTGATCCATTACATATGTAGGGATGAGGGAGGGGATCCTAGTCAGTTAGAAAGGGCATGTCTTTTCCACTAGATATTTTGCAAACTGTCACATTATTTGTATTTCTGTATGTGCTCCCTTAAAATATGTGTGACCATTCTTATATGACAAGGAAATGTGGAAAATTCTACCTCTCATTTTCAGAAGCTCTGCAGACACACTGATGGTGTACTAGGTATCATCCCTGAGTAACCAAGTGCTATGTGGGGATATTGAGATATAAAATTAAATATGAATGTATTCTTTTAAATTACTCAGCTAAATCGGAAACACTATATATTGACAATGTTGTTTTAATATTTAAATGTACATATTTCAATATAAATTTTTCATTTTCACCCTGATTAAAAAATTTCAAAGAGAAATATTTTTCTCTGAAGAAGTGTCAGCTTCTTTTCTGTCTTATGCAGAATCACGGACTCACAAAATGATTCGGACTGGAAGGGACCTCTGGAGAACATCTAACCAAACACCCCTACTAAAGCAGGCTTATCTAGAGGAGGTTGCACAGGAACACATTCAAGCAGGTTTTGAGTATCGCCAGGGAAGGAAACTGTACAGCCTTTCTCGGCAGCCTTTTCCAGTGCTCTCTTATCCTCTAAGAAAAATTTTCCCCATATGCAGATAGGTCTTCCTGTGTTTCAGTTTGTTTGAAACTGATATGCTAAATTTAGTAGAATATTCAAAGATAATTTGATAGATAACAAAGAACTTCAGGAAGACAAGTCTGAAAAACAATTTTGAAATTGTCATTTTCCATGATTTTTGCTGATTTAAAAAATACTTCTTTTTTCTGAAATCTTACAACTGTTCAGTATTTCTCAACCAAGATCTGTTCAAGTATTTTTTTCACAAACACTACTGTAGCAAATCAGAAGGTTTCATTTATGAAGATATATGCATCTATCTCTACACTAATCTTGCCGTAGTTGAAAAGTGAAGAAAACACCTGATTCTAAAACTTCTATAATAAAAGTCAGTGACAACATTTTCTTTGATGTTAATGCAAGCAATCTCTTTAATTTAAAAAAAAAAAAACAAAAACGTAAATCATATCAGTAATGCACATACTGAATTTTGGAAAGTTGTTGTTCCAGAAAGACTAGAGAATGTTGAAAGGCTTCATGGGTAAACTGTCAAATACAAACTGAATAACCAGTTCTAGTGGAAGGTGTACCTGCACATGGCAGGGGAATTGGAACTAGATGATCTTTAAGATCCCTTCCAACCCAAAACATTCTGTGATTCTATGTTTCTATAAATGTTACCTCATGATATGTAGCATAAATTAAGAACATTCCCCTGTATTATAGTTATTTTGATTGTGTATGTGAAATAGTCAAATTCGTACCCATGTTTCATAACTCTTTGTGCATTTCTACATCTGATATTTTAAAAGGGCAGTGGTTAAATTTGTTTTGGGGAATGGAATGTCTTTGTTGATGCTATAAGGACAATCCAAACTCTTCCAGACAAAACATGGATTTTTTTTTGCTTAGTTGAAGAACACAGAGAACGAGCCAAATAAAACCCATATGCTTGTCTTCCCAGAGAACACTGTGTCAAAAGTAAGTTTCAAACACAGAAATAACTATTTTAATTAAAGAATTTTGTGTTCTATCTTCTTTTTTCCCCCTCTATTTACATTGGGTTTTAACTCTCTAGCCGAAGAAAGACAATGCCATCCTGGCCTGTATCAGCACTAATGTGGCCAGCAGGATCATTGATGGTCCTCCTGTACTCGCCACTGGTGAGGTCACACCTCAAGTGCTGTATCCAGTTTTGGGCCTCTCACTTCAAGAAAGACATTGAGGTGCTGGAGGGTGTCCAGAGAAGGGCAATGGAGCTGGTGAACAGTCTGTAGCGCAAGTGTAATGAGGAGTAGCTGAGGGAGCTGGGGTTGTTTAGCCTGGAGGAAAGGAAGATCGGGGGGATCTTATCACTCTCTACAACTACCTGAAAGGAGAGTGTAGCCAGATGGGAGTCAGTCTCTTCTCCCAAGGAGCAGGAGATTGGACAAGAGGAACTGTCATGATAGGACAAGAATTAATAGATACAAATTGAAAGGGGCAATTTAGGCTGGATACTAGGAACTCTTTAATGTCAGGGTGGTGAGACACTGGACCAGGTTGCCCAAGGAGGTTGTGGATGCCCCAACCCTGGCAGTGCTAAAGACCAGGCTGGATAATTCTTGAGCAACCTGATCTAGTGGGAAGTGTCCCTGCCCATGGCAGAAGAGTCTGGGACTAGATGATCTTTAAGGTCCCTTCCAACCCTTAATATTCTATGATTTTATGATTCCTTCTTTGTCATAGTGCAGGCATCCCTGTGTCACACCAGAAAGCACAAAAGATTCAGCAGTCTAGCCACTGTTGGAGCCACTTCAAAAGATCTGGTTAAGCTGAAGTGATAATAGACACAAAGAATCCACATGAAAACCCAACTCAGCAATTCTGCTGAAATCAGCCCTGACTAGGTAAAATGTTATTCCTGCAGTGGGAGATCGCTCACAACCCACTCACTTAAAGAAACCCACCAGCTTACAAGGAGAGAAAGACTGAGCCTGGGACTAAGCAGCATTAGAAGCGAGGGAATCATTTAACCAGTTGAATAAGAGAACTGTGTAGCCAATGAGCATTAATTCCTTTGTTTGCCAAAAGGTATAAACAGTGAAAAGTTTTGAACAACCTTGGGTCCCTCCACCACTGAGAAATTCAGCGTGAAGAAGGACTAACAGAACACCACTGAATCTATGGGTGGTGACTATCTACTGCCTAATCTCTCTTCTATCTCTCTCTCCCTCTCATTCTCTCTCTCCCTCATCCTCTCTCTCTCCCCTCTCTCCTGCCCCCTCACGTTATATTATTAAATAAAATCTGTATTATGACTTAAGCATATGGTCTCGTTTGCACCTTAATTTGGATAGAGATATCTCTGTATACATCAGATCATAACACCAAGTGAGCCAGAATCTGAGCATGAGTTAAATGAATAGTCATAAACAAAAAACTCCAATGTACTTTTTCTTCCCTCTGGGGAAGAAGACTATTTCCATCACCTGTTTCAAACACTAATGAATTACTTCTTCATCTTATCACCTTCATCTTCAAATTTTGTAACTGAATGTGAAGAAGGCCAGAGTTGAGAGTGTTTTTACTTAACTGTAAGTCTAGGACTTTTTGTCTCCTGGAAGGAGAATAATGAGGTTAATTACCTAATTTGTATATCTTTCTTACAGAAACCTGTCTTACTGTCCTGGGAAACCCAAAATGATATTGTATACTATATATATCTGTGCCCAAAAATTGTTACTGCCTCTCTAAGACCTGGCACTACGGCCAGAAAAGGAACAGCAGGGGCAGAGAGGGCAGGGGCTGCCCAGGCAATTTAAGTCAGAGTTCGAAAGCTGGACTCGCTCTCTTTCTCCTGGTGGCTTTTGCTCAAGGCAGAGGCTCCGTTTTCTCAGAGGTTGTTTCCAGTGCGTTTTTTCTGGGCTTGCAACTCAGAAAAATGCATTACACAATCAGAAACGTGGGGGTTTTTAAAAAAAAAAAAAAAAAAAAAAAAAAATTTTTTACACTTGTCGGGATNAAAAAAAAAAAAAAAGTGAATTTTCTAAGCTCTGCTGGCAATGTGAAACCTGAGCTGTCCTGGGGCTGGACCACCCCACGTTGGTCTGGGAGGCTGTTTCTTCCCTGCCCAACTCACCAGTGGTTCAGAAACAGCAGCACCAAACCCAGCTGAGTCCAGCAAGTGGCAGCAGGAAGTGGCAGGCAGCCGAGCTGATCCCACACATGCTGGCAATACCCATCTGCCACTAGAACAGCTTTGTAAGCTCCTACCTTCCCAGGAGGGTTTCTTTTGTCCACCATCCTTTCCCTTTGTCTCCCAGACTGCACGGTCTCCTGCAAGGATCGCCATCTTTGTGCGGGGAAATGAGCACCACATTCCCTTTGTCTTTTGGGCCACGAGGTCAGCTGTGGGAGCTGCCATTTTGGGAATGTGGGTGTATCCTGCCATCTTGGGTCTCTCTTTAGTAATTTTTCATCTAGTGATTATTTCCTCGGTGTGTGTGTGTATGTGGTTGGTTGGGTTTTGGGTTGTTTGTTTTGGCTGTTGCTCTTTTACTTGTTAGTAAAGTGTTATATTTTCACTTATGTCTACTTGTATTCGTTCCATATTGGTGGAAAGGAATTGGTTAAAGAAGAGGGGGAAGAACTGAAGTTTGAGTGTTCGCCTTAAATTGTCTTAAACTAAGACAATTACCTTTCTCCTTTTTCCTGAGAACTATAAAATATTTACATTTCCTAGTTTTCTTCCATGAGTAGAACATTTGCCAAAACATAACCATCAAAATACTTTTCCTGTCCTATTTGCAGCCTGGTTGGAAACAGGAAGTACCAGGAACCTGATGCCAAACTGATTTTTGCCTTCTTTCTTTTATATATTCTCTGTATTCTTTACATATATAATTGTAGCTCTATTATTTATTCTAGCTAGCTTCAGTAGTTTTCTTTACCCTACCCAACAGGCAGAAAGACAAAACACATTCCAAGGCTCTTACCTTATTTTCCTGGCAACCAAGGTTGAGACCAGCTCTTTGAGACATATGTTCATAAATGAAGTTTAGTTCCCATCTGAGGGGGAGGATTTAGAAGGGGCTTGAACTGGGGGAAATTGCCTCACACTTGTATCTCTAATTGGTGATTTCTGTCAATTATGATAATTTGCTAAACATATAAAACTGCATTCACGCTGTAGAGAGGTGGGCATTTTGTGGACATTTTCCATATCTACCCCTGGAGGACCCAGTAAAGAACAGCCTTTATATTACATCCTTAACTAATATTATCTCAAAAGTGATATGATCTCAAAACTAATATTATCTCAAAATTTCTAGGTTCTCTAAGGCATCTATCTGACAAGGCTTCCTAAACTTCTGGCACTCCTTTCCTAATTCTAAAAAGCTAAAATCTTCTATTTGTGCTGACAAACATAAGAAATCCTTTGCTCAAAGCTCATGAAAACCTCTTTTATCTGCAGAGTCACATAGTATTCCTTATAAATTACTTTTAAAAAATTTTTATGTTTAAAAGATAAAAAGAAATGTATTTGCATTTTAAAAAAACTTTCACTTCAAAGTGATTTATGAGTTTGCCCTAAAATTCCTCAAGTGTTCCAAAGCTCTTATTTACATAAAGCAGTAATGTCTATGATGACTTCTTATGAACTATAACTTCATATTTTTAAAGTTCACTGTCAAAGACAGAAAAATAATAATAAACATCTGCATATTAAGGAGTGTATTCTCTTTGCTTTTGAAGTGTAAGGTTCAGTTTATCTCATGCAGCTTAAATTACAAACAAACACAAATAAAGGACAGAAAAAGCTTAAGTAACTTTTAAACTTTATTCGACAATGGTTTTATGTTTGTGTTAGAACCTAATTTTAGACTTTAAATGGCTCTATAATTTTTAATGGAATATTGTCGTTGAAATTGAACTAAAGCTTTCATAGACTTCAGTATTAGACAGACAAACATCCCGGCGGACTCTATAGCTGGATTTCATCTGGTTGTCTCTTTGATGATACTTTAATCAGTCAGGAGTCCGAATTGAAATACAGCTGAGAAACACATAAACAACAGAAAGTATTTATTACATTTTGGGTTTTATCTTATCACTGCTGATAAAATAAAACTGTCCCTTGCAAGGAATTGAGAGCAATGCAAATACTGCTTCATAACCTTGTGTAGCCACCTAATGAGGAACTGTTTGCAAAAAAATGAATTGACAAGTCTCAGTAATTTATACAATACTACTGCAGTTCTGTTGTTTTTATCAGACAATATACAACAGACTATAACACTTCAAAGATGAAAAGAAACATTTTTTTGTCATACTGACTGACATTCTAAATAGAATTTATGAAAGTCAGAATGAGTTACAAGGAAAAAGAAATTGACCACGGAAGTGTTTAAGAAGGGAAGGCTACTAGAATGCTTCAAATATATTGCTTTTAGTAAAAAACTCTGCTTTCATTCTTGAACCAAAGATCTGATCTTTTTGAACTCCAGAATTCACATTAAGAAATTTTCCTTTCCTTTTAGTCTCACCATACCCACAAATCATGTGTTTAAGTGTACATGACCGTTTCTTTCCTTTTTTCCTTTTTTCCTTTCTCCCTTCCCTTCCTCTCCCCTCCCCTTCCCAATTCAGGTTCAAGACTTATAAAATCACAGAATGGCTTGGGTCAGAACAGACCTTATAGATTCACCTAGTTCCAACCACCCTGCCTTGATCAGGGACACCTACCACTAGACCAGGTTGCTCAGACTTCCATCCAGTCTGGCCTTCAACATTTCCACGGATGGGGCATCCACAGTTTATCTGGGCAACCTGTTCCAGTGCCTCACCACTGTACTGGTTTGGCATGGCCTGCTTTTAGGTAGCAGGGGGACCACAAAGATGGCTTGTGTGAGGAAGCTGCTGGAAGCTTCCCACCATGTCCAGCAGAGCCAATGGCTGATGGCTCTGAAGATTGACATGCTGCTGACCAAAACTGGGCCAATGAGAGAGGTTGGTAATGCCTCTGTTATGACATATTTAATAAGAAAATCAAAACAAAGTCCCAAGATTTTGGATTCTAGTCATAGAAGAGGAGGAGGTGAGAACATGTGAGGGAAAACAACATGGTGACACCAAGGTCAGTGAAGAAGGAGGGGGAGGAGGTGCTCCAGGTGCTGGAGCCAGGGTTCCTCTGCAGGCTGTGGTGAAGACCGTGGTGAAGCAGGTTGTCCCCCTGCAGCCCATGGGCCCACATGGGATGCAGAGATCCACCTGTGAGGTAGGTGCCCATGCTGGAGCAGGTGGATGCCTGGAGGAGGCTGTGTTCTAGTGGAAGACTCAGTGGAGAGAGAGGGCCCTTGCTTCCAGGCTGGAGCAGCCTGTCCTTGGAGGATTGCACCCCGTGGAAATAGAGACCCACGGCGCAGCAGTTTTGGAAGGACTGTTTGCCCGTGGGAGGGGCTCACGCTGCAGCAGGTGCGGTTTGGCTGCTGCTTGTGAGAGTGGACCCACGCTGGAGAAGTTAATGGAGAACTGTCTCCTGTGGGAGGGACCTCACGGCCTCACAGGGGAAGACTCCTCTCCCGGAGCAGCGGAAGGAAATCTTGGTGATGAACTGACCAAACGCCCATGCCCTGTCTCCCTGCGCTGTCAGTGGTAAGGAGGGAGGGGCTGGGGGGTGGAAGGTGTTTTAAGGGCTTATTTTACTTCTCATTATCTTCCTCTGATTCTGTTAGTAATAAATTCACTGAGCAACTTAAGTTGAGCCTGTTTCACCCGTGAAGTGTTTCTCCCAGTCCTTATCTCACTCAAGAAGCATTTATGAATTTTTTTTCCTTTTCCCTCCTCTGCCCAGCTGTGGCAGGGTTGGGTGAGTGAGTGGCTCTCTTGGTTGCCTGGCGTTGGGCCAGCGTCAAACCATGACAACCACTCTCACGGGGAAGAACTTTCTCCTAATAGCTAATCTAAACCTACTCTCAGTTTTAAGCCATTTCCCTTGTGTTGCTATATGCTCTTGTAAATAGTCTTTCTCCATCTTTCATGCAGGCTCCCTTTGGGTACTGGTAGCCCCCACTTATGTCACCCTGGAGCCTTCTGTTTTCCAGGCTGAACAAACCCAATTCTCTCAGCCTTTCCTGAAGTGTTCATCCCTTTAATCAACTTGGTGGCCTCCTCTGGACTCACTCCAACAGGTTGGTGTCCTTCCTGTGCTGTGGACCCGAGAGCTGGATGCAGTACACAAAGTGGGGCCTCACCGAAGTGGTCTAGAGGGTGAGAATCACCTCCTTTGCCCTGCTGGCCACACTTATTCTGCTGGAGCACGGGATACAGTTGGCTTTCTGGGCTGCATGGGCGTATTCCTGGGTCATGTCAAGCCTCTTATCCACCAACACCCTCAGGTAGTCCTCAGCAGGGCTGCTCTTGATCTGTTCATCCCCCAAGTATTGATACCAGGGGTTGCCCCAATCCCGCTACAGCACCTTTTACTTGGTCTTGTTAAAACTCATGAGGTTCCATTCTTGAGTGGTATGACCAGGCAGGCCAGTGAAGAGAGGTTTCTTCCCTTTCACAGAATCATAGAATAATTGAGGTTGGAAAAGACCTCCAAGATCATTGAGTTCAACCTTTGACTGAACACCACCATGCCAACTAAACCATAGCACTGTCACTTCCAGTCATTTCTTGAACACTTACAAGAATGCTGACCTCACCACCTCCCTTGGCAGTCCAGTCCAATGTTTAACCACCCTTTCAGTGTAAAAATTCTTCCTAATGTCCAACCTGAACCTCCCCTGGCACAGCTAAAAATATCTTTGGAACTAAAAATACCTTGAAAAACTTGTAGATTAAACAATTATTTTAGAACTCTGTTTTAAATTCAACTTTAGATTATTTAAGAGTTAACTGCCATTTTTAATAGTGATATTTTCACTGTAGACGTAACTGTTGGAAAGTATACATAAACAGAACCGTATCAATCAGTGTAATCACCAGTAACAAGGTACTGAATCCTCAGCAAGGCCAAACACAGTTTGTCCTGCAATGTGAAAACCTATCCATCAAACAAATAACTGTGTATTTAAAGATGATGATAATAGTTGCAAATTTGTAAAGAGCATGCTTAAACACACATTCAAAGGTAAAACACTGTTAATATGAAATGTACTCATTATGAAAACACTTTACCACATAATGGTGAAATATAGAATAGTTAGTCATTATCAAGAACACTTGGTGAATCTCTCGATTTTACATGTAAAAATCAGTTCTGATCCTATCCTTCACTGACAAAGTTTCAATAAATTATTTAGCTGAAATAAAGCATTTTGTGTGAGAAATGAGAAAAATCTTTGAGTATCTGAAGTAACACAAAAGCTGAAAGTGCATAGTATTTTCTCCAGGCAAGATAGACAAAACTTTCCTAATTTATTTTTTACCTTACCTTAGGTATCTTTTACTTAACATCAATTCTCAGTGGATGCTCACCTGCATGGGTAAAACAGCTAAGATTTTCTGAAACGTTTAATGAAACAAAACACAGTGTTACACAACACATGATATTGAACTTGGGAAATCTGAGAAATTAGAGCTCAAGTTGTGAAAAAGTCTTTACATTTTCAGTATCTTCAATTTCATTGGCTGTGTGTTCATGGCATATCTTATGGTATATATTGATTTGTTCAAATGTATCCCTCAGGATTTCATCTGTCCTGACTCCAATGAGCAGTGGGAATCCAAAGCAAAAAGAAATGTGAAACTACATACGAAAGATAAGTGTAAATGGTTTTAATTTTAAAATTCTGTTTCACTGCGACCTGAAAACTGAAGCATTCTCAAAAGAAATGGTTAGAAATGGTTAGAAAAAAAGAAATGGTTAGAAAAAAAAATCTCTGTTTCAGAATGCTGGGAGCACTGGCCCATGGTTTTAGTCATTTGAAATAGATTACCTATATGCCAAATTGGCAGTAGCATTTTGTCCTGGAAAACAATTCACTGTAATTGTCAGGTTTTTAGGACTCTT
>VZRQ01000120.1:0-10806 GCA_013397975.1 Machaerirhynchus nigripectus | reverse complement strand
TTTTTTTTTTTAATTAGAGTAATAAGTGAAATCTGAATTCAATTCAAGCCCTATGTCTTCAAGTGTTATAAATTATAATAGTACCATTGACTTTGTGAAGCTGTGTCAGTATATCATCATGAAAACTCCAAATGTTCTAGAATGCACTACGACGCAAACTTTGAGTGACTTATAAGTGCTTATTAAAACAAGTACTTGAAATATCAGTGGCACATAAAGTTTGTTAGGAATACCTGAGTCAATCTTTTATAAATGTTTTTGACAAT
This sequence comes from Machaerirhynchus nigripectus, assembly GCA_013397975.1. Classification (NCBI taxonomy): domain Eukaryota; kingdom Metazoa; phylum Chordata; class Aves; order Passeriformes; family Dicruridae; genus Machaerirhynchus; species Machaerirhynchus nigripectus. Next base: position 10,540 of record VZRQ01000120.1, on the reverse strand, counting down.
TACCAAATTGCAATCAAATTTGCCTTAGAACTGAGCAAAGAAATTGCAATTTATTTAGATAGTTTATTTTTCAGCACTTTCTTAACAAAGAAGAATAAAGCTTATTTTTTGCTCATTTCCTGGTACTGAAATCGCTTAAATATAAGTAATTTGAACTGCTGGAAATTTTTGATGACTGACAGTTGTTTGTAGAGAAACAATGTTATTGAGACTGGAAATCTCTCAGCCAGGATTTGATTTTTAATGAGAGTTATAAGAGACAGCAGTCTTCACAAATATGCTTTACTAAAAGTAAAGAGAAAACTTTGAAGAAGCACATTATAATACTTGGCTGTGTCATAGAGATGTCACAGCTCTACCAGCAAAACCTGTGCTTGCATCTTAGTTGACATCAGCTGGTGGGGTTTTTTTGCTCACAGAGCAATGTAACTACATTGGTGTCTTACTTCTCATGGCATATTCTGTGTGTGCACTGGAGATCTTCATTGACAGACCTATACACATGTGGCTATGGCAGTGGAAATTTTGTTGCATAAACACAGTAATAGAAGGCTTAAATCAGTCTAGATTTTCTCACACATACAGACACACATGTTCACATAAACATACAAATGTCAATAACATGGATATTTTAAAAATTAAGCACTTATCTTTGAATACTAATACATTTTTAAACTTTGGAAAATGGAAATTTAAATTGATTGTTATATTTGGTGCAGATGTGTTACATCTGTGTTAAGAGGCAAAGAAATACGGCTAAGATCCAATGAAGCTGCCCTTCTGCTTGCTGCAGATTCCTGGAATGACAAAAAGTCTTTGAGATTTGGCCACAAGTGGAAAGAGAGCCATTATCCAGTCTTTCCAAAATTATATTTTAAAGGCTAGCAGACAAAAACCTCTGAACTCCTTTACTTAGACTTTGATATCTAAACTCTTTATCCTATGATTTATTCCATTGTTGAAGACAATAGTCTGTTATACAATTGGGATTCTTACAATAGAATTTAAGAATTAAAGTTAAAATTTCTGAATTTTAAGGCTGAACATTAATATGCTTATTCTGGCTATTCTAAACAACTCATTGGGCATGTATTTCAAAAATTTGATTACTCTTGTTGAAGACTGTTAGATGACTGGCAAGATCATCTTTAGTTCTGAATATTCTTTCTTTACATTGCAAATAGTATTTGGTTGCACACAGAGTTACTGGGCATAAAATTACCTGATGATCATTGTGGATGCCTTCCAACTTGGAATATTCTGTGATTATGTGATACTCTGTGATTTTCTTGACTCATACATTATTGCTTATTTTTTAATCTCTTCTGCAGATCTATTTTTAAAATATCCTGTGAACAGCTGAAAGTTAGCGTCTTAAAATTTCACTTACCTACTCATAATTCTCCATCATTCACTCAAATAAAAAAAGAAGCAGTGTATTTTTTGGTTTTTCATTGATAATGTGAAATTGATACCTTTGGAAATCCAGTGAATGTTTTTGTATAGGTACACGAAGTTGCACGAAGTTCTCATAAGGGTGCTTAAAGCAGGCTACATGATGTATGTTTTATGAAAAAAGTTTCAAAAAATAAATGCATCCAACATGCCTAATTAATTTCTTGAAAGGCCTAATTTATTGGAAAGTATAGTCTTAATATATTAAGGAATGTACATGTTTCACTGACATGACACACAGATTGAGAAAGATGAGTAAATGCAATCAGCATATTTTCTTTCAATGAGTAAGAGTTCAGGTGACAGAACATGTAAGAAAGGACACTTCACACACTTCAAAAATAGATAAAGTAATGGAAGCTACATCAAAGTGAGTCAGGTACAGTATAATACCAGAATGACAGTGCATTAAGAAGGAAAGCTTAGCAAACCTTTTGTAATTACTGCCCTGATGAAGCTATGCTATGCTCAAGATTGTGCTAAGAGCTTTCCACAGCACTTCAACAATGTAGTGTTACCTACTCAATACTGAATTGGTTCTAACATGTCTGGTCTATGATTCACAGTATAGTGAAATACACATTACCTGTTTTCTACCCTGTCCCCTTCCCTCAAGGAAAAGTCAATTTTTAACTAACAGCTGGCTATCATGCTACAATTTCATACTTCCTCTGTCACACAGAAGCTATACTTAGAGGGGCTTTTCTCTCCCCCTTTGCCTCTTTCAATATTATTTCCTGATCTTGAAACTTCAGCAGGATTTCAACCACTCACAAAAATGACAGATGTTCATCCAAATCTTGAATCACCAAGGGTCTATTTCTCAGTAAAATAAATGTTTGCAACAGCTTTCCTTACTCCAAAAACCCAAACCTTTTTCAGATTTTATTGGAAACGGTTCTTATTTGGTCATTACTACCACTCTTTCAGATGGAAAAGAGCTGAGGATGAGGTACATCTGGATCTGACTCCATCTCTATAAAAGAAGTCAGTTACCCACCAACCTGTTTAACAAGCAGCTAAAGGACTGAGCAGCTAAACAAGTTCATTGGATCAATTTGTTTGTCAGCAGTGAATGGGGAGGAAGAAATGAGACAAATCAGCCCCATGCTTTTTTTTGCAATATTAGAAGAATTTTAGAGTTAAAGGCTGAAGACAGAAGTCCTCAGAATTGCATTGAGCTGAAATATGTTTAAGTTGGTCATCAACTCATATTCCTGTGATCTAGAAGGGACTAATTATTCTAAGATTGAAAGGATTTAAGTGATCACTTAGTTTTAAAAGTTATGGACTTGTTTACACTCTTATACAGCCATACTAGAGTGAGATGTTTGCATTACATTACCAAACAGTTCTGCTATCTTATCACATAAAGAAACACACACCTCAGACCTTCTGGTGGTGTAGAAATATATATATGCTTAATGGTATTACATTCCCTACCACATCTATGCTTTTACTGAGATAAATAGTTTTTTATATGTAGCTTGAGGACTTTGGGGTTTTCTTTAGAATGAAAAAATATAAAGAATTTTAAAAATATAAAGAAGATGCATCTAGTCTTTTTAAAAATTTATTTTATGCTTAAAAGTAACTGACATACTTTAGAAATTCCCTAATCAGCTATTATTATTTTCTCTGCATTCCTTTGATAAAAAACGCTTTATTTTATTTTACTAGTGGTTACAATTATACGTATTTTTACATCACTTATTATTATACCATCAATATAATTCTGGTCCTAATGAACATTGCAGTCAAGTCACTCTCCTTCTTAACCTAACTGTAAGGTGGAAAAAAAAATCAAGAGTGTTTTGTAAAGCATTTTAAAATCCAAATCACCAGTAAGGTACAAAGTTTACTGTTCTGCATAATTTAAATCTATGGTTGGGGTAATTAATGAACTCCAAATTAAAGCCTTAATATTCAATGGAGGTCTGTATAATTGCTATGCATATACAGAAACATAGGAGAACAATCTCCTAGTTACAACTGTCAAATGATCCTTTACTTACTGAAAGATGTGTAGCCCACTGTGCTGCTAAATAGCAGGAGCGGGATGTGCATGTAGAGAAAGAGAAAAACAGCAAGAATGGAGAGCAGATGGGAAACTCCTTTGTAGAGCAAAGGAGTGACAGGCAGGAAGCCCCTGAATGAGAAGGGTCAGAGTGAGTTGCAACCCTCAGAGGATTTGTATAGACACTGCTCAATTTGGAAGTTAGTGACAGTTTTTGTCACTACTGAGACCAGAATGTCCCAAGACACAAGGGACAGGGAGAAGATTTGGACCAAATCCAGCTGAAAAATGCATTTGAGGAGTTTAAAACATTTTTGATGAAAGGAAAGTGTATTTCAGGATAACTTGGCAGCACTGGTTCTCAAACTCAAGGAGTCCCAGTTCAACTGACCCAATGTGTACATCCGTTGTCAAGAAAATATTAAGTCATGCCTGGCAGACAAGTTTGTGATGGAGCTTTGCCTGGGTTTTCTAGGGGTTTTGAGGAAGTGGAATGACTCCCAGGAGTGATTTTGATGAATAGGAGGGAAACCTTCTTAGAATTCCAATGGGCTGTACTAGTCCATAACATGTGCAGGAATTGGCTGAAATTCGGAGGCAATTTGGCTGTTGTGTTTCTGTCTTTCTGGTTTGGATTTTTAATGGTTTATTTTTGAATTTTATATCTGGTCTGTGAAAAATCTAAATCTTTACACTTACTCCTCAAGAAGCTGCATATACCCTTTTGTGGATTTTGAGCTTACAGTCACATTTTGGGTTATATTTAACAGACAAAAAGAGTATGTTTGCCTAAGATAACCCACAGACTGTCATTAAATGAAACATCTTTCTTGTATGTGTGAGTTTATAAATACCTATGTATCATAACAGCTGTCCCACACTGGACCAAAGTTATATTAAGCTTAGGATTCTTCTCCTGATAGTAGCCAATGCTTAGAAAGAGCATGTAGGGAACAGAGAACTCTAACAGTATTGATCATAGAAAAAAATCCTAACCATATACTCTGGTAATTAGCTGTTTGTTACACTGCCTTTTTTATATGCCTTCCTCAAGTGGGATGCTGAAATATGTTCATGTTTGACACAAAAGAAGTGCTCAGGAGAGATACTGTGTGCAAAAGGTGCCAAAACTAAAATGGGGTATTCAGTGATCTGCTTTCAGTGCAAACTTAGACATACACTGAAGAACAAACAAATCCTTTGTTTATCATTAATACTTTTTAAATCTCACTCAAAGCTGCCCCAGATAAATTAAAGTCCAAAGATAAGTATGTAGTTGCTGAAGGTTTCTCCCAATCTGATGACCACAAACATGAATTTGCTCATAAGAAAATACAATTACCCTTTTGCTTTTCATCTCCTTGCTAGATGCAAAGTAGGATGATGTACCTATTTTGTACATAAAATGAAAACAGGGGTTTGAGAGTATTTTTTGTCTTTCAAAATTGCTATTGTCATGCTAATATTAATGAAACAATAATGTTGGAGTTGAACATTTAATTTTTTTTATTGGACTTGCACCTTTTTGTTAAAAGATTATACTAACTCCTGATATTCAATATAATGATTTTATACCATTGGGAAATTATTAACACTAAGCAAAATGTATGACATCAGCTACTTTGGGCCACTGATTACAGCAGCATATGGGTAAACTATAATGAAATTATTCCCTGTTTAAACAATAAATTGAAATAGTTTTCTATCTATCCTTCTCTTGCTTTATGGTTTTTTACATGGTATGAAGAAAACCTCCCTGGTTTTGGGAGTTATGTTAAACCTACATATAAAATTATTTCTTAATAATCAAAAAAAGCTTAGCTTCTAGATTTACATGGTTTCTTCTTCTTTCTCTGAAAATCATGGAATCAATAGACTGATCCTGTCAGAATAGGGATTGATGAGAAGGTGCACATAAGGACAAAAGTGCAGAGCAGAACACCCAGGCTGCAAAGTTAATACCTAATTATGTGTTTAACTACCAATTGCCAAACTGAACATAGCCTTTCATCAGTTATGTTGATCTATTTCTGCTTTCACATTAAGTCACATAAGCCCAGTAGTTACAGTATTTCAGTTGTTTACCCTCTGCTTCAAACTTCCAATGATAATATTCTGTTAGCAGAACAAGTACAGCAAATTATTCCTGTTCTATTTCCCACCAAAATAAAACTATCTGGAGCTCTTATCATATAATGGAGATGGAGAGCAGAATATATATGTTCTTGCCTATTTTGTTTCCTAAAGAGGTAGGAATGTGATGAGGAAATCCACTGCTTTCTGGCAAAGCTTTTAACACTGTAATATATCCTTCCATTTCACATATTTATTGTGAAGAATTTCTAGTATTTTGAATAAATTTATTTGAACTTATTAAGAATTTCTTGCAACTGGGAGATAATTGTATGTTTTTAATCTTTAACAAGTTATTTTTCCATGTCTGAAGGCCTTCTTCATTTAAAGTGGACATTTTTTGACAAAAACTTCTTTCCAATCTGAAATTTCTTATTTGTCAGTAGAAATGTTTTTCATGCAAGGTTCATCTATCTTAGTTTCCTTCAAGATGGACGAAACAGTGTTAGAATAGCAAATAACCAGCTGTGTTTGGAACATCTTAAAAAGCCCAGATCACTTTTCTAATCAGATCAAACCTTGAATTTTAGATGAGGTTCCAAAATACCAAATTAAAGATTCAGTTTCACATAGGCCATATATACACTACAGAATTCTCTAGCATATGTCAATCATCATGATTTTTGACGTATATAGTCCTGAGATCAAATCCCTGAAATGAATACAGTGATTTTCTTCTAAAGTGTGATTTTTCTTAAACTGATTTTTCTTTTGCTGGTTCAGTCCCATAACTAAACTAAATGACATTGTAAAGATAACTTTCCTTAATGCCTTGCCTGAACTGTAAACTCATCTTTGTATACTTTAATTACGAGTTATTTAAAGAAAGCATAAATATGCTTACTCATCACTGTTAAGCCTTGTTCAAGGTGTGTACTGAATTGTTTAAACTAGTTGAAAATGTCCTAACATGATCTAAGAATGCCCAAACTCATGTTCTGGCAGACATGAACTGACAAGCATGCAGGAATCTTGTCCATAGTACTGTGATTCAAAAAACTTGGAGAATCTCTTCTTATGTGACTGTCATATTTTTCCGCTCTTTCAAGTCATCTAAAATGTATGAACTACAGGAGTCTTCCAGAAATACCTGGCACAGGTGGCATGTTTGCCACACTACATGACTATCCAAGTGATACAAACAGGACGAGGTTGGCTTGCCTTTCAGGCTTTTTAGGTTCCGTAACAACTCATCTCCCCCTGTGTTCTCACTACACTACATACATATAAGCATGTATAAAATTACAGTTTGATGCACAGATTTCTTACAGAATGTTCATCACAGATTTTTAAAATTTTAAAAAACATTTTTCTGCTCTGAAATTCTCTTATTTTTGTTGCTGCAGTGTTAAAACACTTAATTCTTAACCACCATCTTGTTTATTTTTGTGTAGCTTTCTATATTCTTTCCCCTAAATAGTTACTTAGACTTACACTTGCATTTTATATAATTTGTTCTTTTATCTGGCATGCTAACAAGAACATCTAATTCTAGAAATATTTGGTGGGGGGGAGGGGGGAATACAACCAGTGGTGGGCATAGCATGTATTTCAGTAATACAAAGTAATACAAAACCCACGCAGACATTGAAGAATACTTTTTCTCATAATCTCTGTTGTATTAATTTACCAAGACATTTTTTCTGCTCTTCTCAGAGAATTTCTACATGATCTAAATTAATTACTTCAAGGTGATCATCTTCTCTTTCCCTTCCTTATACTGTGTAAGAGCAATATGATGCAGCCAATTTAAACTGCTGTCCTAAAGGCCCTATAAATGGGTCAGTGCAAGTCATATTTTACCTGGTTCTATTGAAGATTGTTTGGTTAGTAAGAGCGCTTGCAATAGGATATGACACTGATCTTGCTATGACATATTCAAGAACGTGCTGTAATTTAAATATGGAGATATTCAGTAATGTGAATCTGAAAGCAGAAAAAGCCTACTTTTAGTTTGCAATACTTTGGAGTTTGTGCCTCTAGATGTAAAGAAAGTGTCGTGTAGACACAGAACTGGCATGCAGTCAGGGGTCCATGCTACACAGAGTCCATGATTACCACCAACTGATCTGTGGTTCCATCCAAACAAGCATCCACCATTATTGAACACTAATGTTTCATGTAAACTTTGGCAAAACAGAGGTATTAAAAGAACAAACAATACCACTGTCCGTACTGCAAATTAAAATAGAAAAGAGACATAATGACAGAAAGTTTGAAGGGAAAGAGGTTTGAATGGGGGAGGAACTCAAGAAATAATTGCTCATTAGTTTCTGAGATGTCCTTTTTCTTGTCTAAAAATTTCTGTCAAGGATTTATTTCCAAGTGTGGTGGTTGACCACTGCCCAGCCACCCTCTCAATCCTCAATGGGACTGGAGGAAAAAACAAGATGAAAAATCGTGTGAGTCAAGGTAGAAACAGGGATGTAGCTTACCAATTATCATCATGAGCAAACCAATCGCAGTTTGGGGAATAGTAATTTAATTTATTTCCTATTAAAATAGATCTAGATGGTGAGAAACAGAGACAAAACCTAAAACACCTTTCCCCTAACCACTCCCCACCTTTTTCTCAGCCTCAACTTCTCTTTAATTACCAAGTTTTGTACTTCCCCTCTGCCTCTGCCCCAAGCAGGATGGGGAGCTGTGCTCAGTCCGTAGTCACATCTGGAACCCCTCTTGCATCTCGTCCCCCTCTCCCCTCAGGGCTGGCAGCACCTTAGTTTGACTACTTATCACCTCACACATCCCTGCCTAGCAGCTGCTCTGCCCTTTCCTGCGCTTCCCCCAGCCGGGGTTGTGGGGCTGCGGGACTGTAGGGCTGCGGGGCTGTGCCCTGCACTATGGCTGCTGGACCCGGCCGGAACCAGCTGTGCCCAGCTCAGGGCAAACCGAGCCTCTCCTGAGAGAGCCTGCATGGGCCTGGTGAGATCTCTGCCCGCGGCTGGTACAACAAAAACCAGCAGATGAACTTATAATAATTAATAAATACGGGTAAAAATACAACTGGTAGGTGTCTTATACATTTGTTCTCTATTTATGAAGCTTGCAGGAATGTTAACTGAAATTTAATCATAGCCAGTCAGTGGTAATGTATCAAGAGTTGAAGATAAGAGGCAAGAAAAATAGCTAAGTCAAACTGTGTATTTAATTTTTAGTAGGGCAGGCAGAGCATTTCCCGAGATTATTTTCCATCAGAAAATGCCCATCTGACATATTTTTCACAGAAAGTGTTACTGAATACTTCTGGCAGTATTTTATTTAGTATTTTATTTTTGTTTAGTATGAATTTGAGATCTTGTCTGGTAGTAATGTTAGTTTTTTACATTCCTGAAGTAATTGTTTCTGATTTATGAGGTCTTTTGACTTTTGGTTTTGACTTCAGACTGAAAAAAAATACTAGAGGAGAAATTCTGAGTTTCACTTCCCTCTAAATTTCAGTGTCAGTTTCTGGATAAATCAGGACATGCAACTCCAGGTTTACAAAGGGCCTAAGATGTCCTGACCTAATTGTAATCAACTGATGCGTCTTAAAGGTCAATCTTGTTTACCTTCTGCAATGTTATAATTAGAAGAAAACTGGCTTAATAAATTTAACAGATTTTTTGTCTGTTAGCCTTTTTGTCTGTTAGCCCTTTGTCTCTAAGCCTCATAATTTGTGTAAGACAAAGTCCTCTGACTCTCTGGAACCCACCAGTTTTTGAGTGAATTCTGTATGCTGTGTGTGAACCCAGCAGATTGGCTCTGACCACAGGCTAACACCCATGTGTTATCCAGAAGAATTTCTCAGAGCCACAGCTTTGATATATGGATTGCTTGTATTCCCAACTAAATATATCATAGGTTAATCTTATTTAGCTCATGATGGCGGAATATGAAAATGCCAATTTGCTCCTGTGTGTTTTACTCAGGTAAAAGACATTTCTTTTCCCACTGTATTCAGTTAGATACTAATATTAGACACCTAATTAAATCTCTAGATAAATTAGAAGTAGAAATTTAATTTACAACTGCTGATTGAAACACATAATTACTTTACATGAACACTGATAAATCACATCATTTCTGTGCTCATTTGTCATAGCACCATGTTATCTCCTGTGAAGAAAATGTTTTAGTCCTCATATAGTTCTAGAATACTATAGCATTAAAAATCTGATGTAAAAATATATTTTGTCAAAGAAATCTACAAAACTGCAGAGAAAAGCTTACACAGAAGAACACAGGTTTCAACGGAGATGGGTGTGGTTTCTCTAACAATAATGAAATTTTAGAGAAAATAACTTTCTCATCTTCAACTTTACGTTTGTGAGCACTACTTATAGTAGGACTCAGAAACAGCACTTTTGTCTAGAATTCTGTTCATAAATATAAGCATAGAACGTGACCATTTCTCTCCTTTGAGAACTACTGCAATGCATATAGAAAACAAATGTCTAAATGTTACATATTATAATGTAAAGCAAATCAGTGCATTTCACCGTAATATCATAAACCAAATACTGAAACTGGGAAGGAAACAAAACTATACTAAAGGATGTTCCAAGACAGGATTGTTTTGTGTTGTAAGAATTTGTTTTTATGTATAACATTGGCCTACAAAGAAATTCTGATAGTGTCAGACAAACCTGGAAATTCATCACATTTTTTTCAACTAGCCATAATCCAATTGATGTCACAAAGTGTTGGGGTTTTAGGAGTTCTCCTTTTGTTTTTCTTTTTCTCTTGAAGAATTTTCCCCATACGTGTTGCCAAGAGACACTAAAGAAAGGGTACTTAAAAGAAACAAAAGACCTGGCCACAGGGGGAGGGGTCCAGCTGTCTACCCTCTTTTACCTCGGGTCTTCTTGTGTGGGGCAGAGATGCCGTGAGATCTGGACTGGGAAAAGGGGGTTGGGTGGAGTCCCAAGATCTCTTGTTCTCTCGGCGTTTGGA